>CALNXK010000261.1:77500-157500 GCA_942486035.1 Porites lobata
ATGACCATTTTAAAGACTATAATCCGTAAAACAACCAAAAACTATCATCTGCGTGCTGATGATCCGCTTCTTCTAAAAATTGCAGAAATATCATAAGAGAAATATAATAAGAGCATGAAAGCCATAGACTACCTGTGTATGATTGTACACTGAAAATATGCCTTACCCTGCTAATTGGTCTATAATTTTGGTTGTTTATCTTTAAAAATCGTAAAATTGGCTTTCCGCTGGAGATGGCTTTTTGTCTTCGTTGCTGGCTGACATGTCGCTGCGACCCTGACGGTGTTACTCCGATATGTCAAGTGCATGGCCATTACGGCGTTATCGGTCAAACATCACACAAAAATATGGATTTTTCCCTTTTCTGGCCAGGCTATAGCCAGAAAAATGCTTTCTTAAAAAGGGCGAAAAAAAGAGTTTTTGCTTCATTGTGTTTTTCAAGAGTTTATTTAAATCGTTGCCATCCCGGAGATCACCCGAAACCAGAACACTGATTGTCTGCAAATTATTAGGAGAAGTGGATCCTCAGCACGCGGATGATAGTTTTTGATAGTTTTTGGTTGTTTTATGGTTTATAGTCTTTGAACGGTCATAGTTCGACTTCATATGTATTTTAGGGTTTTTTTGGGGGGGTCCCCCTCTTAGTTTTCGAAATTATGAAAACTAACACTCCTGAATTTACTGCTAAATTTGACCAAAAACTTGGTGGAAAGATCGAACAGAAGATAACTTGACCGATTTGATCCATTTCGGTTACAATTTGACTTTATATTTTGACGGATTTGATTTTAGGAGAGACTTGGGTCTTAGGTCTTAGTTTTCGAGGGTCTTAGTTTTCGTAACACCCCTTGAAGGTTTGCAGATTCTGAGTCTTCCTGTTACGCAAGTGAGACTAACAAGAACATTCCGTAAATTTGGTAATCAGTTTTGTTAGGGTTATAATATTTTTATTATTATAATACAATTGTGAAAAACAAAAAATTTAATTTATTTTTCTGGTTTTAAATCAACAGCCTACAGTATCTCCTTTATGAAAACTAAAAACCTAATTAAGAACCTAAATAGCCTAAATAATTGCCAACGAGTACCCCAAAATACAAGACACTACATGTATTTTGCCAGACTTGAAAAAAGGTAGGTTCTTATATGCAGTACGTTGTTTACTTACCTCATTTGCAAATTCACCCTCCATGCCAGGACGTGGTATTTTACTTCCCCGAAAGGAGGGGGGAATTAACTTCTGGTCATCTCCCTAGGCTAACTCATTGCTTTATGTCACAATATAAAATTTTGTGGTATTCACCGTGTCATGGTCATGTTCTATAAATAGCCTTCTGTTAACATGCTTTCAGTTGAGGAGAAGTAATTGAAGTTTACTGGTTCTTATTATCACCTCTGGTAGTCAGGGACATACATTGTAGTAACACCGAAAATAATTAACTATGAATGAACTCTACAAAACAAATCTGAGAGTGCATTGTACACAATATATTAACATATAAGATTTTTTTCTCTCTTTATTGCAGACACAATTATGTTTTGTATAAAAGTGTAGTGCAACAAAGTTTTTTTATAAAAATTTTCTTTTCAGGAGGGACCCAACCAAGTTAGATAATGGAAATTCCAGGGTGCAGGGTGTATGACAAGAACCCTCTGGAATGGAAATTATAGCAGTGTGGGTGTTCTAAAGCAAAAGTGCCGTCCCATCATAGTGGAGAGGGTTGGGGGTTGGGGGTTGGGGGGGGATGGATGTTTTCTGGAACTACACACTAGAGTTCGTTCATATCGTAGTCAACTTTAAGTTCAATATCCCTTTGGTTTTGTTTTTAATATGTTTTCATGATAAAAATATAGTATTAAGATAGCCTGTGCACGGACTTGCTAGAGGGTTGGTGAACAGGCTAGTATTAAGAAGTTTTTTTTTCTTTTTCTCTAACTTCTTTTGCAATTATTTCAACTTACTTGCTTAAAAAGTCAGAGGTAGGTAAATTTCCCTGAAATTGATTTCTTGGGATCGAACCCATTAGTTTAGCAGGAGAAAGAATCATTCATTTGTGGTGTGTTTACATGTACGTCCTCCACAAAATGTCCTCTTATTGAACTTTATGTGGCCTTCATGCAGTGATGTCAAAATATACCAGAAAGTGTGCTGTATGTGCAGACTTGTGGAAATTGTCTTGTAAACTTTATATTGCTTTTTTGATGTCTTTGTTGCTGTTGCCGTTTTGTTGCTACAGCTCCCTATTTTGATCCGAATGACACAGTGTCCTGACATACGGAAAAACCCAAAATTTATAATTTGTATTGTAGTGAAACTACTTATGGAAATGTTCCTTTTTTGTTAAGAGGTACTTTGCACAATTGTAAGTGCAACGAAACTTTCATCATTGAATGAAGACTTGAAAAATTATGAATATTTTAAATTGCTATTTGAAAAATCAGTGAGGCTAATATTATGATTTCAGCTTGAATCACTATTGCATATTGAAGATATTTCTTTTCTTTCTTTTCCATTTATATGGAGTTGGGAATGACTGTGTTTAAGGTCTTTTCTTCTCGTCAATTTATGCTATTTTTCTCGTAAAAGGTATTAATAAATTGAAAACTTATGGCCATAAAGGTTTACGACAAGTTTAGAAAGTTAGAAAGGATCTGCATGATGTTTCTAAAGCTGGGTAGAAGATACATTTAACATTCAAGTTTGTTTTTTTTTGTTTAGTTAATAAATTATTATACATTGTAGATGTTATAAATCTTATGAATTAAGGTGGCCATGGCAATTATTTTAATTGAAATTACAGATTTCTTATTTCTGTAAAAATATACAAATTCATCAAAACACAACTTTAAATTACAAGTTTTTTAAACACTATAATCTGTCACAGGGTACAACAAAAGTGCTATCTGATACCCCAGGGCTAGTGGAGCTACTCATTGGGTGTCCATGAGTGAATAAGCAAAATTTGCCAAACTAAAAGGTAATCTAAAATGCTAGAGAAAAGGGGTTAGTAAACCTTCCTGAATGCTGTACTGTAACTACTAAACTTCAGCAACAGTTGCCCAAAGGGCAAATCATTAATTTTTGATTTTCATCCCACCCTAATTCAGGCACCTATCAGCTTCTCGGTAACAAGAGCTATGACAGATTAAGCAACAGCAAGGGTAGATTTAGGGGTGGGCTGAGGGGGCAGTGGCCATCACTTTTTCTTTGAAATTTTGTATTATTTTTATAGAATTCTCAGAAAGTAAAAAGTATCTATATAGCTGGCAAGTGGGCAAGTGTCCCAGCCACCCCTTTCTGAATTTACTGGATCTGCCCCTAGCAGATGCTGGTAAGATAAGTTCATGAGAGATTTCTCCATTTTTGATAACTTATTTAGACCTATTCCAGCATATGCATTGCAAGCCTTTATCAAACTGAAACAAGACGCCGTGGGAGCGTATATTTGGGCGTCCATGTACTGCACGTGAGTGAAGTTTTTTTGTGTATTAGGGATGTGTGAGTAGTGCAGTAGCGTTTTATATTTTAGGGGTTGGTTGAGATCCGTGAAGTGGAAGGCGTGGAGTTACATTGGACGTGGATTGGTAAGATAATGACTGTAATCACTGGGAAAGGAATGTTGTTCTCGGTTGAGCAGGCGTTTGTGGGGAGGGACGAAATACAAGCTCCCCTAAAAACGCCTGCGTGGGAGGCTACGATATATAGGGATCCAAATAAATCAGAGGTTCTGAAAAGCTGCAAGGCTACTGTTATGACAAATGATTTTGAGGTAAACATATTGAACAAATTTTGCTGTACGTGACGGCGCTTATCATGTTCCTAGTGAGAGCTCGGTTAAATGGGGTATATAGTTGTATTCAGTTGTTATTTTACGGTACCGTAAACACCCGCTATTAAGAACCACCTTTTTTTGAAGTCTGGCAAGATAAATAGGTTCTTGTATTTTGGGGTACTTATTGGCAATTTAGGCTAAGTAGGTTCTTAATTAGGTTCTTATTTTTTATGAAAGAGGTAATAGATTGTTGATTACGAGAAAGTACAGTACAGTATCTTTATTAAATCTCCACTACGTGGCTCTTCCGATTTAATTTACAAAATAGAGCAAAGAAAGAAGAAGGAGAAAAAGACTAATTTACAAATCTAATAGACCTTTTTACCGATACGGCCGCCATATTGAATTAATTCGATTTAAGGAGTATTATAGGATGCCCAGGGGGCATGAGCACATTTCGTTTGTATTTTTGAGCACTTTTCAGGACACTTTTTCTTAAAGTTTTCTTAGAATAAGATTGTAATGGGAGAGAAAATCCTTGTGCTGTGTTTGGATGTCATAATGATCGCCTTTTTCCCGAGAAATATCCAGTGAAAGACCATATTTCTAATACTAAACCAGAAAAAGGCGATCATTATTACATCCAAACACGGCACAAGGATCTTCTCTCCCATTACAATCTTATTCTAAGAAAACTTTAAGAAAAAGTGTCCCGAAAAGCGCTCAAAAATACAAACGAAATGTGCTCATGCCCCCTGGGCATCCTATAATACTCCTTAAATCGAATTAATTCAATATGGCCGCCGTATCGGTGAAAAGGTCTATTGTTGCCAACGAGGCAACCGAGCTAAGAAGCGAGGTTGACTCGGCGGCAGAATTATAACGCCGCGCAATGTAGGCAAAAACTCTCAAATTCTGCGTAACCCTCTAAAATTTGCATTTTTCACCATATTTGGGTGTAAGTAAGACCCCATATTTGGGTAGTGACGTCATGGTCTTGTATTTACAACTCGTGGTTCAAGATTAGGTGATTCAGTGTGCAGCTGTTCCTTGTCTGTTCAAGAGGACCTAACTGGTGAGCAAGCTTTAATACGATTTCTAGTTTGAAAAGGCAATTAGTGCTCTGGTTTGTTTTATAAATTGTGTTTAAAGCAGCAGCTAATCAGGGAATAGGGTATTACGCTCAAATTTTTGTCAGAACTAGCTTGTTCTTTGCAGCTCGATTTATATTGGGGTAACGTGTTCGCTTCTCGACTCAGAACCAGGGTTTTCAGTGTTCTCTTTTCCTTTGTGAACTGAATTTTAAGCTTTAGTTGATCAAGGCATAGGGTTATATTCTCAAAACTTATATCAGAACCAGCGTTTTCTTCACAGGTCGATTTACATTGAGTCAGTCCTCACCTCCCGTGAGGAATGCAACGTATTTGCGGACCTTTTTTTTTTTAAATTTATTTATGTTTTTCGAGAGATTTTGTCAACCGGCATGTTTTTTCTGCTGCTCGATTTACTTTCAGACGGCCCAAAACTCACGTGAGGAATGCAACGAATTTGCGGACTTTTCTTTTTCAGACTATCAGTATGCCTTTCAAGAGACTGTTTGTCCTGTGACACTTGCTCATTAGATCTTTGTATTTTATTCAAGTTTATATTTTTATACCTCTAATACATTCCGCCCCATTCTTGCGCGCTTTTCACACATTTTAGTTTACACCAATTTTTTTCTTATGTATATTACCGGGCAAAATATTTTTTTTATCCCTGATGACGCTGTTGCTCGGAATTTAATTATTATTTTTTTAATTTCAGCAGTAAAAGGCCTCATTTGAACTATATTTTTCTTTCTAACGTTTATAGCTTTGATGCAATGGAATTTTCCATGAAACATAAGTGCTAACTTGCTCATATTTACCAACAAAGCTTCAAGCCATGTTGTTATTGTTTAATAAAAGTGAAGGCCTAGAATGTGCCAAAGTTGAAGTTGGGTGCCATCCTTTTCTTTAGCGGAATCCATTTTAAACCTCTAAATTATGAAAGAAGATCTGAATAGGTACATTCCACAAAAGATAAACGAATTCGCCTCGTTGGCACTTGCCGGAAGGTACCCCTAGTTAATAATAAATGGAAAAATAGGAATAAAATTGAATTAAGAAATAGCTACGATAATATATCGTATATACTATATACATATACGTATACTTATTATTGACTTAAAAATGCTCTAACTATGACATATAAAAACTGTTTTAATCATTCAATTAGTCACCTAGTTCCCGGTGAGACATAGCTCCAGTTTTGCGCCGCGCTTAAAGCTAGTGAGCGTTTTACTATTTCTTGTGCTTGCGCTTAGCGAGTTCCAAGTGTTGATAGACCGATAGTAAAAGGAACGTTGTGCAGTGGCTGTCCTGCACATAGGAACGTCTAGATTTTCCCTGAATCTGGTATTATAACTGTGGATTCCTGTTCTTTTATTGATGTAGCTATTTAGATAGGAGGGCGCAAGTCCATTCACTATTTTGTACAACTGTGCGACATCGCGTACTAACAGCAGATGTTTAATAGACGACCAACCCAGTTCCCGCAGGACTGTTGAGATATGGTCGACCTTCCTAGTATTAGTTAAAACTCGAGCAGCAAAGTTTTGTACAAGTTGCAGTTTATGAATGTTCTTCTTAAAAGTGCCAGACCATACAGTAGAACAATAAAAGAGCTTACTAAAAACCAAGCAATTTCAAATGGTGAAGAGTACTGATTTGGAAAATAGATGCCTAACTTTGGTTATCTGACACAGAGTAGAGATAAGGGACGAAGTTAATGTATTTACATGTTTATTAAATGTAAGGTTCGAGTCTAGTATGATACCCAGGTCTTTGACTAAGGGTACGGGAGCTAGGTTTTGGCCAAGAAAAGGAACTCTGACATCCGGAATTTTACTTAATAGCTGTCGAATTCCAAACAAAATAAGTTTGGTTTTACTAGGATTGACGAGTAGCTTATTAGTACAGCACCAGGCGGCGATGAGACGAAGATCTTCGGTGACTTTAGTTAGGCAGGAGTCAATGTCCTTGGATGAGAACGAAAGGTAAACCTTGGTATCATCGACATATGACCCGACACTTGAAAATTTGACAACGGAGGGTAAGTCATTCATGTAGAGACTGAACAGGAGCGGCCCTAAAATGGACCCCTGCGGTAAGCCATGTGTAACGATTAGCTCCTCAGAGTGGGATGTTCCTAGTCGTGTTGACTGCATACGGTCGGTAAGGTAGCTCTGAAACCACTTCGACGCTTTACTTGACGCACCCAGCCCTTGCAACTTAAGAAGGAGTGTCCTGTGACATATGCTATCAAATGCCTTGCTTAGATCGATCGGGATCATAGCCGTTATCTCCTTCTTGTCCATTGCTCTGAAAATGTGACCAGTAACAAGCAAACTCAGGGTTTCGGTAGCGTGGTATTTGCGATTTCCACTCTGGTGGCCATAAACGTTTTGTTTATTTACAATTTTGTTATTATAACCCTAACGAAACTGATTACCTAATTTATATACAGTTTGGTACAGTATGTTTTTGTTGTACCTAAAAATTCAACTGAAATTTACACTCCTTTGTTAAATTGTTGATCATAATTCAACTGTAAAAATTTGCCACACATAAGAACCTGTTTGATTTTGCTTGGCTGAACGGGTTCTTGTATTTTTGGGTATTTTTTCCAGAAGGTTCTTAACCACAGGTTCTTATTAGCGGGTGTTTACTTTAACTGCCTCCATAGTCAAACCAGTCAAACCTGTATTAAGCGGACCTCTGTAAGCGGTCCCCAAAGTCCTGGAAATAGCTTCCCGTGATTATTGCAAAAAAATTGATCTGTATCTAGCAGTTACCTCTATTAAGCAGCCGTGGCCACCTGTTTTCGAGGTGCCAATGAGTAATTTGTTATTGTCTTTACCTTCATTAAACTGTCCCTTTGACAAGATGTGCCATACTAGTGCAAAAGGATACACTGTGTAGGGCGTTAACTTATCTTTTACAAACTTGCCAACCCGTAAAGGGCAAAAATTGTGAGATTCTGAACCTAGAGCTGGGAAAAGTAGTGAGAAATGGGTAAAAAGTCGTGAGGTGATCATGTCCCAAATTTCCTAGTGGAAGGACTTTCAGTTGAGATTATGGGTATTGGAAGTCACTATATCACTTTAAAGCTGGAGCAGTAAACATCACGATCAATTTTACAATTTAGGCTTCGTAATTTCTTTGTTTTGTTATCGCCATCTTGAAACGAGAAGTCTGCACATTTAATGGCAGCGACAAGTTGCGCGGTGGGCTAAAAGAATTGTCTCGTTTAATTACTTTCTATTCCGTTTTCTCTGGGTTGAGCTATCTATTCATAAACTAGGAAACGAACCCTACAGCTCCAAAATGTTTTGGAGTTTGACATTTGGAGAAAGCGTGAGAAATCATTTGCTAACTCGTGAGAGCGTGAGACAGGTCCTTAAATCGTGAGACTCACGACAAAGTCGTGAGACAAGTCTGCTTTTATTTTCTTTCTTTTGGCACAAGAAAGCTAAAAACAGTTTGAGGTCAATTTGTCGTGGGACAGATTTTTCACTCTTTTACCATCCTCATTTTCTTGAATAATTCTTAGGTTTGCAAACCCCTCAACCTGTATGAGGCGGTGAGCAACCCATTGCCAAGGTTGACCTGTTTGACTGTACAGCTGACTGTATTACTTAAATTATATCATTATCTTTCCTTGCCGTTTTAGTTTGAAATTATGCCTAAATCTACAATGAAGGTCACCAAGGATACAGTTACAATTAGTGAACTAACAGATGAGTTTTACCGTGAAGGACAAACTGTTCAACTAAAAGATGCTGATCCAAATGAGCTTCAGCTTTTTTTTGAAGAGATGCCTGCCTCCATCAAAGGTAAGACTAAGAGTATGAAATGTAATTTCCAATACTTTTTTTGATTTTCGTTTTGGAACAAAGAGGCACATGGCTGAACCTCTACCACAGGGTCCAGAGGAGATGTGTTTGTCGTTAGAACATCAAAACCCGTCGAAAACCTCCGAAAAAATGGGTTATTTTGATCGCGTTACAGTTTCGTTACACATTCTATAGACCGCAAACCAAGAGACTGAGGGCTCGCAAGATCGGCTTACAGTATAAAATACGGAAAGGGAGGAAACAAATTGGGGGCCGATTTTCGAATCCTTGAAACTCAAATGAAATTGAATGAAATCGCATGATTTTACTAACCTGATCTACAATTCTTATGTATTTGCCAAGTACTGTAGGAAAACGGCATAAAAAAGCGTTCAAATTAATTTTCGGCCACCGAAATTTACGGCTTCGAGATAGCGCTTTCGTTTGCTGTGCACCGCAATAGATGGTGACGGAAAGGGTAGTAAAGTAAACGTGCTCAAGATCGGAGCAATAAAAGGGAAGCCAACACGACTTTTGCCTCATGCCAAAATGCTGCTCGTTCCAATAACGTTTTTTTCCTCCGCTGGGTAGATTATGCTCTGGAAGGTTCTACAGCAAATGTGATTTTAGCGAGGATTTTAACCGCATGTCTCACACTGAGAGGTCATGACACATATCGATTTACTGTGGTTATTGTTTCTGGTCGGCAGGTTTGCCCTCTGATGCAAACGCATTTTCTTTGACCTCTTTTGAAGCGTAAAGCTTTTTATTACGGCTGAATAAGGGTTCCAATTTTCTCCAAAGTGCCTTCTGGATCTGCATAACTAAGCGATTTTCTTTAGTCCGTGAATGTAGTGTTTTTCTGCAATGCTGTATCACGCTGGGCCCAGGTCGTTAGTTTTGTTTGGAGAATGTTAAATTATTACGGATAGTGATTTACGGGTCGTGTGTACTCTTGCAATAAAAAGTGACACTGAGTAGAGCGGACGTACAAGGCAACTGTAATATCATCACGACTGTGCCATTCTTCGGTGGTCCTTGGCTGTGCGTTTTGCGACTACTGGGAAGCCTTCGCACAAGCAAAACCTGCTTAAAACATTGAAGACTGTTGAAACGTACAACAAATGTCCAGTCTTGAAAGATCTTCACTTCAATTAAAACTCTGTTGTTTTGGCATAGATCTCTGAGACCTTTAAAACTCTCTCCGCAGCTGATGTTTTGATTCTCGAATTAGCAGCGGTCTGTTGCTTTTGCGTTTCCGGTCTCATTCACTTCCGTCACCGAGTGATGCGGTTCACAGCGAACGAAGTCACGTGGTACAAGTTTCCTCCCTTGTCCTTTCTTTTATTCGGCACTTCGTGCCTCGGTCGCCCTTCGGTCACCCTTCGGGCGACGTGCCGTACGCCAGCGAGGATATGGCTTGCGGTCATCGATTTTCAAAAGTCGATCTGGGTCAGATAAGAAGCGAAGAAATCGTTTACAGTAGATTTATAAAGATCCCATTGGGCTAATTAATCGTGCTGTAAAGCGTCACTGGTATAGACATTTTTCAAGGTGAGACGTTATATAAGTAATTCATTTATTCACAAGAAACTCCTCTGGACCCTGTGCCTCTACCTGTACGTCATGTAGTGTATAAATACAGGTAGATCAAGCTTATGGCGAGAGTTCAGTAGTTAGTTTGGTGGTTAAACCCGTACAGGAAGAGTGGCAGTGACACAGGCAGCCCAAGCTCATGGTGTCAGTAGTTAGTTTGCTTTTGGTTTTTGAATTTAAAGGCATAGGGTTAAACCCGTACATATGCATGGATACAGGCAGCCCAAGCTTATTGTGTGACTAGTTAGTTTGCTTTTGGTTTTTCAATTTAAAGGCATAATGGTTAAACCCGTACAGGTAGTCAGCAATAATACAGGCAGCCCAAGCTGTTGGTGTGGGTAGTTTAATAGACTGTAGGTCTTGGATTTTGAATTTAAAGGCGTATGGTTAAACCCGTATGTTACGCCGCAAAATGTAACAATTGACGCAAAATGTAACATTAACGCGAAATGTAACAACTTTTGACGCGAAATGTAACATTAACCCGAAATGTAACAAGTTTTGACGCAAAATGTAACAACTTTTTAACGCGAAGTGTAAAAAATTTTTGACGCAAAATGAAACAATATTTTTAACGCGAAATGTAACAAGCAAAATGTTACAGCCTTGAAATAACTGAGAGACGTGGACATGAGCCTTGGAGATAAAGAGTAAACTGTCTGGTGGTTACAAAAACAGTGTATTCATAAAGTTTTCTTATAGTGTCAAATAAACTTACAAAAGGTCGTAAAATAGGTGATAAAGTTATAACCTTGGAATAGCAGTATGGACAATAACAACAACGCTAACTTATTAAACATAACGTATGGAAAATATCCCAAGCTATGCGAAAAGAATATGACTAGAAAACAATAACACCTTAGGAAACACGCACTAATCAGCAATTGAAATGCAAGTTAAAAGTAAAAGTAAAAGTTAAGAAAGGTAATCTTTCAAAAGAAAATTTGGAACGTAGTCAATAAGATAGATATGAAATTTCTCATTTCTTACCGGACTTCCAGCAAATGTGAGAAATTTCATACCAGCCCAGTCCTGCTGCCGTAAAACTTAACCATGCCAACGCCCATTTAACACTGTTGATTATCTCACATAGTCGGATGACTGCTCCGCTACACCTGCCTTTTAGGGAAAAGGGGAGGAGGTGGGTAAAACAGACAGCGTCGGATAAAATCAGAAAGCGTCTTCACTTGATGAAAGTGTGAAAAGAATAATCAGTCATCGATACTCGCCTCGATTTCATACGGGCTCAACTCCCTAGAGGGAGTATTCTAAAAATGTACCATCCTAACCCATCTAATACGTCCTGGATGCAGTAACGCCAACTTTCTTCTCAGCGTCACACATATGTACAGAAAGATATACTAAACAACAATTGACCACTCCAGAAAATACCATAACATACCATAATGTTCTTTGTTCGTCACCCCTAAATTTTGCATAAGCATTGTTTTCAGTTTCTCTTGGGGCCATTTTAACTCCCGAGAGAAACTGAAAACAATGCTTATGCAAAATTTGGGGGTGACGAACAAAGAACATTATGGTATGTTATGGTATTTTCTGGAGTGGTCAATTCGTTCGACTGTTTCCGGATTTAGTTACTATTATCGAAAAACGTTTTGTAAGTTTATTTGACACTATAATAAAACTTTATAAATAAACTGTTTTTATAACCACCAGACAATTTACACTTTATCTCCAAGGCTCATGTCCAAGTTTCTCAGTTATTTCAAGGCTGTAACATTTTGCTTGTTACATTTCGCGTTAAAAATATTGTTTCATTTTGCGTCAAAAAGTTGTTACATTTCGCGTTAAAAAGTTGTAACAGTTTGCGTCAAAACTTGTTACATTTCGGGTTAATGTTACATTTCGCGTCAAAAGTTGTTACATTTCGCGTTAATGTTACATTTTGCATCAATTGTTACATTTTGCGGCGTAACACCCGTACATATGTATGAATACAGGCAGCCCAAGCTTATGGTGTGACCAGTTGGTTTGGTTTTGGTTTTTGAATTTAAGGCATAATCAGTCCGGAATATCCCTAAATTTAAGGACAGGGCCAACTGGTCATGCGACACTTTTCAACCAATGAGAAGGCGCGCTTGTGTTTATCAACAAACAAATCAAAACATCGCCGCTGTGATCAAATATTTTCAAAACAGCGGACGGAGTCGGACAGAATCAGTCATCGTTTCGAGGCACTCAGGCATATTTTTAAGACTTTTCATGAGGCATACACAATTTTTTTAAGTGGATAGCGTATGGGAAGCCATATTGGAAGTGTCTTGTGAAATATTCAGCACATTTTGTGGCTTATTTCTTCTTTTAAACAACGCGATGTATGGGCAAGATTTTGGTCGGTTTTCAAGGTCGGTGAACAAGTATCTATTATTTTTTCGATTCACAGATTTTTTTTACGAAGTTCTAGATATTTTTCCTTGATTGTCATATCGATTAACGTTTATCATGTTGAATGTGGGGATGGTAGACAACCTAGAATTTTGGTTTTTTTGAATTCCGAGGTCCAAAACACGTACGTTTTCTATTCCCGGGTTTCTCACAGAGCCGTGTTATTACTTTTTTTCGCATTATTACGAGCCTTCGCCTTTTTTCTTTTCAAGGCCAAAACAACTTTATTAGTCTTCTGGATATTCACATCCAACATATCGCCTCACTTTGCCGAATTTGTGGGGATGAAATTGAAGATCATAAACGCAAGGTAGATACTAACCGCTTTGTTGCTGAAATTCACAAAATCTGGAAAGATTTAATGTTGCTGGATTCTCCAAATGTTCATCCACCGTTAAAAAACAATCAAAGAAAGAAGGCAAATTTCAAGTGTAAATGATGCATTTCGCTACTCATTGAACATGCTCTGAATCTGGGGTCAAATTAAAACATTGCAGGTACTAGCAAGCAAGGAAAGCACCAGATGCGTGAAGTCAACACGAAGCAACACCAAAAAACAAACAAGAAAAATTAATAAATTTGAACTACTTTTTATTCTTGTTATAATGACTGGTTCTTTGATTCTTGTCCTGTAGAAGCTAAAAGGTAGTACCAATCCTGTTTTGTATGATCTCAACAAATTTTCACATTCTCTCTAAGGCTATTTTTACACGGGACCAGTTTGTTTCTATCAAAAATCTTGCAAGCCATGCCAGTGAAGCCACGACCACTGCGATCCGTCCGGAATCAGTTCGAACACCCCAATGATTCCTTGCAGTGAATAATGCTCTTATTCTCTTACATGAAATGTTTTCTTTGAAATATTAAATGTACGTGAAACCTAGACGAGTACTGTAAGCTCATCTTTAATTCTGTCCGTCGACTCCGTCCGTTGTTTTGAAAATTTTTGAGCACTGGGGCGATGTTTTGATTTGTTTGTTGATAAACACAAGCGCGCCTTCTCATTGGTGGAAAAGTGTCGCGTGACCAGCTGGCCCTGTCCTTAAATTTAGGGATATTCCGGACTGATAATGGTTCAACCTACACAGGTAGTCAGGCAATGATACAGGCAGCGCAAGCTGTTATTGCGGGTGGTTAAATAGCTACTGTAGGTTTTGGTTTTTGAATTTAAAGACATATGGTGAAAACTCTACATGTGAAAGGGTAACGGGGCTGTGATATTAAAATTTCTAAGTGAAATATCGAGACTCAATAATGAGTCAGTTATAAAAACAGATTTTTTTGAACGGTGTTAAACAATATATTTCTTTTTTTTCTTTACACACTTTCACTTTCGGAAGGGTAAATCATCGACCAATTAAAATTACTGCACGAGATGAAGGAGAAGAACTATTTTTTACCCCGTCATCCCGTTCTTCCAATAGGCTTACCGTGTCTAATCGATTAAACGCCGCCCTCGAATAAACGATCAATCAACACAGTTCTCGAATAAACGCCGCACACAATCACAAGAATGCGGCGTTTATTCGAGGATTACAAAAAAACTCGATACAACTGGTAATTTACACCATCCAGCCAATTACAACTCCATCTTCAAAATTTATGAAACACTTTGGCGTTTTCTATACAGTATGTCACGCTGGTTCCAATATGCTTGTGCTTATAGTTAAGGTGACATTTCATGGCTTTAGATTTTGGTCAAAACGCAGCCGGTACATATTCCCGGACTACTAAGTTCTTTCTAAGATTTATCTAGGTTTTGAGTGAGATGTCCTGCTTCACCGCAGGATAGGATATGGATTCAAGATTCGTTTTTTTTTTCAGTCTGTGTGAAAGGGACATAAATTTCTGTTTTTAGACACTTCTTATGTGCCATGCAATAAAGAATGCAACAGAAGAAGTATTTCTTAGACACTTTTCCAGTGCATGTAATTTTTATCGGTATAGAAGTGACGAAGTTTTTACTGTAACTTCTTTTTATAGTTGAAGAGTTGTTATATTTTACATCGTAACTTCAAGGTTTATGTTTGCTCAGTCAGATTATTGCCATTAATTAGAAAATATAAATACAGATCCGTATTAATTATAACCGATCTGCCTCTAACTCATATATAGACTATAAAATGGCAAAGC
The DNA here is from genome assembly GCA_942486035.1 of Porites lobata. Lineage (NCBI taxonomy): Eukaryota > Metazoa > Cnidaria > Anthozoa > Scleractinia > Poritidae > Porites > Porites lobata. Next base: position 92,327 of record CALNXK010000261.1, read on the forward strand.
TACGAGAGATTCTCAGTAACTGATTTAACTAACTACAGCGACTAATAAGAAACATTCGCAACTAGACCAAACTACATCAAACTACAGAAATTACTCCGACCTAGAGCAACTGCACGAACTACACCAACTACACGAACTACACGAACTGCAGCAACTACAGCAACTACATCAACTACACCAAACTACAAGAACTACACAAACTACAGCAACTACACCAATAACTACATGAACTACGCCAAACTACACGAAATACCCCAAACTACAGGAACTACAATAACTACATAAACTACACCAAACTGGAGGAACTACTTTAACAGCAACTACATGAACTACACCAAACTACACCAACTACACCAGTCTACAGCAACTACACTTACTACTATAGTGTAGGGCATGAATTCGTGACGGTTATCATGAATTAATTGTCCAAAAATTCCATTTCAAAAGCGATTGCGTATCAAGAATTGGTCTATTGTGCCGACCTGAATTTGCCCATTAACGTTAAACCAATAGTCCATTGGTTCCAGGTGGCACCTGCCCAGATAGAGATAACGGCGCAACACCAAGGTTGTTCAGTTTTTTACTGAAATTCTGCTTTAATTCATGCAAAAAGTAGAACTCTATTTTCCACTGGCAAACAAAGAAATATCGTCTGGACATGTCTACATGATACAGAATTGCTTTACTATTTTTTTTTAATTGTAATTCATGTTTAACGTTGAAACTGTCAACTGTATTTGGTACTCTTAACGAATCTGTTGTTATTCAATAATCAAAGTCGATCGCAATCACGCAATGAAATAAGCTTAAATATATACACGAACACGTCGAAAACACAACAATTTGCTTTAATCGAAGCAAGAAGCTATTTGGTCCTTAACGAAGAAAAAAGAAAACAAGAAAGAAAAGCTAACAGAATCATTACACTTGATGGTCGAAATGACAAGAAGGTCGAATTTTAACTTAAACGGACAGTGTCCCGATTATGGGCACGCGCGAGCGTCATGTGTTTTTTCTTCAAAAGACAATAGAACTGTCATATTGACTCGACAAGACTTCCTTCCGGACCGCATCACCGACGGAGACGGAGATTTGTTGTTTATATTCTCAAGTAACATTTTAGACTTTCGAAGAAGTCTTTCGTCTTATTTAAAATCTGGCTCGCGGTTCGAAGGCTCATCGCGATTTTATCGCTAGCAGGGCCGCCCCGCGACCCGAAAATCTCGTTCCGCTCGCTTTAAAAACAGATTTTCTAATTTGAAACTCGTGTCAGAGGTCAATTGTTCCAAGTCCAGTAATATCTGCCTGATTTGCTCGCGTTCTAGCCTCAAACGTTTGAAAGGCAGATAAAAATGCAATCTCAACGCTATGATATGATTTCATGGCACTCTAGTTTTTCTAAACATGTGGCGCCTGTTTGTTTGATTTTCTCGGCCGTAGGGAGGTTCATTTAAATGTTTACTAACGCGTCGTTGCAAAACATTCTGGTTCACGAAGCTCCCCTTGACAAGATCTCCTCAGTCACATCAATGTCTCAATGGTTTCTTCCTTACAGTCTTTATTGCTGCAGTTTCATTTCCGCGTATTCCTTTCACAATTATCTGAGCTTGTATGGAAGCTAGCAGAAGAAATAAGCCATCAATCGGCATCAAAGCGCTTCCAATCTTTTGGTCCTCCGGCCAACGGCAATAAAAGTAACGCCAAAAACTCCAGATTTGCCCAAATCGAAACTTAACAGGAACAAGATTTCATTGATCTGTAATCCTGAGAAGTTTTAGTGTAGTATTGAACTCGGCCAAGTGCGATGCAAACGGATTCTTCAATGTTCTCTTACTCTCCACGCATCTTTTGATTTCGCGACATCCTGTCCAAAAATCAAAGTTTGGTGCATGCGCAGTAACGGGATACCTTTCCTTTAAATCCTAGAAAACTTTGCTCAAACAAAGTCACTGCCGAAACGCGGCTCTAAGTGAAAAACCTACCGACTCTCCGCGGTGACTCTTCATTCGTAGTTCAATTTAACAATCCAGTTTCGAAGACAAGAGCGATTTTGCAGTTTACGATAAATTTTTTTGAAATCCACGCAAGCATGCCAGAGATGCGATCCGCTGAATATCAAAGGACAATCCAGCTAAAATTCTTCATAATTATGCGAATGTTTGGACAGTTAACCAATCAAAATCACTACCCGGTTCCCGTGTGGTGACGTCACTGGACGGAAAAAACGGCCGGTCGATTAAGGCTTTACTGAAAAGAGAAAATGACTCGATGAAAAATTTCAGGCTACGTGAAAAACGAGTGCAATTAAATAGGTAATGGCGTCTTTCGTTGCTATGAAAACCTGATCATAACAAATTTTCACTTTTATCTAATATAGCTGTGGAGGTAATCTTTCCCAAAGCTTTGTTTATGGCGACGTATTTAATGCTCAAACCTGGGACCCTGAAAAATCCAATCGAGCCACCTTAAAATACTGAGGGCACCGACCATCTATGCATTTCCTCACAAGTAGGCTATGTTGATCGAGCCTGGACCTTAGACATGGCCACTATAACATGTTCGTTCAGCTAAGGTGTTCATCGCAGATAACACCCAAATATTTAAACTCAGTAACGCGCTTTATGACAGAGCCATTGATAGTACCCGAGAACTGATTCTTCTTACCATGCTTTTGCGAAGAACCAAACAGCATTACCTCAGTCTTAATAAATAAATTAGAGTGAAACCAACACTCAATGGCTTGAAGCTCCTTCACTAAGACTAAGGTAGCCTGGATAACAGACACTTCAGGAGCGGAGAAAATACGACGATATCGTTGGCGTTCATGACAACACTGCATACCACCACCGCAATGGGATTATCGTTCAGGTTGAGGATAAATAACAGCCCTAGACTCCTGTGGTACTCCAACAGACACAAGTTCAGCAGCACTACACACACTTCTATTCAATTAGAGCGCGGTTCGGTAGATAGTTTCTGAACCACTCATGTTCACTTTCCGTCACCTCAAGTACCGGCAGTTTGTTTAGTGGCACTTCGTGGTTGACGGTATCAAACGCTTTCCGCAAGGCTATAATCAAATGGAGAACTCGTAAATGCATTGTAGAGTTCATGCGATAAAAGCGAAGTATTTATTTTAAGTTGAAATGATCATGTGATCATGTCAAAACACCCTTCGCATATCCAATTGAGTTCGTTTTCTAAAAATAGCCACTTTTGGGTTCAGCTTTTGTAATCTAGCTACGATATTTTTTGTTACTCGTTTTTAGTATTATACCAAAAATGTGGGCTGATTTTGTAGTTCCTAAAGTACAATGTACAGACACACGAAACCGAGGTTTTCTGCCCTCTTCTCCTCGCCCCCTCCCTTATTGTTGACCTCAGTTCAGCTTTCGCGTAACCTGAGATCATGCTCTATTTTCGTTTCACTCAGTAATTAAAATCCGAGGCGTGGCACCTAAAAAGAGGTAATGAAAGCTGTTAAAATTGGGCCTGATCTCAGGTTACTCTCGCCCGGCTATATCTACTTTACGAATCACAAACGAAAAACGCACCAAAACACTGCATGCTGCGCAGGCTTCTAGAACTAATCGAGAAGCAACCGACTTTTTTGCTAGAAAGCAGCTGATGGAAGGTAAATAAGGCTGTATATGGGTATATCTCAACGCCTTGATAAATATTGCAAGATTACCGGTTATGAAAGGATGCGATTCACTTAGAGCGGAAAGAATACCGAAAATTATTCTAGCCTGTCAACTGGCTCTCTGTTTCGGAAAAAGGTAAAAAAAAAAAGCGAGAAGATTTTTTCACCCTTGCCCCAAACAGAGAGCCTGTTCACAGGCTAGAATAATTCGAGATACACGTTAAGTTTGAGATTCTCTTGAGTAAGCAAGTAGGAGAGCGCGAGCCAAAATGAAGGTTATTGAGTATGAGCTTACTTTTCCGCGTCCAATAGCTCAACTAACCGCGTCATACACCAACTAACCACCAAGATATACAACGCTACTGCACTACTTACACATCTCTAATACGCTTAAAAAGCTTCACATACGCCTACTGCAATGACGGCTAAGTATACGCTCCCACAGCGTCTTGCTTATGTAACTGATGGGCCGTTTACATGAAGCAAGGAAGATCCTAGAAGGTGGAACCACTTTAGGTTGGGTCTACATGCAGAAATTTCGGTCCGCGTTGTGCTCAAGCACAGAAGGTTTGAGAAGGATTTTAAAATGGCGGGCGACAAAAACAGAAATGCAATTTGGGCCCGTCTGCTCTCTTTAATGGCGTTAATAACTACCTACAATAATCAGCTCGTGGTAACGCCAAACGAAATGGTCGGCCTTTATTGCCGTGATTAGCCAAAAAAGCAAAGAAATGTACAAAAAAGTGTGATGTACATACAAAGTTGTTGTGTTGCTAATTATAAACCTATTGTTGTTTTGACGTTCTCGTTGCCGTCGCATCGTTAAGTCCCTAATAGGCTGATTTAGCAACTGAACGGGACCGTGAGTTGACGACGGCGTGCGCAAAGTAAACGACTGGCTTGACCAATGGCACAACGGCAAATTGGGCACCGGAAGTCGTGTCTAGTCCTTTCCGCTCGTTTTGCCGTCGTCAACTGACGTTCCCGTCCTGTTGCTAAATCGGCGTAATTATGCACGACACGTTCTTTCCCATTACATTGTCCAATTAATGCTGAAATCTGGGCTGCCGATAGCCAATTCGATTAGAGAATTTTGTTATAGTTATGGTAAGCGGCACAATGACTGTGTTCAGAAATTCAGATCGAGCGCTTTTGTTCAAGAATTTTATTTACTGAAAGAGGATGAAGAGGAGGGTGGTACTGTGCTGTCTTCCTTGTTCAACCATGGAAGACAAATAAGGGGGTCGGTTAGGTTGGATTTCTAAGAAATAATTATCTTCAGACTGATTTGATGAAGTGTTCAAGAATATTGCAAACCAGCATTGGAAAAGTGGGAGAGAACTTGGGAGTCTTAGGGAAGTGATTAATTTGGAAACACAACCCTATAAACGATTTAAACGTCTGTAGAACTCACAACCATGCCACCTAACTGACTAAACGTTTTTGCTGCTTAGTGACTAACTACTGTATTTTTTAGCTGTTTACTGACTAAGTAGCATATTTTTAGCTGTTAACTGGCCACAGCTATACCCCTTTGACACCCTCTTTTTTGTGCATTTCTTTGCCGTCACTGCACGACCACGACGTTTTATGGAGGAAGTAAACAAGCGACGGCTAAATTTTCTTTCTCTTTCTGAACTTGAAGATAGTTCTTTGGAATTCGGCTCAAAAGGAGTTCGCTTGCATTTGACAAAGTAAATGAGTTAGAGTAATCGAAATGGAGATTGAAAGAACACAAATTCACTTTTTAAGCGGCGTTTTCATGGCCGTGCACGTCGCCGTCGTGGTATCTTAAACTCCCTACTCAATCTATCTGCTACGGTATTACGAAAGCCAAATCTAGCTGCCCTTTTAATAGTCTGATCTACAAATCGATTTGATATAACCTAACTTGTTTTATTAGTTTGCGAGTTAACTTAAGGATACGTGCAAACGGACGCAACAACTCCGAACGTTGTTGGCCTAACAATGTTGGGAGTTGTTGCGTCGCTTTGCATATAGCTAAACGTTTCAAACTTTTCGCAACAATCCCAACAACACACAACTACATGGAACAGGGTCTGCAAACGGAGCCAACATGTGACATCGAACAATGTTGGGAGTTGTTGGCACTGGCGTAAACTACTGTGCCAATGTAACTTAAAACTATTAAAACGCGTACAGTTTTAACGATGACGCGTGAGTAACGCACTTTTCTTATCACGGTTAAGTTTAAAGATATTAGAAAACGTAGTAAATTTTCGTTTTGATAGCTGTTATAACACCAAAATCCCAATTCGTTTGTTAGTATAAATGACAAAGAAGAAAAGATGTCGAAGGTAGTGGCGCGTCCATAGAAAGAAGTATCGGATGCTACTGATCGAACCTTTATTCTGTGTGAGTAAACCAGTTCTTAACTAATGGCGACTGAATACACAGTGATGATAGAAATACCATAGTGCATTGCAATTGATAAAAGAATTTAAAAATATTTTCAGCCGCAATTTTCGCGTGGAAACATGTTTGTATCCAATCGACAGCACGATACTTCCGGTAACTTTTACGAGGTATACTCCCTGCAAGCACGTGTCGTAAATTTGATTGTAAAATACACTTTTGAAAGCAGAAAATGAGAGCTCGCTTAAAGAAGCCAGGGATTTTTTTGAGGAGGTACTCTAATATTTTGAGGGGAGAGAAAAAAGGCAAAAATTATTAGGATATGGGCTGTAATAACAGTGTTCAGTAATTGTTTAAGGGCAACTCTCGCGTGGCACAACATTTTCAGAAAAACCTTGCAAATGTTTTTCTCATTGTAATACCATCAAGAAATATATCTTCAGCGATCTATTTGGCTCAGAAATCGTGATTCAAAGTGTTAAATTTGCCGCTTACCCGAACTTCCGCCATTAACGCTTCGATTTTGCCTATCACGTGACGTGACGTCACAGGTGTGGAACAGCAGATGATCTCGAATATGTATAGCCTCCCCCGCAGGCATTTTTAGGGGAGCTCGTATTTCTTCCCTCCCCACAAACGCCTGCTCAACGGAAAACAACATTCCTTTCCCAAGCTTAGCCAATCACATTGTACTTTCCAAATTCTGGAAAGTTGACCTTGACCGCAAGGTAATCTGATAATTACTCGATCTGCATTAAACACTGGGAAAGCTTTCTGACCTGCAATAAATGTTAGATTCAGAGCGGCAAAAATAAGTTTTAGTCAAAATTCAGAATACTCCGTGCACTGCATAACCTTAGCGAAGGAAAGAAAGGAAGCAAAACGGTAACTCTAAGGTCACGTTCAGTCGTGTTTAGCCTGTCAACACTTCATTGCACAATTGTTGATTGGTCACCTACCACGCAAATAAAACAATGAGAAAGGAATGTTGTTTTCCGTTGAGCAGGCGTTTGTGGGGAGGGAAGAAATACGAGCTCCCCTAAAAACGCCTGCGTGGGAGGCTAGAATATGTATGGCTGACTGTAGTTCTTCGAGTGATAGCGCTACCTCTTTGTCCGATTATTCGGATCTAGAAAAACTTTTAGAATGCGAAGTATAGGGCAGCCCTTCACGGAAATTCAACCCCGGCGTTTTGAGCCGCCTGGAAGATCGTCCGAAGCTGATGAAGTTCGTGCGTCGCCAGAAAACATCGAGCCTACCACTCGCCCGCAGCGATCTCGATAGTGAAGAATGGTGAGTGCCTAGATGCTATGACTGCTTCAAATTGTAAAAGGAAAAGGACTAATTAAACACGCATTTTTTTTTGTATACTGAGCGTTTATAATTTTAGATCATTGTTTTCATATGTACAAGTAGTCGAAAGCGTACCTTCCCCTTCCAACGACTACTGGAAATGATAATCTGGGCAAGTTGTCTCATTGTAGTGTTTTTTTAAATTTCTGCTTTAATCCTGGTCTTACAAAAAGCAGTGATTTATATCGGAAGCAATGACTACGCTCTCGTAATTCGTTGACTGCAACGCAAATAAATTTTCATATCTTTGCCCCTTGACAGGGGGCACGCTCGACTCGTGGAGTGCTTGCACTTTAGAATTTGTCTCTTTTGTTGTTATACAGATTGTTATACATAATAATTGAAAGGCGCTGTACAGTTCTTTTCCTACAATTCGTTCACTTACTTTTACTGTGTCTTGCTCTGTCAATGAATTTGGTTCAGAAGTTATTATTCTAGCTTCTGTGTATCCTTAAAAGAGAATTTAAAGTTGGGATGAGATACACCTCCGTACCCATGTGAACTAACTGCTTACATAAAACGTTTCTGCTCCCCAGTATATGATTTTCGAGGCTGGGACATGTCATATTCACTTAAGTTTTGTCTGGAGCACAACAATGGTTGTGTTAACTACAATAATATTGCATTTGATGAGATATAACTGCAGGAACTTCTATACCTAATACACCCAGTACTGAAAACGTGTACATATTTGAAACTATTTTGTGGTTATGCACGGTAGATAGTATGATGAAGCCATAAACGTTAAATAGTGAATAAGCTCAAAATTGAAATAATATTCTCTGTCTTGACTTATGGCAGTTTGATAATTTTCTGGGTGCAGAATGGAAAGGTCAATATTCTACACTTGTTCTGTTGCCCTCCATTAACCGACGTTCAGTATTTATGACTAAAGAAAATAACTACTATTGGATGGGGGGAAAATATCTGCTTCCAAGAGGTGGCTGTTGTAAAACGTAAATATTTGGAGGCAGTTGAAGTTGAAAATATGGAGAAGCTTCCTGAAGGAGCATAGTGGAACACCCAGGATCCAGGCAGTTTGTCTGAATTACTGGGTGTTACGAGCTGCATGGCAATACAAGCAGCAGTATGGTGCCTTGGCATATGAAGAAAAAAGCAGGCACATTGCCTACAGGCAATTGGTAAGGTGATACTGGGGCTTCCTTGGCAGGGACATAGGATTTCATACGACCTCATTTCCAGGAGCCTGGAAGGTTGGAGGATGAGATGGAGTTCACAGGATTCCATTGTGCAGGGCCGAGTTGTTCAAAGCTGGATTAAGATAACCCAGGGTTAGTGCGAGATTTGAATTAAGATTTGAAAGCTTAAAGAGCAATTCAGTTTTAATTCTTTTTGTCCACAAGTTGATGATTGGAAGCTCTAAAAATAAGAGGGAATATTATCCAAGAAAATGCTTTTGAACACAAGAAAAAGAAACCAGGGTTAAATTTAACTCCTGGTTAAGCGCTAACCGGCCTTCGAACAACTGGGTCCAGATGAATAAATATACCATGTATTGCAAATAACCCTACTGTATATAAAATATGATGCAATTTTCTCACTCACCATTGGTAGACTGGGCTAGAGCAACTTTGTTGTCATTAAAATGGCTGCTACCCAGCAAACAATGTCAACAATAATTGTTGGAACTAAAAAATGGTCTTTTAAAGTCCAGTGGTGTCAGTGTGTGGGAAATACATAATTCTTCTTGACTATTTGCTCACAGCTTCTGAATAATAATGGCGGATTAGTGTTTGACTAATAACATGTCACCCTTTTTCTTCCAACAGGTGTGATTGTTAACTGGGAAATAATGTACAAGTTGAAACTTTATATCTTAATAATAAAATGATATTTTATTGTTCATTGCTGTATATCTTTAGGTTATAATGGGAAATCCTCATTTTTAAATTAGAATTCACAAGTGGATTGTTTTCATCTTGCATATTTTAATTGATAAGGCAATAATAATAATAAAGAAAACCGGTCACAGTTTAAGTGGACCATACAGTGCATGGTCATCTAAGTCACTAATTGCAGTAGTGACCTTGCTTAGCCTAAACTACAAAGAATCAAGACATTGTAGGGCATTGTAGTCCTTCTTCAGTTGACTAGGCTGGAAAGATTTTATCTGCTAACGAAGGAACCCATTGCCTCATCTCTGTTGGGCCTCTCTATGAATGCAGCAAGTAGTGCAGGGGTATTCAGACGCAGGTTCAACATGTAGTTTTCTAAAGCCCTTGAATTTTCTTAATAGCCAGCAAAGACTTTCGGTTATGGTGCTTGAGCCATAACCTTCAATAAAAAGATTCTTATTGCAGGAGTGAACCTTGCCTAGTTCTTTCTTCTTTTTCACTCCCGTTATGGATCGCATTTTTCTCCTTGGAATTTTCCATAAGTACCGCGTCGGGGATTTAAAAGCGGGTTAATAATTTCTTTTTTCCTTTCTTGTGAGAAGTCCCAAAGGGAAGTATTGCAATAGAAGCGTGACACGCATGCTATCAAGGCAGTTTTATAGTGTTCGCGGGTAGGACGGGTACATCACTAAAGATAATGAAGCAATCCTATTTTAATCAACTTTTTTGAACTGTTTTCATTTCTTTCTATCCTTAGAAGGCACATTACATGTAATTTTAGCGTGTGTGCAGGTTTTGCAATGGAATGACGCTACAATCTCGAGAGCACATCTCGAATAACTACGTTCAAAATGATGATCATAAAATCGCAATTTTCGGCGAGAAGTGGGTTTTATTTCGAGCTTGTAGATTTCAGACAAAAGAACAACACACTTAAGTGAAAACACAAAAGGCGGCATAGAATCAGGCCGGTACGGCGGTCTGTGACGGAGTTCTCTTCAAAGATGCGAGTATTTCCCGGGAATAAATTAAGTCGTTTTCGACGAATGAAGGGCATCAACACCCATCAGGTAACATTAATGGTTGTATCAGAATTTTAAATCTGCTATAGGAAAGAAGTTCTTTGTATTATACGTAGTAGATTAGGAGCTTAGCTGTTTACAATTATTGACCTCGGGTCGATAAATGTCTCTCGCGACTTTAAAAATACCCTAACAAAAAAAATACAGAAAAAAATCTAAATCACCCTCATCTGATGCCCGTGTAAATTTAAAAATTGGAACCATCATCGAAATGCTTTTCCTGAACGTTAATATGACAGTAGAGGCTCTATTTCTCCTTTATTTGCAAGAGAAATTTGGTGCGTTTTTCTCTTATAATCTTCACTTGGCAATCCGTGTTCCACACGTGTGACGTAAAATCACGTGACTAATCTGAAATCCAAATGTTTTCAAAATGGCGGCAAAAATCGAGTTTTCGAAAAATTATAAAAAAATAAGTTTCGCAGATATATCGGAAATTTCACCAAAGAGAGATATTACACGCCATTAGGAAACCATAGAGAACTTAAAAAACAGGGGTAATTTTCCGGAGAGTTGCCCTTTAAGCGACAGTTCTAGTTTCGATGAGTGTGGTCTTTGGTGTTTAAGTGAGTTACGTAGCAGCCCGTAGAATCCTGAGCTTGAATACCGTCAGGCTATGCAAACAGGAAAAACGTTTTCTATTGCTTTTATAAAATAGCTTTCCCGAGAAAAAAACGCAAAACACTTTGTTATGGCACTGATTAAAAGAGAAATTCTTACCAGTCGCAAAGTTTTGTAGACGAAGTTTTGTACGCATAATCAGTCCTTGTTGTGCAAAAAGATGCTTTCCAAAGTACGGAATTTTCTGGCTTAAAATGTCAACTTAAGGGAAACAAATTGACACGCCTTGTTTATAACGATTTTCCAAGTTTCAGCCGACGAAGAAATGGGTAAATAAAGTAAACTTGTCGAATTTTGAGCTCAAAAACTTTTCCAAATTCGTGCTTGCGTGATTAGCGCGCGAAAAGCAAAACATCTTGACGTCACAACCATGTTTACATACTTTCATGCAAACACTCCTCTCGGCCAATCAGAGCGCGCGTACTATCTTAGTTATTTTATAAATGTACCTAGTAAATGACTTAGTAGCCTTACCATCAGTGTCTCTGTATCATACAGTACTGTTTCATTACTGGTGATCCTAGCAGTATGTAGGACGTGTGTCAAATATGAACCTAGTAAATGGCTTAGTAGCCTTACCATCAGTGTCTCTGTATCATTATACAGTACTCTTTCATCATTGCTGATCCTAGCAGTATGTAGGACGTGTGTCAAATATGAACCTAGTAAATGGCTTAGTAGCCTCACCATCAGTGTCTCTCTATCATTATACAGTACTCTTTCATCATTGCTGATCCTAGAAGTATGTAGGACGTGTGTCACATATGAACCTAGTAAATGGCTTGGCAGCCTTCCCATCAGTGTCTCCGTTTTAAAAGAAAGAAACTACTATGAGGTAGAATTGCATTTCATAAGTGCTTTGCCTTTCTAAAGATAACGGCTGAACATCAAGATTGTCCAGTTTTTTACTGAATTTCTAACCACAAAAAATTCATCTCAAAATATGTCGATAACGCTCTCATAGATTTCTCTCAAACTTCACGAACATTGAGGCGGCTACTGGAGGAAAAAGCCCCGTGAACGATGTTGCGGAAAAAGAAATAAACTTCCAGTGCCCAGAAATACGGCGGCAAATTATACAGGTAATGAATTCATTTCGTTGGATTTCGTTGGCTGTCATTTTTCCGAATCTTTCAGTGTTAATGGCGACATAGTTAACACTCAGACTTGGGAGGTATTGCCCCTGAAAATCCCTATCGAATCACCTTATTTTGACAAACCCATGGAAATTTTCCAGAGGCACTTCACCTTGGGGAAATCGATCGATCACACACAAAAAAGTTGCTTCCCCATGGGCAACAGCCATTTGTCCATGTGTAAACCGGCTAGTGTAACCGCACCTGTAGTTCGTTAGTCTACGTCACAGCTACTTTGCTTCCTAGAGGCTCCCGAGAGAAGACAAAGATGAATGGTGTGCGAAAATGGCGGCAAATTTGAACGTTTCAAAAAATTCCTAAACGCAGAGGTTCTCGTGGTAATGTTTGCTTTCAGTGAAAAAAATAATAAAAGAAATTGGGTTGTGGGCACTTTAACGACTACGCCGGGGTAACGCAGTTGGGGCTTTTATTATGCTTAAGTTCAAATTTAGATGATTTTAAGAGAACCTGCCGAATATATTGTCGTTTGGAAAGCGCGCATAACACAAAATATCTTAAAATAACAGAAGAAGAAATGTCAACATCGAGCATTCAAAGAAAGAAAGTTTTATTCTGTGTAAGTAAACCAGTTCCCAACTAAGGCTCATTATTTCTTTGTTATTTGGTACACAGTGATGAGATTAATGCAATAGTCGATTTCAATTGTTATTCGCGTAACTATTTGCAAAATGTCAGCGGAAATTAAATTTTCTTGGACTTGATCGTGTCGAAGTATAGAGTCGACTGGTGTTTCGATTCGTCCATTAATCTCTACGATACAATAATCTGTCGGGCTTGTTCTTTAATTCTAAATCTGATTAAAATACATTTGTGCGAAGAGAAAGAGAGCTCGGTCAAAGAAGGACCTAGTTTTGGACACGCTCTCCAATATTTTGCGTGAGTTTACTAGCAAGCAATATTTTAGTGGCAATTGGGTGAAAGGAATACTGGATGTCATGTTCATCGATCTCACGTTTACACTCAGGTGTCCGGCACTTAGTTTCGAGGGAAGAAATACCGTGCATTTTCTATTTAGTCATGATTATTTATGTAGTGATTAATTGTTAAGGTAAAACTTAAATAATCAGTCGCCCATGTTACTAAGGCGATTTTCATAGCCTTGTTTCGTCTTTGAATGACTTCTTCAGCAAGAATGCAAGGTCTACGTGGAGCACAAAAGCGAACCTCAGTTTTCCATAGAATGAGGGGGTATTTTCAGCCACGTGACTCCCAGAGGCAATCCACGGAGATGCAACAATGCGAAGAGAATCTACAAAGGCAGTTAAGACGACTTCAGGAACGGGAACAAAATTCTCATAGACAGCTAACCGAGTTGCAACAACGTGAACAAACTTTGCAGCAGCAGCTAAGAGAGGTTCGAGAACGGGATCAGAACACTCAAAGACAACTAATGGAGTTGCAGCAACGCGAAGAAAGTTCCCAGAGACAGTTAAGAGAGATGCGGCAGCGAGAGGAAAATTCACAAAGGCAGCTAACGGAGTTGCAGCAACGCGAAGAAAATTCCCAGAGTCAGTTAAGAGAGATGCGGCAGCGAGAAGGGAATTTACAAAGGCAGTTAACACAGCTTCGGGAACGGGAACAAAATTCTCAAAGGCAGCTAACGGAGTCGCAGCAAAGCGAAGAAAACTCTCAGAGGCAGTTGAGGGAGTTAAGACAAAGAGAAGAAAATTCACAAAGGCAATTAAGGGAGACAAGTCAGCAGTTGACAAATTGCAGGGGACAAGTTTCTGAACTACAGCTAAGTCTTTCAACAGCTCAGCAAACAATAAGTCAACTACGCAGCCTTGAAACACTTGACTGGGTTATTCCGCGCGACGAAATTCAAATCACTGATAAATGCCTTGGGAGGGGAGGATGGGGAAGTGTCAATGAGGGAACGTATTGTCGCTGTACTGTAGCAGTGAAAGAAATCCACGAGTTGATTCTCTCCCCTCATAACATACGTCGTTTTGAGAGAGAAATGAATATTGCGTCCAAGTGCCGTCATCCTCACTTACTACAGTTTATCGGCGCCACCATTGATGAGGGAAGTCCTCTATTTGTCACTGAGCTGATGGAGAAAAGTCTGCGGGCTCTATTGGAACAGCGACAACTCTCTGAAACGGAAATACGCGTTATTTCACTGGATGTAGCTCGTGCACTGAACTATCTTCACCAGAAGAAACCAGAACCCATCATTCACCGGGATGTCAGTAGTGCCAATGTGTTGCTTTGGCGACAAGGTGACCAATGGAGGGCCAAAGTGTCAGATTATGGAACTGCTAATTTCATACAGCAGACCATGACAGTGGCTCCTGGAGCTATGATTTACAGTGCACCTGAAGCACTTACATCAAACCAAACAGTCAAGGTAAGTTTAAGTGAATATTTAAGACTGTTTACTCACTAAAACTGTACAACAATGCTAACAGTGGCAGAAGTGATAAGTGACCCTTGTATTTTCGCCCCAAATCTCCTACTTGTCCACTCCATAAACAATACATATGAAATGACTATATCTTTGTCAGGAGTCTTTGTACCTTGTTCTGCACTTTCTTCACTCTTTTATGCATATCTTCTTCATGGATTTGGTCCACGTAATTGGATTCTTTAATTTATCCCTTCTTGTCCCTAAAGACAACAGTCACGGGATAGCAAAAGTTAATTAGTATTTTTAGAAACAAAACATTTAAGCCAAGGACGTACCATGAAGGCTTTTAAGGATCTTCTGTTTTCTAGGCTTTTCTTATCCATTTATCGATATTCATCTATTTTGAATTCTCGAGTTTCTCCCTCTCGTGTTACTTTAACTCCTTTTGTAATCAGTACACAACTAATATGGAATGTATATAAAGAATATTCTGGCATAAAGTCATGTATTATGATTGCTTTTAGGTTGATGTCTACAGCTTTGGTGTTCTTCTTTGTGAAATGTGCATTCGGGAACTTCCAGATCCTAGTAAGCGTGAAGAACAAGTCGTGCTTGTAACGAACGGTGTGTTTCGTGGCCTGGTACGGCGATGCCTGCAGAGAGATCCTGGGGCGAGACCAACCATGCAGGAGATAGTCGATGAACTGAAAGATGCCGATGTATCATCTTAATTGTAGCACCAACAGTACACCATATCATTGATAATCTGCTGTTTGTAGGAAAGTTTTATAAATTACTGGCAAAGCTGTGCCCTCAGCCTGTGCCAGTAGTCGTTCAGATCGCGGGGAGTGGCGCGCACTTTTCTTTACGCCTTCCACATCATGTAAATGCCTGTGATAGCCGTGATGGCTATTGGTTATTAAACTATCTATCTATCTGATATGAAAATTGAAAAGGGCCCGGTGCTTTGAGCCTGTGAAGATTGTGAAATTCAGGGTGCCTAGAATAATAATTATGATGTTTAGGGAAAAAAAAAATTTATACTCAAGAGCAAGATTAAGGCGCCAGGCACCACCGGTCACTGGCTGAGCACAGCCCTTACTGGACATTTGGTAAAAATAGCAATGAACAGTTCCTGAAGATTTAGTACGGCTGGATTTTCTGATATGAATTACGTATCTCTATGATCGTTAGACTAACAACAATGAAAATTAATAGCTCTATTTTTGCATATGCAATACGTTACTTACAAAATATATTTTTACATTTATTCAGATATTGCCATGTTTCTCATGCCGAAACGTATGAAGGTCAAACAGCCTAAGTAGACCGCAATATAAATTGAAGATAGGAGTGGCCTGCGTCGCAGACGTGATCTTAATCCGGTTAGTAAAGCTTAGTAACGTCTGTGAAGCAAAGCCGAGATCCTTGTTCTGGGCCCCCAGCGGACTGAACGAATTACCGGAAATGCGTTTCGATTTTCTCTTCCACCTGATTGACAAAATAGCAATGGCTTTTATCAGTAGGTTACTGGCCAATCATAGCGCGTACTCAAATCATGGTACACAGGTGGGGCCCTGAACAAGGATTTCAGCGCTGTTTTGCAGACGAACTTAACCAGAGGATTTAATTCCGCTGTCTGTGGCGCAGGCTATAGATATGGCGCTTATTACAAGTTCTAGAATGTACAATTAAATACGCGTAGTAGTTAGCAGTTATGACATTTCTTATTGGGTTTTCTACACCAGCATTAGCTAACTTGCTCATAAAGCAGATTTTACTTCAATTCCAATGGTACTCAGTATGATGTAGGTTGTAGACGTGAAATCGACTAAATTGACTGAAGATACCAGTAAATATGTTCGCTTATGACAAGTTTTAGGACATGAGATTAAGTACGTCTCATAGTAATTAGCAATATTAAACGGCTGTCATTTGTATGTAGAGTTTCTTATTCTGGCAGTACTGAGGTAACTTACTCGTAAAGGGGAATTTGTTCCCTGATTCCTTTGTTGCATATTTTATGAAGTAGGTTATAGATCAATATAAAAAAATAAAATAGCCGCGACTAAGCTGACTGAAGATGGCAGTAGATGTGTCGCTTGTGAAAAGCCAATTTAGGATATATCATTGAATCTGCGTAGTAGCTAAATACGTCCATTAGGCTTTTTTAATTAACGTTTTCTATCCAATAGGTAACTTGCTGTAGAAAATATTACGGTGTATGCCTTAAATCATATATTACCTGCTTATGACTAGGTCATACAAATGAAATGGAATTTGAGTGTAGAGTTTCCGATACTGGCAATTGGTAACTTACTCATAAAGGGGGAGGTCAATTCTTTAATTCCTATGTTGCATACTTATGAATCGATGTAGGTTACAGTTCAATAGCCGACTAAATTGACTCGAAGGTAGCAGTAGATATGTCGCTTATGAAAGGTCAATTATTTAGGATATACCATTGAATTAGTAGATCCATTAGACTTCTTTAATTAAAGATTTCTATCCAGTCGGTGACTTATTTGCAGAATAGAATAATCCTTAAATCATAGAGTGATTTTACTTGACCCGTGAAATAGGTAGGAGAATAGTATGCGATATTATGCACTAATTCCATTGTGTGCTTTTGTGTATTAGTAGCTATTTTGCACTAGTTATTATTCTCTGTTTTACGGGTCAAGTAAAATCACTCTATATTACCTCATTGTGTTTATGAGTAGCTCATACAAATGAAATAGACATTGTTGAGTACACAATATTGAGTGAAACACAAGTATTCAGTATAACTTATGAAACGTTTTAGGATATATGTTTTAACCTGTAGTAAGCACTTGTCATCACTTAGAGTTTGGTATGCTCCTATGCAATAGGCTATTTGCAAAATCGATTACACATCAATTCAGATATTACTTACTTATAAAGTAAGTGATCCACTTATAATAGACAATATTTAATAATTAAAGAAACGAGTAGATGGGTCACTTATATATGATATTACTATTAGAGTTTCCTAGTAAACGGGTAAGTCGACTTATAAACCCGGGGGTACTTGGGTTAATTTTTGTTGGGTATGCATGTGCCGCTGGCCTCTTAGAGCCCCTACCCCATTATAGTCTATTCTGTGGCCAAGCATAGACCCCATCTTAGTCACTTTTGGGCAAATATGTAATTTTTGCTATCCCAACTTAGTCACTTTCTATTTTTATGAATTGACCCGTTTTTTAGATTGAATGAAAAACACGTTACTCTTCATCTACAGTACAAACATTCTGGTACGTTTGCCAACCGTAAACATGAAGAACTGTCTTATCCCAAAAAAAGACAGTATTTTAATAAAAATGAGTGGATATCTCGCTTATTGCACGTCCGCATTCAATAAATATATACGCCTATGGCGGCTTTTGAGGCAGAGGTAGAGGCGATTTCTCTCTTGTTGAGACTGTTACAACGAGGAGTGTCTTGTCTCGTGACCGCAATGCTTGCGGTCACGAGAGGCCAGTAATTCTGACAGGAACGAAATCATATACAGCTCCGCACAGCTGCTAAACACATCGAACACGCATTGTTTGCCGTAATGCATTTCTTGGAAATTGAAGGGTGTGAGTAAGCTGACTCTCTTATATCTCAGCGCTTGGAGTTAAATCAGGGCATTCAGTTTGAGGCAAGAGAGGATAAAGGGAACAGAGAAGGTACCCCCCATACACACCCTATTCCATAGGTAATTCGTCTCGAGTTATTTTTAGAATCGGGATAAAGTTACCTCGCGCGCTGCGTGGATGTTTCGTGGAGGTTTCGCATGACTAAACGCCGTGCAAAACATGTCGGGCGAAAGGCAATGAAAGCGTAAAGAGATCGAGAGCATTTCTGAATATTGAAGCGAAATGAGTCGGCGCTCACCTGGGCCGGGAAAAGGGAATCGCCGTGAAACCCGTGAAATCAGTTTAAATCGAAGTTGTCGTAACCTCAGTGCTTTAATAAAATGAGAAATTTCGCCGGTCTATTGAAACCGGTCGTTTTTACAATAAAGCAAGTAGGACGCCAAGTGTTATTTTTGTTGAATAATAAAAGACTAATAAAAAATAAATATCAAACCAGAAATTGCTCTCTTCAAACTGTAAATTATAAATGATCCTGAGAGAATATTCAGTGTGTTAAGGATTTTCCTACTGTACTGTTAGCTCTATACAAAAGAGGAAGGGCGATTCTTTTTTGATCTCCGTTTCGCTGACACAGCTTTAGCAGAAATCTCTCTTTAGTCGTTTTCGTCGACAAAAAAAAACAGCAATATCGCTCTTTGCGTCTTCCGCCATTTTTTTCTGCATCAATTCATGAAAGACGCGTGGCTCTTAGCATGGGTCATCCACGCGGAACACATTCGCGTTATGTGATTGGCTGTTGTCTAATCGCCCTTGGGATCTATGGTCTTAAAAATAACTCGAGGCGAATTACCTATGGCATAGGGTGTGTATGGGGGATGCCTTCTCTATCCCCTTCATCCTCTCTTGGTTTGAGGTGGACCTAGAGCGAGGAGCATAGAAGCTTCAATCCAACTACAGTGCACAGTGCAGTTTAAACAGACAAAGGTAAATTTTAATCTTGTTTGTTCAATTTACTCCCAGTTTTCTCTTTTCTTTTTTTAATATTGCTTTTTGGACAAGGTTATTGAAATTATTTGTTCACTTCATTTGCTGCATTTCTTCCTCAAATTTTTAATGATGGCATGTTACATGATTGTAAAGACCGCTTTTTGTGTGCAAATACTTGTGATTTTACATGATAGGCCTCAGCAATGTTAATAATTTGTTAATATATAATCCAATGAATATTAGCCTGGCTATTTGACGAAGGCAGTAGTGAGGGGGGATGTAACGCCTCCTGTAATTCAGGGGTTCTCGGAACATGCTTTCGTTCCCAAAAATTGAAAACCAAGTTCTCAGAATTGTAATTTCCAGCATCCTGAGAACTAAATAATTAAAGTGATAGTGTTAAGGACAGTTTTGATTACAATTTTTTCTATGGCTAAAGTCTTGCCTTCGTTGTTCAGTTGTGTAGGAGCTGCTCGTAAGGTCTCTCCTTATTAGTCGCAGGAAACAATGACCTGTCAATCATCCTATTGTTTTAGTATTGTTTGGGGTCAGGGAAACGCCCCTCGTTGCTCAATGATGTTGTTTCTTTCCATTATAAATAAACTGTCAAAAAGAACACTGGTAGAGCTGTAAGGGAATTTAACATTTTCTATGTAGACAACTGATGTATTCTACCAACAGCGTTTAATTTGCCTAAAATAACGTTTGTTTGAATGATTCTCATATTTTTCCAAAGTCGGGCCGGTGGAACTGACTGCAGGGCCTTACCCTCTCTGTCCCGTTATTCTCACTTGATAATACGTATTTCTGCTTTCAGGGAAACTAACAAAAACTTAAATTATTGAAATTTTTTATACATTTTATTCCCCGCCTTTTAATAAAACAACTTCTTAGCATGCATAAGGAAGAAGCTCGTTTTAAAGACAAAGGGAAAAGGATTCGAAATAACCACTTAGAGGGGAGGGGATGGTCATCGTCTTGCAGCGGAGTAAACTTGTAGTTTGTGGCGTCACTCAAGGTGTTCAGGACTGAAGGCCGCCAATATTTTGTGCTTCGAGGCTGGGAATAAAGAGAATGTTTGAGAATGGTGTGTTTTAGGGGGTCAAATTAATCCATGCCAAGACTGGCCTAGATGTTCAACAAGCAACTCCCCCTTTTCACATTGCAGTCCACTGTAAGTCCCCTCTTTCCTAGTTGGGTGAGTTGGACACATCGCTTTCTTGAACTGATTTCTTTATCTTGCTAATGGATGCGTTTTACTTTTAATTTTCAAATAAAAGAGAAACGTTTTTCTTGAGATTTATGTTTTCATTCCGGTGTGCATGAATTTTTTCTAAGGTTTTGGCCTGTATAAAATGTTGTTTTTGTTTTCATCCTTCTCCATCATTTGTTCTAATTGTCCGTTCCTATCACAGCAAGCATCAGACGGAGGACTTAACCTACCATTAGCCATTATTTCGCCTGGGTTAGGGGAAACGATCGAACTACAAAAGAGAATATCTTCAAAACGTGGACCTGGTCCGACAGGTTGAAACGGGCGGTGGCGACATTACGCTTTTAAAAAATGAAAAGAGAAAGCCGTAGCTGGGAAAATTCCCTGTCACCGATTTTTAGGTGGGCTGAAGCTTTTTTCAAGTGTTGCCTCCGTGTTCAGTCACACGGAGAATTTCTCTGTAGTAAGATTTCTTTGAACACGTTTCTACCACCTCTGCTTTAAACGTTTAATACTAAAAAAGCTCCAAATGTTTGAACTCGGAAGAGTTGTTGCCCGTATTTGTCGGCATAATTTTACTCGAGCACAGAGCATCGTTTGCAAACACGGAGCATTTTTGAGGAAATGAATAACGTCACCTTGGATGTTCATTTTGTTGATCTATTTTGAGTTTCCTTTCCACCATCCTCGGAGACCCAGGGGCAGATAGTGGGGGCGAGGGAAAGTCTAAACGGGCGGAAAAATATGGCACGAAGAAAAGTAAAGAACGGCGAGAAGAGCCCCTGGGGACAATGTCTTACCACACCAGTTCTAAACGGTCGCCGCCGTTCTGGCTTCTGATTGGTGCCCGAAAACGTTTGTGTTTTTCTGCCCAATCAGAAGCCAGAAAGGCGGAGACCGTTTAGAACTGGTGTGGTAAGATATTGTCCCCTGGGGCTCTTCTCGCCGTTCTTTACTTTTCTTCTTGCCATATTTTTCCGCCCGTTTAGACTTTCCCTCGCCCCCACTATCTGCCCCTGGGTCTCCGAGGATTTTTTTTAATGCCTTTCCACCAAACGGTAAATAGAGCACAAGTCCAGCCCGTAAGTCCTTGCGGCACCTGCGATTTTCAGTAGGATAAGAGCCTGGGGACGAGGTGCACTTCCAATAAACAAAATGGCCGCTTGTTTTATATTATGGTACCCATTATACACACAGGGTCCAGAGGAGTTTCGTGTGAATAAATGAATTACTTACCTTGAAAAATGTCTATACCTGTCGCTTATTTTAGCACGATTAATTAGCCCAATGGGATCTTTATGAATCTACTGTAAACGATTTCTTCGCTTCTTATCTGACCCAGATCGACTTTTGAAAATCAATAACCGCAAGCCATATCCTCGCTGGCGCACGGCACGTCGCCCGAAGGGTGACCGAAGGCCGTCGCCCGGAGGGCGACCAAGGCACGAAGTGCCGAGTAAAAGAAAGGACAAGGGAGGAAACTTGTACCACGTGACTTCGTTCTATGTGAGCCGCAGCACTCGGTGACGGAAGTCGGAATGAGACCGGAAACGCAAAAGCAACAGACCGCTGCTAAGTCGAGAATCAAAACATCAGCTGCGGAGAGAGTTTTAAGAGCGACTTTCTGTAAATACCACGGATAGGTGTGCAAGATGGAAAAATCGAAATCCCCCAAACTTTATCACAACAAAGCCCTTTGGAAACTATTTTAGAAAATACAAGACTCAGTTCGTTTGACTTAATATTTTCCAAAATAATATTTTTTTTAATTTTCACCTTCGAGAGGCCTTGAAACCACCGAAAAATGTGCTTGATACCCTCGCTTCGTGAATGGAAACGGACACTAATACCATAACTTTTCTTATATTTAACAATTTTATGATCCTTCCTTTCTACCTAAACGTTGTTACAATTTCAAAAGATTTCAATCTGATTTTTTAATATTTTTTCAAAATTACCCTCTAAATCAGCATTATCGCCACCATCAATTTTGCCATTTTTCAACAGCGAAAATCCCTTCTTGGTACATGGCTTTCATTCGAAAAATGGTATTCCAGAGAAAGAGCAATGCTTCCCCTATCAATCTGTGAAATAAAATTCTGGGGCAATTGAAACTGCGAGTTTTTACAACTGAAAACATTTACGGTACTCGCGTGATTTACGACCTCTGAACTTGCAGTTGTGTTGATGAATACAAGCGAGAACTTAGACAGCACTTGAAACTCTGGCGCAAATTCGACCCTTTTCCGCCAGTTTAAACACGAAAAACGATTTTCGATTTCACAGTGGTAAATTTTCAAAAGGAAAAGCAATTTTATTCTGCGAAAGTGTGCTATGAACTTCTTGACTACAACATTTCCCTTACGTGCGTATTTGTTTACTTTTGCCGTTCGGTACATATATGTACAAAACGGCTAATAGTGTCGGTAGCTATTCTTTCAAATGCTCTCATTTCTCATGAACCAAATCGTTATAGCTATAAAAAAGGAAAACATTTTAACCTACCTCACATTATTTGACAACAGACCCGAATCCTTCCTTTACTGCCTTTAGCGAGACGAGATTGCGTGACAAACAACTTTGAGACCCAGGTTATACCGCGGGGACAGATGCCATTCCGAAAAAGAACCTCACGCGGCACCTTCTGTAGCTATAAAAGCGAAACAAGTAAATAATCAAAGTCCTTAGTTTCGTTGACTTAACATTAAAAACGTAACATTAAAAAATATTTTTTCGTCAAGAGACTATATAGGGTAGGCCCTTATACAGTGGAACCGCGACAAAAGAACTTACGAATGATTTTCTTTACCTCCGCAATAATAGTAAAATATACCGTAAACCTATATCAAAGCCCCTTGTCAAATGAGCCCCTCCCTCTAATAAGCCCCCCTTTTCAGGGGAAGAAAGTTAATAAGCCCCTCCCCCCCCCTCTATCAAGCACCCACTTCCCACCTCTAATTATTCTTCACTAATAAATGAAAGATGGAAGACTGTATTAATCAATCACGACCGTAAAACTTCGTGTGGACTGATCCGGGATGGTTTATTTACCAGCTGGAAGTTCGGATTTGATTATGATCCTCGGCTGCATGACCTAAAACTTCCTGTACTTGAGCTTTTCCACTTTGTATTCTAGTTCTTTATGGAGAAGCGATACCATCGTAGTTTCTAAATTAAATATATTAAGCCCTCCGTCTCCATTAAGCCCCTCCCCCTCAAATGGGCTTGAAATAAATAAGCCCCCGGGGGCTTAATAGAGGATTTACGGTATGAAAAAAAACCTCGATATAACGAAACCTCGTTATAGCGGGCAAATTTCAGGGGCACTCAACGACTGTTTTCTGTAAAATATATGTTCGGAGAAGTAGATTTGCCTAGAATTTTCTATAGCTTGAGGACGCCTAAAAATTTCTAGATGACCATTCCGTTCCTGTTCAATTTTCGAGGGTTATCTTATAAATTCCCTACGCTTTTCTGAAGTTTAATTTTTCCCATTTTACATCCCAGGTTAGGCTAATTTTTCGTAGAAAAGAGGAAACCTAAAATGTTCGGATTCAAACATGTGATTGAGAGAGGAATCAGAAAAATTCTCACTTTCGTGATACGTTAAATTTCATCTAAAATGTTTGGGAAAATAATACTGAAGCCCTTGTAATTTCGAAAATACTCAATGCAAGTTCCCCTAGGATGACCGAACGGGAACAAATTTTACAAGCCGCTTAGAATGCATTTCTAGAGATCTAAAAGTGCTCTTGGTACGCCACTGAAAAGTGTTTTCAATGAATTTAGAAGGAAACCGCCGTTGGGTGGCTCAGAAATTTTGTTAGTCCCTTGGCCCTTCGTTAAATCGAGGTTCCACTGTAGCCTCTTGTTTTCATCACGCTTGTTTTGAAATATGATTATGAATTCGCTACTTGTATTCTTAGAAAAATGACATTGAGGGGGGAAAAGCGCTAAGTCGTAGTCTGAAATGTCATCCGTCCTTCCCTCCATCCCTAAGGGGCCGCAGCAGGTTTCGGGGTGGGGCGAAGACACGCATAACATTTCAGACTAGACATGGCGGGTCTAGAAAACCTGTATAACTTTAGAGCACCTCTTGTGTTTAAATTTTCTGTAGTTCTGGCAAACTCGAACAAGTTTTGCATTTCTGAGCAACCTTTTGCCAAAATGTAGGTTATGGCACATGTAAAGCCAGAAAAAGTGACCAGTTTGATAGAAAATGTCAAGTACGACTGAACCGCGCCCGTATAAGCGCCCCTGATGACTCCGGCGGGAGGGGGAGGCTGGGTGGGAAGGGGAAACTCTGAAATTGAGTAAAGGGGGCCTAGCTCTAAGCATACCGCCTGCTTTTCAGTTGTACGTTTCCCTTGGCAATAAATTTGGCCCACAGTTTCGAGCAACTCTTTAAAGGAGATTGCAAGCCCTTATATTTGGGCCCGTCAGGAACGCTCAGCGATGAAACCAAAGATCGCGCCTTCAAAAAACTTATTTTAACTTACTGAAAGCTGTTTTTTCTTGACCGATTTACCTTATCGTTAGGAAAAAAGAAAAGGAATCTCATAATTAGCGTATGTATAAAACCATCAAGAAATCTCGAAATTCTGGATTTTTTAAGAGAACAAATACTTTCGAAAAATTTAGGAGAGAGTCCGTGGACTGGAAATAACTCGCTATCAATTATCCGAAGATATCCGAATATCTCACTTTTCAACCCCACGTTAATACGCTTCATTTTTGAGGGGAGCCAACATTAGCAGCGCCACTGTTATTTCTTTTACGCCTGGGTATCTCACGTTATGCTTACGCGTATCCGCAAGTGTGTCTTACATCCTACGCTTACGTAAAGGTTATATACCTGGAACGATGGGGTATGTGATATATTCACCTGGTACCGCCCCGAGGGCTACGTCTGTAAGACTGTTCCTTTTCAGATTTTCAATAGTAATGCAAAAAATAATAGCTTTCAGTTAGTGCGAACGGCCTTTCCTTCTTTTTTTATCTTTTAGTTTCCTTTCTTCCTTTTTTTTCTCTCAAAAAAAGCGGTTTTTTTTCAAGGTGCGAGGGGCGAGATCACTGGTTTAACCGCTCCAGCGTTTCAGACGGACGCAACAATACGGCTTGCAATCTTCTTTAAAGATTTGCTCAGAAATATAAGCGAAATTCATCTCCAAGGCAGACTCACAGCTAAAGCGCAGACGGTATGCTTAGAGCAAGGCCTCCTTTTCTCCATTTCAAAATCCCCCCTCCCCCCTGCCAGAGTCATTAGGGGCGCTTATACGGGCGCGGTTCAGTCGTACTTGACTTTTTTTTTTTCTGGCTTGACATAAGCCTATATTTTTCCCAAACGTTGCTCAGAAATGCAAAACTTGCTCGAGGTTGCCAGAAGTACAGAAAGCTTTGCTTTTAGCACCAGAGGTGCTCTAAAATTACGCAGGTTTTCTAGCCCCGACCTGTCCAGTCTGCGTTTCTTCGCCCCACCCCGAAACGGGCTGCCGCCTCTTAGGGGAGGGACGAATGACATTTCAGACTACGAATCAGCGCTTTTTTCCCCTCAATGTCATTTTTCTAAGGATACAAGTAAGGAATTCATATGCGTATTTCAAAATGTGTAAGCAGGCGTTTATGGAAAGTAAGGGACTATAAGGGCCCACCACTTCATAGTCTCTTGTGGAAAATATTTTTTTTAGTCTTACGTTTTCATAATCGCTCTAGCGGATAAGTCAGTGAAACTGAGGATTTTGATTATTTACATGTTTTGCTTTTATAGTTACAGAAGGCGCCGCGTGAGCGTCTTTTTCGGAATGGTATCTGTCTTTGCGGTATAACCTGGGTCTGAAAGTTCTTTGTCACGCAATCTCGTTTCGCTGAAGGCAGTAAAGGATTCGGGTCGTTGTCAAATAATGCGAGGTAGGTCAAAACGTTTTCCTTTTTTATAGCTATAACGGTTTGGTTCATGAGAAATGAGAACATTTTAACGAATAGCTACCGACACTAAAGCGGTTTGTACATATGTGATAACTGTTACAAATACGGCAAAAGTAAACAAATACGCGCGTAGGGGAAGTGTTGTAGTCAAGAAGTTCATAGCACACTTTCGTACAATAAAATTGCTTTTCCTTTTGAAAATTTACCACTGTGAAATCTAAAATCGTTTTTGGTGTTTAAACTGGCGGAAAAGGGGCGAATTTGCGCCAGAGTTGCAAGTGCTGTCGAAGTTCTCCCTTGTGTTCATCAATACACCTACAAGTTCAGAGGTCGTAAATCACGCTAGTACTGTAAATGTTTTCAGTTGTAAAAACTCGCAGTTTCAATTGCCCCAGAATTTTATTTCACAGATTGATAGGGGAAATATTGCTCTTTCTCTGGAATACCATTTTTCGAATGAAAGCCATGTACCAGGAAGGGATTTTCGCCGTTGAAAAATGGCAAAATTGATGGTGGCGATAATGCTGATTTAGAGGGTAATTTTGAAAAAATATTAAAAAATCAGATTGAAATCTTTTGAAATTGTAACAACGTTTAGGTAGAAAGGAAGGATCATAAGATTGTCTAATATAAGAGAAGTCATGGTATTAGTTTCCGTTTCCATTTACGAAGCGAGGGTATCAAGCACATTTTTCGTTGGTTTGAAGGCCTCTCGAAGGTGAAAATTAAAAAAAATTATTATTTTGGAAAATATTAAGTCAAACGAACTGAGTCTTGTATTTTCTAAAATAGTTTCCAAAGGGCTTTGTTGAGACAAAGTTTGGGGGATTTCGATTTTTCCATCTTGCACACCTATCCGTGGTATTTACAGAAAGTCGCTCTTAAAGATCTCAGAGATCTATTCGAAAACAACAGAGTTTTAATTGAATTGAAGATCTTTCAAGACTGGACATTTGTTGTACGTTTCAACAGTCTTCGATGTCTTAAGCAGGTTTTGCTTGTACGAAGGTCGCGAAGGCTTCCCAGTAGTCGCAAAACGCACAGCCAAAGACGCAAGAGGTAATATAGCTGGACCACCGAAGAATGGCACAGTCGTGATGATATTACAGTTGCCTCGTACGCCCGATCTACTCAGTGTCACTTTTTATTGCAAGAGTACACACGACCCGTAAATCACTATCCGTAATAATTTAACATTCTCCAAACAAAACTAACAAGCTGGGCCCAGCGTGATACAGCATTGAAGACAAACATTACATTCACGGACTAAAGAAAATCGCTTAGTTATTTAGATCCAGAAGGCACTTTGGAGAAAACTGGAACCCTTGTTCAGCCGTAATAAAAAGCTTTACGCTTTAAAAGAGGTCAAAGAAAATGCGCTTGCATCATGGGGCAAATCCTGCCGACCAGAAACAATAACCACAGTAAATCGATATGTGTCATGACCTCTCAGTGTGAAACATGTGGCTAAAATCCCCGCTAAAATCACATTTGCTGTAGAACCTTCCATAGCATAATCTACCCAGCAGAGGAAAAAACCTTTATTGGAAGCAGCAGCATTTTGGCATGAGGCAAAAGTCGTGTAGGCTTCCCTTTTATTGCTCCGATCTTGAACACATTTACTTTGCTACGTCATTTCTGTCACCATCTGTTGCGGTGCACACCGAACGAAAGCGCTCTCTAGAAGCCGTAAATTTCGGTCGCCGAAAACGAATTTGAACGCTTTCTTATGCCGTTTTCCTGCAGTAGTTCGCAAATACATGAGAACTCTAGATCAGGTTAGTAAAATCAGGTGATTTCATTCAATTCCATTTGAGTTTCAGGGATTCGAAAATCGGCCCCAAATTTATTTTCCTCCCTTTCCGTATTTTATACTGTAAGCCGATCATGCGAGCCCTCAGTCTCTTGGTTTGCGGTCTATAGAATGCGTAACGAAACCGTAACGCGATCAAAATAACCCATTTTTTCAGAGGTTTTCGACGGGTTTTGATGTTCTAACGACAAACACATCTCCTCTGGACCCTGTGGCTCAGTCGGTAGTGCGCTTGACTGCAGAGCGGAAGGTCGTGGGTTTAATTCCCGGGATGGGACCAATACTCCGGGTCTTAAAATAACTGAGAATAGGGTCCCGAAAGTACTTTCGTGCTAAATACCTTGACACTCAAATACAGTGCATTTCTTTTTTTAACAATATTGACTTCGTCAAATTACGTTTTATTGTTGTTAGGTTGATGTCTACAGCTTTGGTGCTTTTCTTTGCGAAATGTGCTTCCGACAACTTCCAGATCCTCGAAGGCGTAACGAACAAGTGGTGCTTGTAACGAACGGTGTGTTTCGTGGCCTGGTGCGGCAATGCATGCAAAGAGAGCTTGGGGCGAGTCCAACCATGCAGGAGATAATCGATAAACTGAAGGAATTCGATCCTATTTCTTAATTGTAAAATGAACGGTATGCAATATGATTGAAAATTCGCAGTTTGTAGGAACTTCCTTCTGTTATACGGGCTCGTAATTTTGAATTATTGGCCTGATTACTCTCTGAATTGTACTCAACTCAGTCCTATTATCACTACTAATTTGTCATTTTTTTAGTCGCGAATTTGTATGAAAGAATACGTGATTACGTAACAGTGAGGTATGAATAGTGGAGAATACAATTTACATCCAGACAAAAACGTAATTGCAGTTGACAACGTGCAATACTGAAACAAAGTACTAACTGGGTAGTTGTAAGAAGAATACAATTTAATAACTTAGTTAGGTATCAGTATTTGCAGTTAATATTTTAGCGTAAAATTGTTGGCTATTTGTCCTTTTTGCGAAAGACTTGCTTTTATATTTTAGTAAATAGGTCGCCGAATAATTGTCCTTTGAAGATTTAAGATTTTTTCGGAATCGTGCGATTTTCGAGTGGCACAGCCGTGACCAGGTAATGCAACTGGTAATTGTTTTCTGTAACTCATACATGCATGATGATTATATAACTGCATGTAATGCGCATGTCATCGGCTTCCCCCTGAGGGGCATGGGGTAGGACTCCTGGCCAACTAGCGGGATTCTAAAATGGGCGGTGCAAAGGTAACAATTTCCCCCAGGGGTGGGGGAATTTGACAAGGCAAAGTCTCCTGAGTCAAGTGCTTCTCAATGAAAAATCCCCCTGATATCACCTGAAAAAACTGGGCTTCACTTGATTGATTCACTTTGATTTTACTTGTACTAGTAGTCTGCTTAGCTGACGAAGTTTGTTGCGCACGACTGCTAACAAGGACCAGAAAAGCACCCGTGAAATGAATTTGGCTATAAAGCGGCAAGAAGAATGGGGGAATTCCTTAGTTGCGAACTCACGATCGGGCAATGTGATCCCGCCAGCGACGCTTTCTTCAGTAGGAACAAGGACCGTAGTGTTTACATTAACAAGTGATACTCAGACTACAGATCAAAGCGATGCGCGTTCCGGCAAAATTTACTCTTTGTCAGGTAACCTTTCTTGCTTGTTTTTTCTGTAATTTGTTATGAGAAATCACCAGTCCTAAGGAAGAATAAGAAGGATGGCCTACAAAGAAAAGGAGAAAGTAGCGATAGAAATTTCAATTATCTATGATTGATCAATTGGAGCATTTTTTATGGTAACTTTATGGTAACTGTACTTTCGTCAGTAGAACATGCACGCAGTGACTTAAGCATGTGATTGGCAAAAAAAAACTCTTGCCTCCAGTACGACCCATCTCCGCACAAAACAATTGACCGGGGAGCTTAAAGTTCAGGCTTATATACTTATGGCATTCTGTTGTCAACGAAGTTTTTTGCTGACGTGTTGATAGTTCGGTGGCTTAGCTAGAAATTTGAAGTGAATTGTGCACTTTTAGATACAAGCATGAAATTTGGCACACTGATAGTAGTCACCAATACAAGCAATTTCAGATATAGTGCCAAGCCGGAATTACGTCGGTTTCCATAGAAACCGCAATTTATTAAAATTCATAAAAAGTTAATAAATTCAATTCATTTAAATTATTTGTCCTAGTTTATCAAGACATAGTATCATTTCACTCAGTCAACCAACCTGTTTACCACGTACATCTTGTTTATAACACGCTATTGCACCTCAATTATGCGATGCCATGGCAACGGTGAACAAAGGAAAACTAAAAATACAACGACTGAATAAAATTAGTGTGCCTTCAGTTGGTTTGATCATTATATGTATTACAACTTGTATCTTTGCACATAGCTTCATTACCTAATTGATTTCACATTTTCGTTACGGAATAAACTTGAGGTGATTCTCTAGTTTTGCCGCTGGGCATCCCTCATTGCGTAAACAAGATGGCCTCCATGAAAAAGAGCTTCTGCAGAAACATGATTAAATTGACGTCGATCGAAGAGAAAAGTTATTGGAATTTTTCCATCGCAGTTTTTTTCTGGCTGAGATGAGTCTCAAAGTGTTAGTTATGTGCCTTATGTAAGCGGTAAGTGTGTTGCTGAGTTAAACCTCAGCTACTTTCTCACCGAGGCCATCGATAGAAGCCTGCGCAGCTGCCGGTATTGTGTGATTAAAGTTTTGGCGGCGGAGCCGCGATCCAACAAAAGGAGTGGGGACGAGGCGTTTTTCTCGCGGCTTTGCCAAATCTCACTCGACTGATACAGCGGCTCACTCGACTAGTACACATGTACAATACTGCCAGCTACGCAGGCTATTCGATAGAGGATGTTGTGCTGAACCACTTTCATGAAATAATGTCCTAATTACCTTATCTCGATGTAAATTCCATTTTGAAAATCGAATTTTTCGATGCTTTCTTTCACTTTCCACGTGCATGCCGCTTTGAAACTCGCCCCAATGTTTTCTTTTCTTTTTTTATGTAATTTAATTAACGTCTTTATTTAAAGTCTTGTCCTGCCTAGATTAGCATTATCGCTATTTGCAAACATAAAGTATTATAACTTTATATTTCTTTAAATACTGAATTACATTGTTGTTGTTGTTGTTGTTGTTGTTGATCAGTATAAACCGTGTGAAAATGTGTGCTAATACTTAAAATACTTAAAATCCCACGGCTACAACTAGATTACAACAAAGCTATAAAAAAATCTTTGAAAAGTGTTTTTAAACTTTGTGGAAACAAATAACGGAACTTGACGTTGTAAGTAACTTCGATTGCGCGTGCCAGAATCGCTTTCGATCTTTAGGAACAAGCAACCAAGAAACAAAATCGTCTAAGCAAATAACATTTCAGTTTCCACTGATTGAGGCCAAGAAGAGAAAATTTCAAGACAATCAGATAAATTCAATCCTAAACAAATTAAAGAATCTCTAACCTACTTTTGAATGAAAAGTTGACGCAGTAGTTTGGTAACTTAAAGGCAAAAGCAAAGTTAGCCTGGGAAAATAAAGATTTTTGCGAGTGCCCTGTAGTTTTGCTACAAGCTTACGCCATCGAGGAAAATAACGCGAAGAGAGCGGATGTGAAAATAACACAAGTTTTACCTTCGTCGATGAAATTTCCCGAGGCAGTCGAAGTTCCTCACATTGTTATAGGAGGAAAATTATGTAGATTAAAAACGTTTTCATTTTCTCAAGAATAACTTTTCTCTTTCCAAAGCGCAACACGACTAAACTTGTTTAGCGACGTGGAACGATAAAAAATCCGACGTCATAAAGACAAAATAGAATATTTTTCTGCTCGCGTAAAGTTTGTAGAACACTTCTTTATCCTCCTATATATTGCATTAAATTGACATCAATTGCAACTGTTCATTTTGTTAATAACAATGACACGTGAAACGTTACTCTAAAGGCTAAATTCTCACTAGCCTGCGAACCGCAGGCGTATTTCCGGTCGTCGCTTCTCTCCCCCCGAGGTTGGCTAAATTTACACTAGAGTCGATGTTTCCGGATTCGTCAAGAATATGGAAACTTCTTATTACCGCGTCGGACTCGTTATATCGTCGTTTACATGCAGATTCCAGACGCGGGGCACTGGCTGAACTTATTTGGCCCTAAAAGTGGGTTTGTACCGGTGAACAGGGAGTGGTTTTCTTTCACAATCTTGAGTCTTAAACAGGGCATACAATTTTACTATTAATTTATAAATTAGCGTTCTCGAAGAGTCGAGTGTCTTTTTGGACCGGGAACCTTTCCAAAGAATGAATGCGACGCCTTGCGATGAGTTTTAAATCTCCATATGTGCAACAAACAATTTTTATTCAAAAACATCTAATTCCATAATGTTTTTTTGGAAAAATATTTCGATTCTGTATACAAAAATAAAGAATGAATTAGGGTCATAAAATAGGGTAGCCTGCGTGGCAGGCGTATAACAAGGTTTTGAAATTGTAATGTTGAGAACATGGGAACTAGTTTTTCCAGTTTATAGATTCTTCAGGAGCTAGAATCCCGTGAAGATCAGCTGCACTAACAGAGAAATTTGAAATACCTTGAAACTTTTTTTACCGTTAATCTTTATACGCATTAGTGACGGTTGACGGTAAAAAAATAACCTTTTTTGACGGTTGATGGTTACTGAATAGGCCATCTGACGGTTGATGACAAACCTCACTGAGACCCTCCAGATAAGGGGTGAAAGGTCCCGTCTCACAGCACTTTCACATAATTTTACTCAGTGGGGCTTAAAAAAACTACCAGGGATGGGACAAACCTCTGACAGTGACCACCCTAACCTGCCATCAGGCGCTCCTTCTTCCCTTTTTCTGGTCGCCTTAGACTGCGAGCTGTCTCTCTTTTTCTTCAAATTTTATAAGGGAGGTACACGAGCGCGCGAGCGTTGAGGGGCGAAGCTGCGAGACGCGAGTAACGAGGGAGGCAGCCCGAGAAGAAGTCGTGCCTCTCCCTTCTCGCGCCTTCAGTCACGCGCGTGGTCATTTGCGTGTCTCGGGCGTTTTGCTCGACGGACCAAGAAAAAAGAGAGACTGCTCGTTGTCTATGATCGCCTGATCGCAGGTAACTACCACCCCTAGTACCTATCTCTATTGGGGGCATTTAGCACTAATTCCTTCATAATTTACATCGTATAAAGGAATTAAAATAACTGCAAAAACCGTGGACGAAGATCCTGCTGGTTATAAACGTTGGATCTCTAGAAAAGAGATCTAATCAGCGAAAATATTAAGAACCAAAAACGAGAAGTCCAAAGACTACTGCAAAGCTGATGAGAACAACGTGTATTGTTTTTACATAACAATGTTTCGGCTTACAGATGTTCCTGAATTAATTTTATGATAGGGATTTTATGATAGATGAAGAATGTCGCAATAAAAATTGTTTGAAAAGGAGAGGCAGAAATGACGTACAAAACAAAAAACTGGAAAAGAAAAAAAAAAGGATGAAAAGGATACATTGTATAAAACTACATGCTGCAACCAGTCTCCTCCAATCCACTCAAAACACAAAGGATATGACAATTCATACCGATATCGGTGAAATGAGTGATTAGTACACACATGACCTGACGCTTGAGGCATCTTTTACCCGGGGGGGGGGGGGTACTCAATAAATTTTTACACAGGGAGTCATTTTTTTGCATCTGTTAACGATGTCTTTAACAGCCTCCAACAAACTGCGGGGTTCAACAGCACTATATATTTAAAACAATATCATAAAATTGTTTTGAACAGTTACAAAAAAATAAGACGATCTTTTATTTAGTGTACTCACCACCTGAACAATGTGCTCATAATGAACTCGAATTCGAACTCGAGTCCAAACTCAATGTTTCGGGATTCGAGCCTACGGCTTGTAATGAATGGGTTTAACATGGACGTTCCTTCCTAAGCACCTTAGTCCAAGTTTCACTACCATGAACAAGTTTAGTCTAGTAACCTGCAAATACAGCCGTTATCTCTCCTCGCTCCACGTCGTCATACTCTATCCAAATATTTTCAACCTTTACCGGAGTTGCACGAGTCGTTTCTGCAGTCAATCCCGAACTCTCTTCGAACACGATTAAAAGTCCAGACGATCATGACAACGAATAAAATTAAAAGAATTCTGTGGATAAAAGTTACATGAGTACACAATTAAGGTCTGGATATTTTCGTCACTTGGTTTTGCGAAAACTGGATAATTATAATGTCCATCTTTAAATAAGAATAAAAATATCAAAATGCAAGGGATGATACCTCCGAATAAACACCAAAGATCGGGAGGAAAAATTATTATGGTAATCTTTGTTCATTTTATTCAACGTTATTCAGTTTGCTCTCGGTAATCAATCATACTCCAATTTACTCCTAGTTTTCTCTTTTCTTTTTTTAATATTGCTTTTTGGACAAGGTTATTGAAATTATGTGTTCACGTCATTTGAGCTGTATTTCTTCCCATTATACTACTTCATGAGAAATTTGCAATTTGATTGGCTTTGAGCAGTGGTATTTTCAGCTTTTTTTTGAAATACCTACCTGTGAAAATTGCAAACCTTTTTCAGGTAGTACTATAAAGAATTAATAGCATGATTTTGTACATGATATTTGGCATAAATACCACTCGTGATATTTCAAAATTGTCTCTTATAACCATTTCAAATCATCAGTCGTGGTATTCATGCCAACTACAAATAATGCTAAAACCCTTTACAAATTTTTAATGATGGCATGTTACATATTGTAAAGACCGTTTTTTATGTGGAAATACATGTGATTTTACATGGTAGACCTCGGGGATGTTAATAATTTATTTATCCAATAAATACATGATTAGCCTGGCTATTTGACAAAGGCAGTAGTGAGGGTGATGTAAGGTCTCCTGTAATTTAGGGAGTCAGTCTCGGGACATGCCTTTCGTTCACAAAATTGAAAAACAAATTCTCAGAACCGAAATTTCCAGCACTCTGAGGATTAAATAAAGTGATATTAGTGTTAAGGGCAGTTTTCATTACGATTATATTCTATGGGTTAAGTCTTCCCTTGGTTGCTCAATGATGTTGTTTCTTTCCTTTATAAACTGTCAAAAGGCGTTTTAAAGAACTTCAGATAGAGCGGCAGCGCGGTCCGAGACCTAAAAGCGATACTGAAAAGAACGGTGGTAGAGCTGTAAGGGAATTTAACATTTTCTCTGTAGACAACTGATGTATTCTACCATCAGCGTTTAATTGGCCTAAAATAACGTTTGGTGCAATGATTCTCATAATTTTTCCAAAACCGGGCCGGCTGGACTGACTGCAGCAGGGCCTTACCCTCTCTGTCCCGTTATTCTCACTTGATAATACGTATTTCTGCTTTCAGGGAAACTAACAAACACTTAAATTATTGGAATTTTTTATATATCTTATTCCCGGCCGTTCAATGAAACAGCTTCTTAGCATGTATATGGAAGATGCGCGTTTTAAAGACAAGGGGGAAAGGATTCGAAATAACTCAGGGGAGAGGATGAGCATCGTCTCGTAGCGGAGTAAACTTGTCGTTTATGGCATCACTCAATGTGTTCAGGACTGAACGCCAATATTTTGTGCTTCCGGGCTGGGAATAAAGAGAATGTTTAAGAATAGTATCTTTTTTTTTAAAAAAAAACAAACAAACCCAGGGGTTTTCCTATATTGGCATATACTGGGAGGCTCCGCCGCAAAGGGTTACCTTTTTCAGGCTTTAGATACAGCTATTTCGAGAAAGGCTGTCGGAT
This sequence comes from Porites lobata, assembly GCA_942486035.1. Classification (NCBI taxonomy): domain Eukaryota; kingdom Metazoa; phylum Cnidaria; class Anthozoa; order Scleractinia; family Poritidae; genus Porites; species Porites lobata. Next base: position 128,125 of record CALNXK010000261.1, read on the forward strand.
AAAGTGCACGCGACAACCCCGAAATGTATCGTGGGTGGTCTTGAGTTCACTGTTTTTCAAAGAAATTTGAAACAATGGCAGGAGATCAGAGGCCATGAACATATGTCTGCGAGTGCTAAAGGAAAGTAACAAAAGTAGGTTCAACAGCTACAGTGTCAGAAACAGTGTATTGATCATATCCCATATTACCCTTCGGGGTTGTCGCGTGCACATTTTTTCCGACAACCTTTCTCGAAATAGCTGTATAAGAAAGGGTAGTGCGGATTTCACTAGTTGAAATATATTAAAGGGTGGGGAAATCTGTCGTTTGGGCCTGTTAAAGGGCCCAATAGGGCTAATAGATGAATGATATGGCTTCGAAAAGTCGAGAAAACGTTCTGTTTTTGAGATAGCCTGTTCACAGACCGTCTATTTCCTCTTCAAAGTCCGTCGAGGGCGGGTGATAAAATATAAACCGCAGGGGATTTATTCAGGGGCACCCAACGAGAATATAGTTAAAAAACACTTAAACATAGCATTGCTAAACGTATTTCAGTATTTAAACGGTAGATATAGGCATATTTTTATCCCCTGAAAATTTTTCGTCTGTTTGGATTTCCTAGCTGAAAGTCTAGTGATCCGAAAATTATAGGGATCAAAAGTTTCCTTTTCGAAAATTTCAGCCAGAAGAAAGGCGCCCGAAAATTCTAGGTGACCTTTTAAGGGTAAAAATCCGTTAAAAATGGGCAATTATACCATTTTTTAGATGTTCGAAAATCCTAGGAGAGGAAGGCAAGCAAGAAATTTTTTTACAACAAATGTTCCGAAAATTCTAGATCTCCAATCGTCTTCCGAACAGATATTTTCGGAAAAGTGACGTTGGGTGCCCCTGTTTATACTGAGAATTTCTCTATTTGCCTGTATTTGTCAGCATAACTTTACTAGAGCACAGAGCATCGTTCAAGCATTTTTAGTGTTGATCTTGTCTGATCTTGTCTGCCTCAGAGCACAAATGCAGCCCATAAGTCCTTGCGGCAGGTGCGATTTCATTTGGATGAGAGCCTGGGGACGAAGTGCTCTTCGTGCTCTTCCAATACTCCAATAAACAAAATGGCCGTCTTGTTCAGTCAGTGGGGCTATTAGAGTATACACAGATTTGTGTGGCACGTGGAATAGTGTCATGGTGGATTAAGGATGATGCGGCAGGAGAGCTTCAGCTTTGGTATCATGAGAGGGATAACGAATACCGCAGGAAGACAGCGGGAGGTGGCGAGTGGGTATGTAAAGTTATTGATGTTTTTACTCTTCACTTCCAAAAGTGCACTGACAAAATCAAAACGTTATAAACGAAGAAGTGGAAATTTCATTTCGTCCAATACTGAAAACATGTAGTACCATGTGAGTACTGTACAGTACCGCAAATGATCCCCAACCGCAAATGATCCCGAGACCGCAAATGATCCCCAAAGTGGGCCGCAAATGATCCTCGACCGCAAGTGATCCCCAAAGTTGACCGCAAATGATCCCGTGAAAACTTAAGGAATGGAATGGATTTATGGGACTGATTACAAAAAAGGACTGATTATAAAGAAAGAACCTTCTTCTTGCGCCTTTTAAACAAAAAGGGAGGGAGGACGCTACATCTCAGGTCAATTTATACAAGACGAAAAAAAAAAGTAGAATAAGTCTGAAAAGGATATGGTATCAATCGTATACTTCTTCCTTTGTCAATTGCTTCAATTTTCTTTCAAGAACTGTTTCGTCGCTGAAAATTTAAGACAGGCAGTACGTTACGCAGAAAAAACTCTATTATTTTAACGCCCAAGCTCGGGCCGGGCATCCTCTACCTAACAAGAGCTTTACTGAATTTACTGATCTTTTTAGAAGTGTCGAATTAATTTTCAGAATATTTAGTTTTCATTTTTCTCTGAAGTGTTAATTTTACGCGATAGACAGCAAGACAATGGTTCGTAACTTAGGAGTGCCCCAGGCCTGGGCGTGCCCGTTACGAAACAAGACCTGATTTTTGAAATATACTCACGTCAAAATGCCCTCGAACTAATCAATGTCCACAGGTTTCGGTTTATCTCGAAAAAGCAACTTGCTTACAGCTCATGAACATGTTGCGAATAGTTATATTGACGCTTTTATGTATATCCATTTGCCTTTGCTGGACACAGTTACCAGGAATCTAAACCTGGTAATGAAGAAACGCAAAAGCGAGGCAAGCGGTAGTTATCGCGTGGCAAAACATCGTAGGAACCGTCACATTCACACTAAAAGAAAGTCGCTTATAATTATTCGGATCCATGAGGCACTTTAAAGAAAATTAAACAACCTAAAACCCTTATTTAGCCGCAATGAAGAGCATTGCATTTCTAAAGAGGTCAAAGGAAATGCTCTTGCATTAAAGGACAAATCATGCCGACCAGACTGCAACAATAACCGCAGAAAATGCGTGTCATGACCTCTCAGTATGAAATAAGCGGCAAAAATCACATTTGCTCAGTCAAAACGTTTTCCCTCAGAGGTATAATCTACCCGCCAGAGAAAAAATTCATCGGAACAAGCAGCATTTTGGCATGAGGTAAAAGTCGTGTGCTGCCTACCGACTTCGTTTTTACACTTGAATGATTTTTTTCATTTAGTTTTTATTCATGTATTTATTTAAGAACTAAAATTTAGCGTTTAATCTTACTTTTTGTAATAATAATAAAATCGACACGATGATACGCTAACTGGAGTCTAAGCCATTCCTATTTTTCTTTCGGGATCATTTACGGTCGACTTTTGGGATCACTTGCGGTCGAGGATCATTTGCGGTCCATTTTGGGGATGATTTGCGGTCTCGGGATCATTTGCGGTACTGTACAGTACTGATAAAGGGGCTTCGTCCAGGGGCGCAAGAGTAAGAACTAAATTTTATGGATTCATAATTGACTCTGGGAGTGATAGGGTTTTAACTATACGTACAATTTAACAATTATTTATACTGAACCCTTTTTATTTAAAAAATTAGCTTAAATAAGTATGTGTTCATGCAGTCACCTAAATGTATCTGTTGTAATTTTCCACCTCATGTAATTTTTTGTTTTTCTTTTGTTTTTGGGTATGGTAATGTATGCTAATGAAGTTGAAACAAAAGAAAAATAAAAATCACCTGAGATAAAAACTTAACTACAACATATCCATTTATTATTTTATATGCTTTGTTCGTCATTAAACATTTAAATACAGTAAACAGCCACTAATAAGAACCTGTGGATTATTAAAGAACCTTCTGGCAGAAATTTGCGACTTTAATACCCATGCAAAAGTACAAGAACCTGTTTAGCCTAGCCTAGATTGCAGCCGGCCCACGCACTCGTCTAAACGATTTGCATAGTCCATTTGCGAACTAGTGCACAAAAGCTCATTCTAACATCCTGCAGAGTCGCAAAGACATATTTGAGTGTTTCTGATAGGCAGGTTTCTTGCGGGTTGACGTTTGTTATGCGCCTTATGATTGGCCTAATTCTTATGTGTGCGTGACGGTAAGGGCACAGTGACATGTCAAAATTCACAGAAAGGAGTTGGCAATGATCGTTTGCAGTTTACAGCAAACAATGAAGGAGAAGTTCAAACTTTAAAGCCTTCTTCTGCAAAAAAAAAAATGCTTTGAGAGAATTCCTCGTGGTATATACAGGCCATCTGATAGGGTGCGATAAAAAATCAGAAGTTGTGCAATATTTTTAGGTTATATTGTGCAATAAGATGGGACTATTATGTGATAAATTAAGCGATTTTTTCAGGGCTAATTTACATTGTTTAACCAGGTTTCAAAGGAGAAAAACCACTTTAATGTTGTTTAACAGGCAATTTGAATGTAAAGGAATAATAAAACATCTATTTTAAAACAAAATAGTTAAATTTGTCCAATTATTTTGACCCGGAAAAGAAAAAGGACACTTGCTTAATATTACATGATGCCGTTACACCGCTGACCACACTGCTTGTCTCTGAAATCAAAATGGCTGCCCAGATACTGTGATCAAAGGTTTCAGATGCCTTGCAAGGCTTTCTTTTGTGGTAATTCACCTTAAATAACATTAAGATTGGGAAAGTGTTTAATTAAAGTTAGAATTCATTGTTTACTTTACTTGAAATTAGCATTTTTTACCAATTATGTGATTTTCCTCAAATTGTGTGATCGGATGCGATTTGAGGTCAATTGTGCGAAATCGCACCATCGCGTAATATCAGATGGCCTGTATATATATTTTTTATAAGAATTTGCTTGTAAATTTGCCCACTGGTTTTCCAGGATCTTCCAATCACTGCAGATGCACTGTCGCATATTCTGCAATCTAGCCGACAGTTCTAGGCTTCTAGCGTCCAAAAAAAAATCAGGAAATCATGATCTCCACAGCCAAAAATAAAACCTACTACATGTGGCTATTCAGGTCCAGGCTTTTTGGAGAAACCAAAGAAACTAAGGTTATTTCAGGGCTTCTGATATTTCGCAGAAAAAAAGCAAAATTTCGCAGAATTTTCAGGGGCAAATTTGCAGGAAGCAGGAAAATCGGCCGATTTCGTGAGAGAAAAGTCAAAATTTGCAGAAAAATCAAATTTCGAAGGATTTTCAGGGGCAAATTCTTAGAAAAATCCGCCGATTTCATGGGAAATTTTGGGGGGAAACTTCGCCAAGAAACAATCAGTAAAAAACAGCCGATTTCGCTGCAGTTTTTTTGGCAAATTTCGCTAAAACTGATCAATTTTGCGTCGATATGACCAGCGTTGTGTAACGTTTTTTTAACAGGGATAATCATTTGCTCTTTCAACAACAGTTCGCTCGAGAAATGAGCGAATGCTAAAGCTATTAACGCCTGGTAGTTTTCGTTGCATTGACAAAGTTTCAAGATAAATTTGGATGTTTGGGGTGAATAAAACAAGTCTGATAGCTAAGAAAAGTATGAAATATGTTTTGCCGACATTTATTTGGAAATATTTCTGGTGGATTTTGCGGTATTTCACCTTTTTTGGGGGAATTTCGCAGGATTTCGCGCAAATACCTGAATTTTGCGGGTCCGCGACCGCACGAAATTTTAGACGCCCTGTTATTTAGCCACAAGAAAAAAGCTTAAGGCTTAAACAGTGGTAAAAGAAAATCATTTCGTGGTAAACTGCATTTGTGATCAAATCCTGTCACAAAACATCTGCAGAAACATAAACCATAGGAACTAATTGCTCAATATGCATGGAACAGACCAGCTTCCTCAACCTCTAAATGCAAGACTCAAAGTGGTAAAATAAAATTTGCTCAGTGTAGAATACTCCATGCACTGCATAAATGACCCAAAAAGAGAGCAAGAAAAACCACTGTTGTTCAAGCTGACTCTTCGGTCATGTTAATTGCATTATCAAAAGCTCAATCTCCTTCTCACAAGCTATATATATATATATTAGTCGTGTTTGGCCTGTCAATGCTTAATTCAAGTCAGACTAATCACATTAAACTATGTAACAAACTAGCCAATCAAAAATGCTCACATATGTCCTTGCGACTGCAGGATTCAAACATGATATTGTGAAGCAAGATCATCATTGCAAGTTAAGCTTAAATTATGATAAACAATTTAACAAAGGGGGGTACAGTGTAACTATGAGTTGTAAAAAGGGGGGTACCTATGAGTTATTTTTTAAGTATATTCATAAGTCCTGCTTGCTTAAGAAATGAGGAGGCAATTACATCTACATGAAGCAGAATTTCCTCGTGACAAGTTTTTAACTTCCTACTTTATCAACAGTCAAGTATTCTTCAGGATATTTTATTTTATATATGGTATTTGACAATTTGTTTCTGAATATTGATTGAGTACATCTGCATAAATACACGAAAATTAAGGGCCTATAGATTCAAGAGAAATTACATCATTGCCAGAGAGCAAAAAAAGTGATGAACATGGCATGTCATTTCGGTCATCGCTGAAAATGAAGCAATGAAAGTTTACAACACCCGGCCAGTTAGCCTCACCATCTGCACCATTGATCGAGGTTTTGCCCATTAAGATTCTTCTTTCTCTCGGCCACTAGTCTTGTTCCAAAGTAACATCAACACTTTTAAGCAATAGAATTTGTCGACGAACCTATTCCAGAAAAGCTCTAAATCTTTTGCATTAACTTTTCCTAAGCTTTCTTCACAAAACATTAGTGGCTCCTGAGTCATGCCGCAATTCTTATATGCCCAGTTTCCATGGTTTCCGCTATGTTCAACCCTGCAGGGACCATGTCTTCCCTTTTGTGGACTAAATACAAGGAACAAAACATGGCTTACAGATTCTGAATCTGCAACTGAGACTAACAAGAAATTTGGTCAAACGTTTTGTTAGGTTTATATGACAATTTACAATTATTATGAATAACTTAAAAAGTTAATTTATTTTTGTGATTTTAAATCAACAATCTACCTATCTCCTTCATACATAAAAACTAAGAACCTAATTAAGTACCTACATAGCCTAAATTGCCATTAAGTACCCCAAAATACAAGAACCTATTTTGCCAGACTTTAAAAAAAGTAGGTTCTTATTTGCTGGTGTTACTGTACCTCATTTACCAGTTTTATGTAAATGATTGGTCACCATGGTAGTTTAATGCACCTCAACAATAGCTTCATGAGGAATTGAAGTGAGTGAGTTCGCTTGATTCATGTAAAAACTTTTAATGAATAAACCAGTGCTGTGTTTACATTTGATCATTACCAATTCACTGAGGTTATTTTCAAATGCCTTTCATGTTTAGTGTCAGCAGAAAATACATGTACATTTAACAACAATGAACTGTTTAAAAAGTTTAAGGAAAAACTTGCAGTGACTCCAGGAGCCATTACATGGATTATTTGTATACCTGCATAGGTTCATGAGAAAATGGAAACTGTTGCCCTCCATACCAGGATGCGGTTTATACTTCCCCCCACGGAGGGCACCAGAAATTCCAATGGGAAGGGGGTCCAAGAGGAGGCAATTTCCAAGGGGTGGGGTCAGATTCTCAAGGTCTTTTTTTCCAGGGACTTTGAAACAAGAATTATTGTTTTTATTGATGATTTTACATTAGCAGTTATCGCTGAATGCTTTTTTCACAGCTTACCTGTATGATATATGTCTTCATGTATATGAATGTCATATCGGCTCATGAATTATGCCGGTCATCCAGCTCAATGCTTTATATTTCACAATATAGTAATTGTGGTATGGTTTCACTGTGTTATGGTAATGTTCTATTAGCCTTCTTCTAACTTGTTTTTAACTGAAATGAAGTAATTGTTTATTGTTTACTGGTTCTTTCATAGATGCTCTCAAAGTATACTGGACAAAACTGTTCTGGATTGATGTTATATTATAGAAAAATATAACAAGCCAAGGAACCTCAATTATATTTTTCTCTTTTGACGTTTATCAAATTCCACACGTGGGAAAATATTTTCATGTTGATCATGCAAAGGATCATCCATAGGGTGGGGGGGGTATTATGGATGTTTTCTGGAACTACACATTACAGTTTACTCATATCACAGTGAACTGTAAGTTGTGAGTCAGGCAACAAGTAACCCTTGTTTTTAATATGTTTTTTTGGTAAAAGTAGTGTACATGTAGTATTAAGAAGTCTACACACTTTCTCTAACTTTTTTGCAATAATTATTATTTCAACTCAGTTGCTTTAAATGTCAGAAAGTAGGTTAAGTTCCCTGAAATTGATTTCTTGGAATGGAATCCATTACAGTCGAACCTCTCTAATACGGACACCAAAGGGACAGAACGAAGTGTCCGTATTAGAGAGGTGAGAATATAAAAGAGGTCACTACGATGACGTCACTTTTATGACTCCACTTACAGTTTTAAGTGTTTAGCAGCTAAAACCAGGCTTACACTCGTCTTTAAACTGCATTGAAGTTTATTAAGTCACGGTACAAAGACACTAGTCTTTCAGTAGTATACAAAATTGTACATATCAGCTACATACGTACACTCGTAGACAAATCACTGTTTTAAGACGAAATGAGCTACAGCACAATTCTGAAAGCGTCTTTGGCTATTTTGCAAGAAAGTGCAGTAAACAGTAACTAGAGTACAAAATGTAATAGAAAATATCTTCATGCTATCTAGTATAGTTATTGAAGCCTTCAAAAAGTTGGTTATGTTCCTCTGTACACCTTTTGCAAATTAATTGTTGGGTATTTGGCGACTGGGCTTTTGAAGTCACCTGGCATTGCTCATCAGCCAGACTAGACAGGATTTACCCTGCAAATTCACCTGATCGGGATTCGGAATTCACCTGATCACTACAGCGTCCGTAAATAAAGAGGTTAAGGTTATATGAATTTACTCTTTAGGGCCAAGATTTAGTGTCCGTTGTCCGTATTAGAGAGAGTCTGTATTATAGAGGTTTTTTTTAAAGAAAATATAGGAGAATTTTGTTGGGACATTGGAAACTGTCCGTAATACGTCCTCCATAAAATGTTCACTGACAGAGGGATTTTATTAGGTGATGTCAAAAAAAATGTACAAAAAAGTGTGCTGTATGTGCAGACTTCTTGTTTTGCCTAGAAGTAGTATAAAATGTATAAATGCTTTTTTGATTGTCTTTATTGCTGTTGTGGTTGTTGTTGCTACAGCTCTCTATTTTGATCTGAAGGGGCACAGTGTCATAACATATGGATCGAAAAATCCAAAAATGTATAAATTTGTATACAGTGAAACTATCGGTTATTACGAAAATGTTCCGGTTTTGTTAAGAGGTACTTTTAACACATACAGTGTAAGTGCAAATGAAAATGAAACTTTCATCATTAAATGAAGACATGAAAAATCATGAATTTATTTGTTATTTGAAAACTTAGTGAGGCTAATATTATTATTTTCAGTTTCAATCATTATTGCATCTTGAACAGATTGCTGAAAATATTTTGTTCTTTTTCTGCCATTTAAAGGGAGTCAGGAATTTGCATTTAGGAGGGTACAGCATTGTCAATTTGTATGATTTTTCTAGAATGAGATTTTGATAGATCAATTGAAAATTTATGGTATAATTTATGGTATAATATTATTTATGGTAGAAAGATTTACAACAAGTTTAGAAAGTTAGAAAGAATTGTACATGATGTTTCAAAAGCTGAGTAGCAGAGTAGAAGAGCTGTGACAATGAGCAACAGTAAGGGCGGATTTAGTGGTGGACCAAAAGGGGCTGTTTTTCCTTGAATTTTTTTTATTATTATTTTTATAGAATTCTCAGAACTATAAAAAGTTTCCCCCATTTTTGATAACTTATTTAGAGACCAAAAACCAATTCCAGCATACAGCAAATAATACAAATTTAATGTACATGTATGTATTGCATGCCATTATCAAAATGGAATAAATTATGCAAAAGGTTCCATTTAAACCCCACTAACCCAGTAGCCAAGAGAAGACAGAAAAAATAACTCAGGTTTGTGGAGATATCGATGGACCAGATGGAGAGATCTAGGTTGGGATGTACATGGGAAAGAACTAATAATTTCTGTTGTCAGGGACTTGACTGACAGCCTTCTTGTGTATTTTCCCACAGTAATGACAGTTGCTTATGCTTGTCAGTAGATCGATGACAAGTGATGATCATGGTGTTTTCATCCCTTTTTCTAATAATTTAGTTTTTGCTCCTGCTCTTCATTGAATTACCTTTCCATGTTGTTTTTCCAGATCTAAACCTGCCAAAGGCTCACAAGTCCACAGGACGTAAGATTTTTCGATTGTTTTTCTTCCTGTGGCGCTGATACTGTGTAAGCTTTCCTTGGGTTTCTGAGGTTGAAATTGAAATAGCAGTTACAAAAAAAAGCTGCATGTATACTGCTAGTTCAAAAGTAGTTAAAGAAACTTTCTCTTCTTGGCTTACTATTATCTCTTTCTAAGCCACTGTATGACTTTGTCATTTCTCTCCTTTCAAAATTTGGGTATGATTGTAGGTCGTGTGTACCGTAAAGTCCTATTTCATTATACGGTACCAGTATGAAAATCAACTCTTTTAGTTATTGGGTTATTTATTTATTCTGCCTTCCTTACAAGAGCGCAGGGAAAGTGCATGTATAAGGTTTATCTCAAAAATTTGTCCTGGCAACCCTTTGTATGCGCTTATTTTAAGTAGGTCCCAGCCTAGGGAATCCCCATACAATCTTAGAAGGAATACCAACATTGTAACCAAACAAACCAACACCGACCGTTTTGCACAGTTTTTAACGTGCAAATATGCCACCTATTTATATTCCTAAGCGCCTTACATACTTATTTTGTATTATTTATTATCTTAGATTCCCGTTATTTCTGACCCTACCTGTAATTCAGTTTTCACTGCAAAAGGTAGCAATAAACCAATTTATTTATTTATTTATTTATTGAGGTCCTCATTTAAGCCCACAGCCTACATGTATGTTATTTTTGCTATATCATTTATGGTATTACCTGAATTATAGGGACATAAATCAATTATCTCACAAGGGCGGGGGGGGGGGTTGGTGTCACAGGCCCCCCAGGACCACCCCCTAGCTACGCCCCTGATGAGGAGAAAAAAATTTCGCCATCGCTAGTTTACGTCCTCAATAGAACGTGAAATTTGGCATTTTCTTGTCCTGGTCGTGCAGTGATGGCTAAAAAACTGTACAAAAAAGCGTAATGCATGTGCAGAGTTGTTGCTTTGCCTGTTCATTTCAACCTATTGCCTTTTTGACGTTCTCGTTGTCGTCACCGTTGTGGCATCTTAAAGTCCCTAATGATGATTTTTTTATGCTGACTTTGTTGGTTAATTATTAACAAACCCCAGCTCCACCTCTAATCAGGGGGAACCTCTATTCAAGGGACACTTGCTTTGGTCCTGAGGGTGCCCCCTTAGTAGAGGTTTCATTGTATAGGTTTATTTATTGCTTCAAGCTAGTTTATTTTTTTGTTTTCAAAGCTCCCTTTTTTTTTATTTTTATTAAAATAACTTTCTGTGCTTTGTACCGTGAACCTGTCTACTTTCTTGACCGGTAATATTATGATAATCTTTGATAACTAAGACTTTTTATGCCCCATTTCTTGTACACTGTACAAGTTAAAATTCACACCAAATCGTATTGCATTAAACCTGAAAAGATGCGACAATGGCCGCTATTGTGAAGTGAAATTTAACCTACGTTATAAAGTTATTCTTCAGGTATTATTAAGTCAGTCCAATAATGATTTTTTTGTGTGTCTTGCATAAAAATAGTTATCATCGTAATATTTTTTTTACCACTTATTACTCTTCTTTGTTCAAATTATAATTTTTTTGTTATTCATCTAATGTCGGGGAGAGAAGATGTTGCCTGGCTTGCTCATGGTGGGCAATTAAGGGAGATGTGGTGTTGCCCTCTTCCTAAAGGTCTGGCTACGAGCCAGGGACCACATGGTCTAGTGTATACTGGGAAACCTCATAGGGATTGGCTGGGAAACAATGAACAAACAAAGTAACAATGGAACCTAGCCCGAAACAAAAGAGCTGCGACATATAGGAATCCAAACAAATTAGAGGCTCTAAAGAGCTGCAAGGTTACGGTGTTGACAAATGATTTTGAGCTAAACATATTGCACAAATTTTGCTGTAGCTGATGGCGTCTTGGTTAAATTAGCCTGCAAAACGTATATGTATGTCCGGTTTTTCGGAGGGAGCGAAGTGACGACCGGAAATACGTCTGCGTTTCGCAGTCTGTGGTTAAATGGGGTCTGAATATGGTTGTTTTCAGTTGTTAATTTATGGTAGCGGAAACGCCCGGTGATAAGAAGGTCCCTTTTTTGAAGTAGGTTCTTGTTCTTGGGGTACTTATTTGTAATTTAGGCCAGGTAGGTTCTTAATTAGGTTCTCACAAGTAATTTTTATGAAGGACATAATAGATTGTTGATAATGCGAAAAATAAATAAATTTTCTGTTTATTTACAATTATGATAACCCTAACAAAACTTATTACCAAATATCATACAGTTTAGTACAGTATGTTTTTGTTGTACTTAAATTTACAACTCAAAGTTACACTCCTTTGTTAAATTGTTTATCATAATTTAACAGTAAAAATTAACCAGAAGAACCTGCTTGATTATATTTAGCTTGCCTAAACAGGTTCTTGTATTCTTAGGTATTAAAGTGCAGATTTCTGCCAGGAGGTTCTTAATCCACAGGCTCTTATTAGCGGGTGTTTACTGTAACTGTCTCTATAGTCAAACCAGTCAAACCTGTATTAAGCGGACCTCTATAAGCGTTCACCAACTAAAGTCCTGGAAATAGCTTCCCTTAATTATTGTAAAAACTGATCTGTGTTTAGCAGTTACCTCTATTAAGCAGCCGTGGTCACCTGTTTTCGAGGTCCCAATCAGTAATTTGTTATTGTCTTTACCTCTCTTAAACTGTCCTTTTGACAAGATGTGCCACACTAATGCAAAATCATACACTGTGTATGTGAGGTGTTTAGTGGTCTTGTACAGACTTGCCAACCCCCAAAAGGCAAAAAATGTGAGATTCTGAACCTAGAGCTAGGAAAAGTAGTGCAGAGAAATGAGTATAAAGCGGCGGGCCATAAATTATGGGGCAAAGCAAGGATCGTGGTTAATTTTAATACTGAAAGATTACAACTAAACCACATTTTGGTAGCTTATGGGTCAAAAAAGATGATGAGGGAAAGGATAGATCTTTTTGTTTTTTCTTTGGTCCGTACATTAAGTTGAGGACCAAAAATTTACCAATCTAGAAAAAGAAAGATAAGTTATGGTGAAAAAAAAAAGAACGAAAATATAAATATGAGCGGTCTTGACAAATGATTTTGAGCTGAACATATTGAACTCATTTTGCTGTAACTGAGAGGATAACTGTTTATCTTGTCACACATGTCCAATATACACAAACGGATACGATTCGTCAAACTGATGGTCCATTGGTACCAATGGTACCAATAGAAAATGGTGTCATTCCAGTGGTTCTGTCGGTGAATATGCATCTCATTAAGGAGACTTTGATTATTTTCCCATGTGACCTGGCTGGGTACAGGGCAATTCCAATGGTCCATTGGTACCAATGGTACGATTGGTACCAATGGAAAATGATGTCATTCCAATGGTTCTATTGGTGCAAAACAAGTTCGCTTTTACACCAAGTAGAAACGCGCTAATAATTATTAGGAATATTCCTCGTTCTATAAGCCAACCCCGCAAAACAAGTTGCCTTTTTCACCAAGTAGAAACGCACTAATAATTATTATGAATATTCCTCGTTCTATAAGCCAACCACGCAAAACAAGTTCGCTTTCACACCAAGTAGAAACGCGCTAATAATTATTATGAATTTTCCTCGTTCTATAAGCCAACCACGCAAAACAAGTTGCCTTTTACACCAAGAAAAAACGCGCTAATAATTAATACGAATATTCTTCGTTCTATAGGCCAACGACGCAACACAAGTTCGCTTTCACACAAAGTAGAAACGCGCTAATAGTTGCAAAGCGAGGGCGACGTATATATCTAGCGCTAATAATATCTCAAGGTGCTGCGAGTATAACAAACATCGTACGAACATTATAAAATTGAAAGGTAACGCGTCACTCTCGTGTTCGTTCTGTTTAATGTGATAGACGAGCAAACAACAACCTGACATATGAATGTCTTCTTTCCTGTACACGAGCACTATTTTTTTGGTAATTCTTACTTGTTTAAAAGAACCGGAAACAACGCGGAAAGGCGCGAAACTAGCAAAGTGGTATTTAGGCAGCAGGTTTTAACAACTGTACTCAATTCACTGTGAGATTAACTTCTGAAATTACTAAGCGCAATGTCATTATCTACATGGAAGTGTTTAAACCAAAACAAGTTTTCAATGAAGAGTTTCCGAAAAGGATGGTTATATCATGCTGTTGGTTATGACTTTGTACTGTATTTGGTGGCTCCTAAAAGAGCCGTTTTATATTCAAGTGACTGAAGTCACTTTTCACTGTTGACGTGGGGTTTGTCGTGGTAACCCATTGAGGTACAACAGTTTGCTATAATCAAGGTCGAAGTAAAACCATTGATTTCTTTTATTGTCAACGTTGACGTTGACAAATTGTATTTGCCGTGCTCTTTTCTCGGCTGTAGCTTGCGATGAGGCCCAGGACTGAGCTAGAAGAATCCATCTACTGATGATCTCAGGATTGCACCCGTTGCCGTGCAAAAACAGCAGAAGTTTGAATGTTTCTTTATCACCCATTGGTTTCTTCCAGAATATGAGGCGAATATCCTTAGGCCACGATTTCTCTGGAAAAAAGGCGTCGCCGTTGAGAAGTCGGAATAGCTGTTTCCTTTCTTCCACGACTTCTTGCCGAGATAGCAGTCGTATTTCTTCTCGGTACGTAGATATCATAGCCATGTTCCAACTGATCGTATAACCGTGAACTGAGACCACGCTAATAATGAGTGTAGGTTTATAAACACGCGTCGTTATGTGAGCAACATTTCACATCACTTTGAGATTTTTTATTGTTCCTATTGTCTTATTACTGTTTGTAAGGGTTATGCAATTTTCTCACTTTTTCGGTATTCTTTGTTATTCTGAAAATGAAGCGACCTAACTGTTATCTCATCTTTTTATTGGATGAGGCGTGATAGCACTCTAGGGACATTAGAAGTTCGAGTGTTTGTGTTCACGTCTATTAGGGATAAACTGAGCACGTTGTAATTTCGCTGGCTTGTTGTCGCTTCAGTCTACAACACACCTGCGTGATTTTCGAAACTTCCGCAAAGTCATGGCTGCCCGTATGCAAAGATTGGACGTCGATTTGGCAAAATGTTACGAAAACGATCTGGATTGGACATTGTTGCCAGAGAACCTAAGAAAAGTAAGTACTCTTCTTTTTGGAAATTTGACATTATTTAGCCAGGGACACCCAACGACCGTTTTCTGTAAAATATCTGTTCGGAGAACGCGGCTAAAAATTGCTAGATGAACGTTCCATTCACGTACAATTTTCGAAGCTTCTCTAATAAATTCCCTACGATTTTCTGAAGTTTGATTTTCATATTTTACTACACAGGTTACACTATTTTCCTTAGATAAAGGAAGCCTAAAATTTTCGGATTCTAAAATGTGATGGTGCGGAGGAATCAGAAAAATTCTCACCTTCGTAAAACGTTAAATTGCACCTAAAATTTTCGGAAAATAATACTGAACCCCTTGTAATTTCGCAAAGACTTATAACTTCCCCTAGGATGACCGAACAGATAAAAATTTGTTAGCATCGCTTAGAATGCATTTCGAGAAATCTAAAGGTACTCTGCATAGCGTAAAAAGGATTTTCAACGATTTTGGAGGAAACCGTCGTTGAGTGCCCTTGTTTAGCCATAGCACAACCGTAGTTACTAAAACAAGGAATGACCTACAATGACCTACAATGACCTACAATGATCTACAATGACCTACAATGACCTACAATGACCGAACGAGGGGACCTGAAAATACGCTTAAGATCCCTGTAATAAGCTAAAATGAAGATTTTAGAAAAGGAAAACAAAAAAAAAAGATCAGGGGACATGTGTGCATAAACGTATCGCATTTAGTCTACTGCATGACAGCCCAAATGATGACAGCATCTCTAATTATTACGCTTGGAGAGAGATTTACAGTGTAATAATACATGTATGATGATAATGAAAACCATCCCTTGCAACCTTTCCTGTTAGTTGTGTTTTGTGTTGTCTTTTTTTCAAACAAATTAAACAAACACAGTCACCGAAACAGTCGATCTGGGGGGATCTTCGAGGGACGTTTGGGTATAGTTGAACAAACGAGGCCTTCAAAATTAATTCTGACCCTTTATAAGAGAAAAATTGTTTATTTAAGTACCCTGGCCTGTATAAGACATCATAAGACCCTTTACCGGTAAGTGGCTTCTGGTCCAACAAGATGCTCTGTTTGTAACGCTAAATAGTAAAATCCATATCCTGCTCAGCGGCCCATACCCATCTAGGCCAACTAAGGGAGTGCCTGGATGACCTCTGTGAATACAGGGTATAATAGTGTTACAGGTAAAAATGCGATTGCAATAATTTATTTTCAAGTTTCTCAAGTTACCTAGTGTCACGTCCAAGCGTAACACACGACAAACAGCATTGTCTGTCATTTTGTAGCTCATTGTAGGGCTTATTTTAACTCATTTTAGCTCGTAGCAGCTCATAGTAGCTCATTGTAGATCATTGTAGATCATTGTAGGTCATTGTAGGTCATTGTAGGTCATTGTAGATCATTGTAGGTCATTCCTTGTTTTAGTAACTACGGTAGCACAACATCACTCAACATTTGAAACATTCAAGAACTTGAAGGTCGCGCTCAGTTTCCCTTTTGTTGAATAGATTTTGACAATTTGGCTGTAGTTCGAGAAGTACAACAGTTTTATGCATGTCCTACTTTTAAGAACCAGACGTTTCACTCAACCCTTTTAGTCCCTATTTGATATCTTCTCCTATACAATAAAAATCTCTATGGAAGAATAACAGACCCAATCTTTTCCCGTTTTAAAATTAGCGTTCTTTGTAAACGCAACATTTTTAAGATTTTTCACCAGCACACTCGCAAAAACAGGGAGGGTTTTTACAGCAACTGGTGTTCAGTGCGTTGGCCTTACCTTAAACGGAATTATCAGCTGGTACATACAAGAGTCTATGTGAAACGTCGTGTGGACTTTAACAATAACAAAAATAAAGCACGAACTAATGATGAATATTATGCCCTATTCTTATTCGTAGATGAAAACAGGCTCCCAATCTTTTTTTTCTCCAAGTGAGATCTCAGTGAAATGTGCTGTGAATTGTTGTCCTTAGTTGTTATTTTACAAAAACTACTGCCATTATAGTCAATGTAACTTAAATTATATCATTATCTTTCCTTACCGTTTCAGTTTTCCATTCGGCCTGAAGCGACAATGAAAGTCACCACGGATACAGTTACGATTAGCGAACTATATGTAAGACAAGGAGTTTGGGTTACTGAAGGACAAGCTCTTCAACTAAAAGATGCTGATCCAAATGAGCTTCAGCTTTTTATTGACAATATGCCCGCCACTATCAAAGGTAAGAGTTTGAAATATGGTTTTTGATAAAAAGAGGAATAGGATTAAACTTACTGTACGTACGTAAGTTTAGAAACAGGTGGCTCAAGCTTATGACGGGAGTAGTTAGTTTGGTTTTTTGAATTGAGAAGCATGTGGTTAAACCCGTACATATGTCTGGATAGTTGGGCTTAAGGTGACTCGACCCAGTTTTTCGTGGGGGGGGGGGTACCATCCTACTTTGAAGCTCTCTGGTATCCCCACCTTTACGTTTATCGTAAGTCTAACACATAGAATGGATAACATATAAATCAATCTACAATATAACATAAAATTTTTGGCGATAGGAGTAAATGTCACCTGGTTATAATGCCACGCCCCTTTGAGGTGTGAGTCGAAAATCTGCTGTTGCCGGCATTTTTTTGTGAAAATCTCTCGGCTACACATAGTGCGCATTGGTGCCTTGCGCCGAACAGAGTGTCACCAAAATCGCAAAGACCCAATTCGAGAAATTCAGCGGTTTCCAAATTTAGGTCATAATTTATGCGAAAATGAAAAGCCAACTTTACACGATTATATCTAATAAACTATGAGATGTATCCCTTAATTTTGGGGATCTTTATAACAGATGGGTCCTTGCAAGTCAGCAAAAAAGTTTAGGGCCTTGTAAATGCGCGCGATTTCGAGCAATGCAAACATATACAAATTATAGTTTTAGCTAGTTGTTGACGTTTGTCAGCGTTTAAGATTCCTTCTCACGAAAAAAGCATTTTCTTAAAAATTCGTAGTTTTTTTTTTCTTCAAATTTTTTCAGGGCCACAAATGATCAACTGACTACCCGAATTCTTCTATAAGCCCAAACTTGAGTAAACATTGAAGATTTTAGCGTTTTGACTGAGTTTGTGCTTTGGGAGTTTTCTATTGTTTTGTTTGCATTGCTCGAAATCGCGCCCATTTACAAGGCCCTAAAGTTTTTTGCTGACTTGCAAGGACCCATCCGTTATAAAGATCCCCAAAATCAAGGGATACATCTCATAGTTTATGAGATATAATCGTGTAAAGTTGGCTTTTCATTTTCGCATAAATTATGACCCAAATTTGGAAACCGCTGAATTTCTCGGATTGGGTCTTTGCGATTTTGGTGAAACTCTGTTCAGCGCAAGGCACCAATGCGCACTATGTGTAGCCGAGAGATTTTCACAAAAAATGCCAGCAACAGCAGATTTTCGACTCACACCTCAAAGGGGCGTGACATTATAACTGGGTGACATTTACTCCGATCGCCAAAAATTTTATGTTATATTGTAGATTGATCTATATGTTATCCATTCTATGTGTTAGACTTACGATAAAAGTAAAGGTGGGGATACCAGAGAGCTTCAAAGTAGGATGGTACCCCGAAAAACTGGGTCGAGTCACCTTAAATATTTAACATTGATGAGTGAAATATCCAGACTAATTTTTATAAACATTAACGCTTATGAATTTGGTCAACCGGTAATCTTCGCGTCAAAACGCGCTGTTAACAGTGTCAAGAGGGGTAGACTACAAGAACAACATTGATCTACTTAAAGAGAGCATGATATCGGGTTGGGCCCAATTCTAGTGATTTGGAGTCAACAAATCAGATCATATTTAAGACTAAATGAAAGCTTAGAGTCAAACATTCGTTAGACTTTCTCAAAGCCCGTTTCCATTGTTCTGTTTTGTTTTTTTAGGCTATTTCTCTTTAAACGTTCTGTGGGTAATTTATCGACCAGTACGAGATGGATCTGGGAAGAGCTACATGATTGTAATTTTTTCCCTTCATTTCGTTGTTTCGAAAGGCGTATCTCACGCTGGCCCAGAATGTTGAAACGCTCAATAGCGCTAGCCTATCCATCGCAAAATTAAGCAAGACTTACCTGTAAGTTGAAGTTTGATTGAGATTCCGGGAGCCGGTAAAAGAAAAAAGGAAACATCCCTTAAAAAAGAGTACTAGCCCGCACAAGGCTTCAAACTAGATTACCTAAAAGAAATATACATGTAGAATACTACACGCGTATGGTATTTACACGCGAGTTGTTGACGTATAAGGGAGGTGCAAAAACAAATTCGTGCTTAAATACCGCACAAAGCACTTTCCATGTCGTTTTGTGTTTAGTATACATGTACAGTATACATACCGAGAGATTATTCTGTCAGCCTTTTATTTGAAAGATTTCCAGCGTGCTAAAGTAATAAACTTGCTGCTACACATTGGGAAATGACTTTAAAGGAAACGACGTCCCTGTGCGTGACGTCGTCAAGGATATGAGGTACAGGCTGATCTAGGATAACTGCTGACCGATTTTCTAATCGAGCGTCGAAAGCGCAAGTCTCTAGGGAGGTCTGGGGACATGCTCCCCACGGAAATGTTTCGGATTTTAACTCCCTAAGCACCCTTTTCCTGGCTTTCTGAGTTATTCAGACAGGATATTGGCCAGTTGCATTCTCTTCGTGCGGATGAAGCCTTGCAAATCGGCGGATTATTTCATCAAGGTCAGTTTCCGTATGGTAGTGGATATGAATCAAGGCGAGTCCAAACCATTTTCCAGATTAACTTGGAAATTTTTATATTATTGCCCCCGCAGGGATTTCGCCCAGAAGGCGAAATCCCGAGGAGGCACTCTAGTAACTCGCGCGTATATTAAGGAAAGTACTTACAGTTGAAATATACAGTCATACAGTCAATATAGAAAAAATCTCGATTTGCTTGAACAGGGGCTACGAGGAATCGGCAGGTAATGATGACGTTTCTATTGTTTGCGCCCGCAAGTACGGAATGGTTAGGATGACGTAAAACACAAAAAATCCCGAAGGAACAGCTTACAATAGGTAGATTTTGTGACATTTTAATGTAATAGTTGACACTACAGCTGCCCCCGTTCTGTATATTATCGGTCAATAGTATTCTTGCTGGTTGTGTAGCTCTTTGAAATATACCGATTCATAATGCAGATTTTCACACATATTCCATACAATAGGTGAGATAAATACAGGAAACGCAAGGTTCCATGCACAGTTTCAGCTCGATTTACGGCAGGACTTTTCCGCGGGTGGCGGGTGGCGGGTGACGGGTAGCGGGTGGCGGGTGAGGGGTAGCAGGTGACGGGTGGCGGGTGGCGGGTGGCGGGTGGCGGGTTAAAAATATATATGAAAATAAAATATTATAATAAAATATTATTATTGATAATGATATAACTGTATGTTGTAATTTTAAAATAATTTCAACGTTTATGTACTAGCTGCCAGACTCCAAATAAAAGTATTGTCTTGTTTTGTTTTATCTACTTACGCAGACTAAAAAGAAATAATGCCTGTGAAAACAGTCACCTCTCCTTGCTCCGCACCGCAAGTGACGTTTCGTCAGGCTACACGCGGTGTGTCAAATGAAAACGGGCTATGTCAAGCAAGACACATGGCGCGTTTGTCTAGTTTGCTTTTTCTTCCACATCAAGACGAAAGATGATTGCACTTCCCCAACTGTTTAGCCGTGTTTATAACAGACTGCAAGAGATTCTATTATTCTACACGATATCGCATGCACGAGATAGCTTGAGGAACTCATAAAAATTAAAGTAATATTTATCCTGCGACCAGACAAGTAAGATCGCATTCTCTTCTCGACATGTTTGAACAGTGTCTCAGATTTTTGACAAGTGCGTTTGTTCTTTTGTTATAAGTTGGGATAAACATTGCATTGCCCGTGGGATAAATCTTGGTCAATTTGGTTCCCGACTTGTAGTTTAAAATGAACAAAGTGTCTATTTCGAGAAAACAAGGAAATTTTCCTAAGACTAAAGCAACAAAGCTGTCAATGTTAATGCGTACCAGAGAAGGAGCAAGAACGTTTTGGACACAGCATGGACCGTTTTCGCCGCATGTGGCGTCTCAGACGCGAATTGATCTCCTTGTATATATATACAAAAAGGATCTGCCTTTTTTAAATACTACTCAAAAATACTGATTAGGATGGCAATCATGCCGCATACTAGGGCAAAAACTGAGCTACGACACGGGAGGCCGAATCTCTTGCAGTCTGTTATAAACACGGCTAAACAGTTGGGGAAGTGCAATCATCTTTCACAGGCATGATTTCTCGTTTTTTTAATCCATTTTTAGTCCGCGGATTAAAGTAGATAAAACAAAACAAGACAATACTTTTATTTGGAGTCTGGTAACTAGTACGTAAACGTTGAAATTATTTTAAAATTACAACATACAGTTATATCATTATCAATAACAATATTTTGTTATAATATTTTATTTTCATATATATTTTTAACCCGCCACCCGCCACCCGTCACCCGTCACCCGCTACCCCTCACCCTCCACCCGCTACCCGTCACCCGCCACCCGCGGAAAAGTCCTGCCGCTCGATTTACACAGCTTTGATCAAAACATTCTCAGTTTCGAGAATAGTTTATTATAAACCATAAGAAAAGATTTAATTAGAAGCTGAATTTTTCGCTATTTCTCTTTCCCTTTTTACATTCAGTTCATTTTATTTGCCGGAAAGTAAGCCTTAGAAATTAAAAGGACGTTTGATCGATTCACGCTAGCGCGTTCTAGTTTTATTTGAAACTTTATAACGGAATGACATCTGTGAGCAGGGAATACTGAGTCCGCACAGAATTTGATGGTCGGCGAATTTCTTTAAATGTCCATCAATCTGCTAGTGATAAGCTAGCCGTTGTTCACTCGTCTTGCTTGTTTGGGGCTGAGTCTTATTCCGGTCAAAGAGAGAGAAAGAGTGTCTGGCGAGGTTTCAAATATAAATCAAAGATTTGTGAACTCGTGTCTGGCAAACTCTCCAAGTGTTTATATATTTACACAGTTAAACGCACGTTATAACCTCCCCTGCGCTTAACGAGTGTCTTTTGGTTCATAGCTTTCAAAACAACCGCTCCACAGAATGTCACTGCGTAACGCAAAAGAGTATCGAAGTATGACTGCACAAGCAAGACGAGTGAATGATTCAACGGCTAGCTTATCACTAACAGAACGATGGACGATTACAGAAATTGGCCGACCATCAAATTTTGTGCTGACTTATTCCCTGCTCACAGATGTCCTTCCGCTATAAAGTTTAAAATAAGACTAGAATACGCGAGCGTGAATTGATCAAACGTCCTTTTATCTTCTAAGGCTTAATTTCCGGCCAATAAAAATATGAGCTGAATGTAAAAAGTGAAATAGAAATTGCGAAAATTAAACTTCCAGTTAAATCTTTTCTTATGGTTTAGAATAAACTATTCTCAAAACTGAGAATGTTTTGATCAAAGCTGTGTAAATCGAGCCGAAACTGTGCATGGAACCACAGGCGGCCCAAACTCATTGCATGAACGCGGACGTGACTCTTGCTTGCGAGCGGTGTTGTGTTACAAACGGTTATTTACAAAGGCTTGTATGGGATCGATCGGTTTTTCTTAAAAGAGATAAAAAATGTTATGTTCTCAGGACGTTTTGAAGCGTTTTCGGCGAGTTTCAAAACGGCCTGAGACGCGGGCAAACAACAAAGAATACAACAAGGCAACAAGGTACGTCGATTTTATTTAAAAACATAACATTTTTTATCTCTTTTAAGAAAAACCGATCGATCCCATACAAGCCTTTGTAAATAACCGTTTGTAACACAACACCGCTCGCAAGCAAGAGTCACGTCCGCATTCATGTAATGAGTTTGGGCCGCCTGTGATGGAACTTTGCGTTTATTTCCTGTATTTATCTCACCTATTGTATGGAATATGTGTGAACATCTTCATTATGAATCGGTATATTTCAAAGAGCTGCACAGGGAGCAAGAATACTATTGACCGATAATATACAGAGCGGGGGCATCTGTAGTGTCAACTATTACTAGTTAAAAATGTTAATTATGAAAAATCTGACCGATTTCCTTAAATCTGTGGAAACCGGTGTGGATCCGTGCCTGAGGTATTACAGGAATTACACTGTTAGATTACCGGGTTTTTTTTTGGGAAAAAAAAAACAGAACAAAACAAAACAAAGAACAATTGCCCGCGGAAAATAAATGAATTTGAGGAAAGTAGCCGGTTTGAATCAACTTAATAGAAAAATAGCGCCTATTTTTAATTTTCTCCCTTTCTACTCTTGTTTTACAATAGCTCTGTACAGTTCTCTTCAGAGGCAATGAAATGATACCAAGCTATTCTATTCCAGTTACCAGACGATTCAGTGCTTCCTTTTTGTAATTCTAGTGAATATTTATTGACATTTTAGCTCTTTTTAGCTTTCTTAATTTTTCCTATAAAACAATGTATTATTGTAATTGTATAATTTTTAGATTTACTCTCGTTTCGACGTATTTTGAAATTAATTATCATTGTCACTGGAAAGCCCTCTTAGTGTCAATAAATTTTGTATTGTATTGTATTGTAATGACTGCGAAACAACTCGGGAAGTAAGGATGCTGCAAGCACCTATGAAAGGCCGGAAAATTAGCGCGAAACGGACGAACCGCTGTCGCAGGGGAGAGTAGCAGTTCGCCTAGGCATGTTTCCGGCCGTTTGGGCCTTTAGCTCGTGTGCGTCTTTACCTTTTTACTCTTTTCAACGCGAGCGTACGAATAAGCTTTCGAAATGTAAGAATTATAGAGAATTTTCTTTTTTTTTTCAAACCCGATTAGTGCTAACACACATTGATGAAGGAGTCTGAAGAGTCCAGACTCCTTTCCTTATCATAGAACCACTGTGACCGACACCAACTCCACTGACCTAGAAGTAGAAAGCTACTACAAACGCATTTGGTGCCCTACTACTAAAATTAAAAATGTGCAATGCGTATGTGCTGCCGTCACCACTCAATTCATTTGAATGCTCGTCAAGAAGCTGAAAAAAAAAACACTTTTACACCATCTACTAAATTCTCGCCATAGATGGCAGGACGGAATTCCTGATGTAGAGGTGTTCAGGAGGTCAAGGGCTGACTCTGTTACTTTGGAAGCTCTCATCACCTCATATCACCTTTTCTTAGCTTCGCTGGGGAGAAAATTTCAACGGAATAAACTTTTTCAGTCTTCCAAGAGCAGTGTTTTGTGGTAATCTGTGTCGGGAACGATAACACATGACTGCCAGAAACTACGTTTTAAAAGGTATTATATGTTTGAAATAAGACATGGAAAAGGACACATGAGAAAGACCAAGCTTTAGATCATTCCAAGTGGCTTCGTGCCTTGAAGGAGTCAATTGCCGCAATTAAAGGGAAGGGACGGAAGAATTATCAAAAGGCAAACGCAACGAAAGGAGACTTTTCTCAACAGTCTAAACCTCATATGTGTACATTGCCATCGCCGCTGTCGCTCTGTCAGGTCTGTCACAGCTAACAACCCTGTACAGGACAATCATCATCGGAGACCATGTAGCTGACTTCAGTTGGTAATTATCAGATAATCTGAGAAAATCTTTGTACAAATGAAATTTTACGCTTAAAATTGATTGGGTGACAAAATGCTTTTTATCGAATCGAGTGTGTTAATACGTCTTGTATGAATTTTTTAGCATGCGATATCCTTGGGAGCACGTTTCCTAAAGTTGAAGTCTAACATACATTTGTGCCAGTAAAAATTATGCAGTACTCTTTCATCATTGTTGATCCTAGCAGTTTGTAGGACGTGTGTCACTTATGAACCTAGTAAATGCCTTAGTAGCCTTGCCATTAGCGTCTCTGTATCATTATACAGTACTCTTTCATCATTGCTGATCCTAGCAATTTGTAGGGCGTGTGTCACATATGAACCTAGTAAATGGCTTATTACCCTTACCATTGGTGTCTCTGACCTTATCATTATACAGTACTCTTTCATCATCGCTGATCCTAAGCAGTATGTAGAACGCGTGTCGCACATAAACCGTAGTTTAGTAACAGGTGTTGTTTATTCTTGGGTGTGTCCTCTGCTTTAAATCCTTCAAGTTACAGTTCGTTTTTTTTTTCTGTTGTTATTTAAGTGTCATATAATATACTCCTCTTCTATCGCTCTTGGCAGTTTTCAGTTGTTTTATTTTTTTTTTTACTTTTTTGGATTCCCTTCAGCAACTATGGAGGATCTACGTGGAGCAAGCGTACAAACGCGAGGAGACTTACCAAGGCCATCAAGGGAAATACAGCCGCACGAAGCAAATTTAGAGAGGCAGCTCAGAGAGATGAGGCAACGTGAAGAAAATCTGCAAAGCCAACTAAGGGAGACACAGCAACGTGAAGAAAACACACAAAGGCAGTTGAGGGAGATGCAGCAAAACTCTCAAAGACAGTTAAGAGAGATGCAACAACGTGAAGAAAACTTACAACGTCAGCTGAGGGAGACACAGCAACGTGAAGAAAACTTACAAAGGCATTTGAGGGAGACGCAGCAAAACTCACAAAGTCAGCTGAGGGAGACACAGCAACGTGAAGAAAACTTACAAAGTCAGCTTAGGGAGATGCGGCAGCGATTTGAAAACTCCCAACAACGGGTTTCCACCTTGGAAAGACAGCTTAGAGACAAAGACCAGGAAGTAAATGAGCTTGTGTTAAGTCTTTCGTTAGCCCAGCAAACAATAAGTGAACAGCAACAACAGGAAACATGCGACTGGGTCATTTCCCGCGATGAAATTCAAATGACCAATAAATGCCTTGGCAGGGGAGGCTGGGGAAGTGTTTATGAAGGCGTGTATTGTGGCTGTACTGTAGCAGTAAAGCAAATTCATGATCTGATTCTCAGCCCTCATAATATTCGTCTTTTTGAGAGAGAAATAAATATTCCATCCAAATGCCGCCATCCTCACTTGCTTCAGTTTATCGGCGCCACTACCGATGAAGGAAACCCTCTGTTTGTGACGGAGCTGATGGAAAAAAGTTTGCGAGCTCTGTTAGAACAGCGACAACTCTCCGAGATAGAAATACGTATCATTCTTCTGGATGTAGCCCGAGCAATCAACTACCTTCATCAGAAGAAACCAGAGCCCATCATTCACCGGGATGTGAGCAGTGCTAATGTGTTGCTATGGCGACAAGGTGACCAATGGAGAGGCAAAGTGTCTGATTATGGCACTGCTAATTTCATGCAGCAGACCATGACAGTGGCTCCTGGAGCTATGATTTACAGTGCACCTGAGGCACTTACATCAAACCAAACGGTCAAGGTGAGTTTTCTTGAATTTAGAGCTTTTCTGATTCAACACTGTTTCGTCAACACGTTTTAGAGTTAAAAGAAACGCGTTAGTGCATTGATCTTGAGCGCCTAGGATTTTAAGGCCTGGTTGGTCGTTTACTCACACAAAAGAAACTCAACTACACTATGTCCTTCTTCACCTCGGTGTAAAATTGGAAGCCGCAAATTGATGCTCATCTGTTTAGCTTTGTGTGAACCAGACTAACATTCTGTGCTGAGTGGGAGTGGCAATATCTCTTCACAGTAATTTTCAAGGAGTTATAATAACTCCTCTAGTGGGGCTAATTTAATTCCTTACAGTGGAATTATTTTTTGGGGAGTTATTTTAACTCCAAAAAGGAGTTTAAAGAACTCTTTTTCAGGAGTAAAAGTGACCCCAGACATTGATGGAGTTAAAATAACCCCCTAAAAAGGAGTTATCCTGTACCTAAAAGTTTTACTCCACTTTCAGAGTTAAATTAACTCCAAAAACAGTAAAAAACAACCCATGTAAGCAGTGAAAATAACCCCATTTCGGAGTTATTTTAACTCCAGACTGGGAGTAAAAAGAACTCTTTTTCGGGAGTAAGGTGACCCCAAATCTGGAGTTAAATTAGGAGTTAAAGTAACCCCCAAAAAGGGGTTATCCTGTACCTAAAATTTTTACTCCATTTTTGGAGTTATAATAACTCCCTAAAAATTACGGTGTTGCTGCTTAATTCCCGGCCAAACGGTGGTAACGGTGTTAGTTTTAAGCTTCATCGTTTGACCTCAAGCATTCATGGGTAATCTCTACTATTGATCGTTTTCCAAGAGTTTACGCAACGAAAACAAGCTGTAGACGTGTGGTTTTATCATTAATTGTTCAGTTTGAAAATCGTACTGGAGACTTCACATCTAAATCTGATAGAGTCAAACCTTTCCAAAACGACCGCCTTTGGGAGAGAGTAACGTCACGGCGTGGGAAAGTGGCCGTTACAGTGAAGTCAGTTCAAGGGTACCCCCCCTCCCCCCGCAAGATTCCAATAATGAATTTATTTTGCGAAAGTTGAATCCGTTGGTAGTTGTAGATTTCTGATTCATCTCTGCATTCTTAGATGCACAATTTGCCGTCAATTCACACGCGAAGCAGTTCTGATATTTCTATCAGCATAGTTTCCCTGAACTTGATGTAAATGTAGCCTAAATGTTTTCGAAGCAATTTTTTCCATTCAAAGATTTTCAATCTGACCAAATACAGAAAAGTTCTCGTTGAAATATTCACTGCTCATTACGCATGCAGGAATGCCGATTGAATTTGAAACTAGTTACGGGAACGACTAACGGATCATTTTTCAAATAATCAATTCATTAATAGAACATGATGTTGGGGGGTACGCTTGACCTGCATTGACTGTAAGGGGAGGCGGGGTGTAAAGTGACACCATGGTTTATTGGGGGGGGGGGGGGGGGGGGGAGGAGTTTGCAATATCTGGGTGAAGTTTATCCTACAGCTTAATAAGATCACAAACAGAATGTAATACTTACAGTCAATCCAGTTCAAGTGTATCCCCCGAGATTCGATTAATGAACTTATAATTCTAAAGTTGAATCCGTTGGTTTTTGTAGATTTCAGACTCATCTCTGCATTCCTGTATGCTTAATTAGCAGTTAATTTACACGCGAGGTACATGCAGTTACCAGTTCTAGCAGCTTAGTTTTCTTGAATTTGATGTAAATGTCTTCAAAGCAGTTTTATCCATTCAAAGATTTTTCAATCTGACCGAATACAGAGAGGCTATCGTAATCAAATCACTGCCAATCACTCATACAGGAATGCAGATTTGAATTTGATACTGGTTGCGTAGTTACAAAGGGAAGGAATGATCTAAAATGACCTAAAAACGAGCTACAACGGTATCTAAAATAAATATTGGAAGATATCTCAAATAACCTTAAATTATTAAACTAATACAGGCAAAAGGATGTAATTTCGCTGACCGCGCATGTCGTTTCGAAAGAGTTCTTCTATTAAAATATGTTTGTAACATGTTTCCTTAAGAATGCAACAAAGTTACGTTGACACACGACGCAACTGGATTAGTATGACACGTAAGCCTCCTAGTCACGCGGCGCGGAGATGATGGCGCGATAAAAAGCTATTTTGCCTAACAAATCAGTTGCCATTAGAGCTCACACCGCACTTGTTCTACATCAATCAAAACTCCAAACGATCAGGCCCAATTTTAGCATCTTACATATTCGTGGCAAAATTTTATTTAGAGTATGATCTCAGGCTTAATACAGTCGACAGGTAAACTCAAGATTTTTGCGCCATCAGCTCTACTGCAATCAAAACTGCGTTGCTGGGCGAATTTTTTTTCTTCGTGTCATCATCTCCGCACCGCGTGACAAGACGACTTACGTGGCACACTAATCCTGCTCTTTGTCAACGTAAAGTTTATATTGAGTTGTTTATTAGGAAACCTTCAACGGTATAACTAAGAAGTAGGTGAGACCGAGAACTGTCCACAATGAACATCAACTTTCAGGAAGTTTGAATTGTTTCGAAACCACTTTCGAGGCCAGTAAAAAAAAAAAAATTAAAAATGTGTGTATTGTTCATAGGTTGATGTTTATAGCTTTGGTGTTCTTCTTTGTGAAATGTGCGTCCGGGAACTTCCAGATCCTAGAAGGCGTGAAGAGCAAGTTCTGCTCATGACGAACCACGTGTTGAGAGGCCTGGTACGGCGATGCCTGCAGACAGATCCTGAAGCGAGACCAACAATGCAGGGGATAATAGATGAACTTTCAAGATCTGTGTAACGTGCATCAAATATTTTGTTTATGATTTTGTGAAAACCTTCGTAATTGATAGAATTGAATCGTTAGAAATCTTTCGTGCGGGAAGTCGTGTCCAATCGTTTATCATGACAACGTAGTAAGTTTACCCAAGTGTTACTAGAAAACAAATTACTCAGGTTGAAAACAGATTTACCACTTATTTGCCTTTTATTTTGTTAAAGCGATGTTCTTTTCTTATAAAATTACACTCAGTGAAGTGTGGCATTTTCACGTGAAAGATCAAAGAAAAAGAGAGGTCTTCGATTCTCTGTAAAGTTTTAGTACTGGTGCCCAAAAGCCATATATACTTCTCATTTACCGT
>CALNXK010000261.1:162500-270000 GCA_942486035.1 Porites lobata
TGAATCGGGCGTGGGAGTGTTTGAACGTATTTATCTTTTCAATTCCAAATGAGTAAGAGAGAAAGAGAAATATGCGAATTCGAAATAAATATGGAGAGTCTTTTGTTTAAGCTCTAATCTAAGTAATGATAGCATAATTTCTGCCTGAAGGCCAGGTCTGAAAACGGGTACGGATTTTAGAGGTCTGGTCTGAAAACGGGAGTGGAAAATTACATTTTTGGGTCTGAAGAACCAGGCGGCACACTCGCACCAAGAATTCTCAAGGGTACCCCCCTGGATTAGTCGCCATCCGTTTCCTGTAAATTGAAGGGTGTGAGTAAGCTGACTCTCTTATATCTCAGCGCTTGGAGTTAAATCAGGGCATTCAGTTTTGAGGTGGACCTACAGCGAGGAGCATAGAAGCTTCAATCCAACCACAGTGCAGTTTAAAGGGACAAAGGTAAATTTTAATCTTGTTTGTTCAAAAGATTACCGTGTAGGTTTGGATTTGGCGAAAGGGATCAAGTTTTATTTAAAAGAAGTATGTTGCCCTGTTTTGGCTCTTGGAATCATGAAGGAGAAATGCTTCCCTTCAAGGCCCTCCAGAGTATGGGAAACCAAGGAAAAGGAGCTTTATACGTTTGCAAATTCGACACCGGGTATATTTCAATGACATGAATCATACATAGCCTGTATTGGTGGAAATATTTGCAAGACATTTGCATTCCCCGAAAGAACGATCAGGGGCGGATCCAGGATTTTTTTTAGGAGGGGGTGCACTCGTCTCTTGCTCTAAGTCAACACCAATAAGCCACATAGTTTTTTTTTTTGGCAGAACACCAGTTGTATTAGAAAACCGCAGGTCATCTCGGGGGGCGCACCCCCTGCACCCTCCCCCTAGATCCGCCCTGACGATCATGACGGTTATAATGTAAATATGGACGCATTTTTATAAACTTTAGAGCGCTTTCTTCTCGTTTGGTCTTTTTGTCTATTAAGATTCAATCTTTTGTTTTTCTTTTGATGTTCGTTGCGCGTTGTGGTTCTACAAGACTCGGCGGGCATATTGCTGGGCGGTAAAAGCGGAAGAGTTTTTGCCGAACGTGTTTCATTGCCTTCTCATTGGCAGTTTTTCATCAAGACACAAAACATCTGCCTTGTACAATTTCTGAACAAAGTTAAAAGCAATAGATTGATCTTTGCAAACTAAGAAGCTGTTTTGAAACAGTCTAGTCTACGTCCCTCCTATGTAAAATACGATAGCCTTTATTTATTAAGGAAATGCCGAAGACAATGCGAAAGTTTTCCCTTTTCTAAGAATTGGATTAAGTTTGAAAAAAACAATTCGTTTAAGGTGGAGATATCACGGTGAAGATAAAAGCTAATGGTAGTCTTCCCTAACTAGCCACTGCGAGGGAAGGGACTTGTAATTGTAATGAGACGAAACTGGTACATTTTAACTTGAATTTTTTCTAATGAATAATGTCGCTTGGTTTAGCTTGAAGTGGAAAGCGCATGTATCGACAAAAAGGAGGGGCGCTGAAGATTGCAAAGCGTTTTAACTGACAGAACCACTGAACTAAACGATCTTAAGTATCATGTTACTGCAGCGTGAACTTGTACAGTTAAACTTCTTCTTGTACTTGTACTTCCAGGCCTTAAACTACTTGAGTACCGTTAATGAAAAATCATTTTTTTAGCTCGTGGATCTATTCACGAGGTCATAGGGAGCACTCAGGGTTGGTCCCTTGGTTGGTCGCTTGGTTGGTCGAGTGGTAGATTGATTGATAGATTGATTGTACTGTACCTTACATCAATCCAACCTAATGCTAATGAAACCGTGTTTATCATATGTGAATATGGTCCCAAGTGTTTCGATTCAGACCTGTTTCTGAAAATTAGTGGTTGTTCAAAGCCTCAGGAAGCTTTTAAAAACAGCAGCAGGCAGAAGGTATAAACATGGTTGTCATCCATAATCAGTGATTCCCAGAGTTAGTTTCACTTGCGTTGTAAGCTTCTTTTAAACCAGAAACCGTGCGTTTCTGAGAATCAGGAGCCAACTAACATTTTTTTTTCTTTTCAGATGACATATAATACAACACGCCAACAAAAGTGCTTTGTCATCTTATGTAGATGTATCCTCGTATCTTCGTCATTGTACCGACTGTAAACTATCGCGAATCTGAATGCACTGAATAACGTAAAATACATCAGCTTGGTTGACTTTGAAGTGAATATTATTTGGAGGAGTTCGAAAGACATGACTGTACTGAGCTTTGAAAACGGCGTATATAGCTGTAAAGGCTATAGAACTTGTACTCACAACACAGGGACACAACAAGATACCTCAAGGAACTCAAGGGTTTTAAAGGCCAGGGCCAAAATTGTGTTCGGAATAAATGATTAATTGGCAATGTACACGCTAGGATACCTAGAAGAGGTCAAAAGTTCCCCGAAATATAAATAGTAATCTTCTTGTGCCTTATAATTGGGGTCATGTGACAAGGCACGTTGTAAAAGGAAAATGGGGAATTGGTGGCGAATTTACTTGCTTGAATGAATGAATTGGCGTTCCTGATAAAGGATAAATATATTTTGCTTTTTACTTTTGAATAATTTAAGTTTAAAGTTTGCCATTCAAAGTGATGTTTGCACTTATAACTTTTATTGCAGTGCAATAGGCAGTTATTACAAACGTGAAGCTTTAATGTTATTACTTATTTTCTTCTCCAAACCCGACAGCAATTTGTCTAGTTGTCAATTATTTAACATTTCCAGAAAAATTGTCACATGATATATCACGTGACTTACCAACACAATATTTATACTGTAAAATGTTAAGGATGATGAGTTATTGTGCCAAATTTCGATTCAGTTCTACATCATCTTTGCAATAAAATCATTTTCCACAGGTAAAACCCTCGAATCCAGGCTTTAAAGTAATGGAGTATTGTCAATGAAAAATCAATTTTTTAACTCGTGAATTTATTCACGAGGTCATAGGGAGCACTCAGGGTTGGTCGCTTGGATGGTTGGTTGGTGGGTCGGTCGGTTGGTCGAGTGGTGTAAACTTTCATTCGGTGGTACCATCACTTGATCTGAACATACAAGCTAAAAAGGTGTCTTGTAAACATAAGTTGTAACATCGATCAGTGCCAATTTAATCGTATCATGCATCATGCATCATTTACTGCAGCTCCAAATCATAAGTGTATCACTTGTAACTGAACTGATCAGTGATCGAGATCGATCAAAACATGCCTTGCTCTCAAAACTGAGTTGTTTTCATTTTTCACAGATTCTTATACCAAATCGATATCTTTAACTATATTTAGATCGTCAGGCAAATCCTCTGATGATAAGAGGAAAGTGGAACAAATATACTTGGGAGATTTTCCAGTACCTTGTCCAAAGAAGATTTCTGCAGTGCATGCTGGGACGCAGCTTTGTTGATTGCTGATGTTACTCAGGGGCTTAGCCACGATGTTTTCAGAAGTACGTCAACTTTTTCCCCCTTCCCCGCGCCCCCCACCAATATCCCCAAAGGTAAGGTTACTGTAAGCCGAAGCATTTTACATTTTACTGTATATGAAATGACGTCTCTAAGTAATTTGAAAATTTTTTGTCGCCTTTTTTAGTTCGTTGACTGAAGCAGGTCAATCACTTTCATAACTCAAGGCTACGTTTACATATTGCACAGAGATGCGTGAATCCAAAAAATAAAAAACGTACCGGTTTGGTCAAGTTTCTGGAGATTTTGAATCCGAAATCGAAAGTGAATACTTGTTTCTAATTACCTTTGATTCCGCAATTTTTTTTAGAGTAAACAATTCTTCCAACGAATCATGATAGTTTCCTCCTTCGATAATAAGAGTTTACGGTTTGTATATGGGGTGGTTTAACAAATATTGATGGCAAGCGGGTAGCAAGTACGTCACTATTAAAACGAATTCGAGTTTTTTCAAAGTTTTGTGCGTTGATTCCAACTTGCTCAAAAGGGCAAATGAACAGATGAATTTCAATGGAGTTGAATCCTTCAGGACCGCACCCAACTGGGGAAAAAAATTCAATCATCGTGAATTTACTCACGCCCTCCAAACAACGTCGGATAAAAAAATTCACGTCGTGGTCGTACATGGCAAAGAAATGTATCAAAAAGCGTGCTACACATGCAACATTTGTGTTTGACTTTTAAAGCCTTTTGCTTTTTGACGCTGTTGTGGTTGCTATCACCGTTGTCGTTGATAAATCCACCCAGTATCATCGATGTGTGTAAACTGTTGGGAATCCGAACGCGTTTTTAGAGACTCTATGAACGCTTACGAAATGATCCGTATACCCTCAATAAAGTATAAGTCCGGAATCCTCAATCCGAAATATTCATAAATTCTCTCTAGAGTCTATAAACCGTAGCGCCTACGTGAACAATCCAGTGGTATCTCAGACTTTTATTTGCAAATGTGTGATTGTTTTACCTTTATTTTCCACATTACTTTTAACCAACGAAGCACCCTACGTTGACGTTGATGGAATCGTGCCCTACTTCGTCTAGTGAGAAGAGAGGCCGAACTAAAAACAACGCCTTTACGCTTTCAATCCATCCAGCCTTGCTACTTCCGCTTTTCCCGCCGTTTCCTTAAATATATACTATTGAAGATTCCGTCCACCAATGAATCACGTCTCTTTCCTGGAAGCCGACATTCTGGTGTCAAAAAAAATAATAATTAACTTTTATCTGTCTTATCCTTTGTTTCGTTTTTTTTTTTTCATTATTCACTTTCGTTTCTCATTGTTTTATTATTTTTTTACCCTCGACTTTTTTAGGTACGCACATGCGCACCGTGCGTACAGGTAGCTACGCCCATGATTTTGTAAAGAATAACTTTTCTCTTTCTAAAGCGCAATACGATTAAATCGTTTAGTGACGTGGAACGATAAAAACCTGACATCATAAAGACAAAATAGAACGTTTTCCTGCGCGCGTAAAGTTTATGGAATACTCTTTTATCCACCTTTATATTGCATTACATTGACACCAACTGCAAATGTTTAAAAAACCCCGACGTCAGGAAGACAAAATAGAACGTTTTCCAGCGCGCGTAAACTTAATGGAACACTTCTTTATTTTGCTTTTTGTATTACATTGACATCAATTGCAACTGTTCATTTTGTTAATAACAATGACACGTGATAAAAAGTTACTCTAAAGGCTACATTTACTCTAGAGTCGATTTTTCCGAATTCGTCAATATGGAAACTTCAGATTACCGGATTCGTTATAATATCGTTTACATGCAGATCCCGACGCAGGGCACTACCTGACCTTATTTGGCCCTATAAGTGGGTTTGTACCGCTGAACAGGGTATGGTTTTCTTTCACAATCTTGAGTCTTAAACAGTGTACACAATTTCACTATAGCTATCAATTTATAAATTAGCGTTCTTGAAGATCAAAAGAGTGTCTTTTTGGACCGGGAGCCTTTCCAAAGAATGAATGCGACGGTTTACGATGAGTAATCTCCGTATGTGCTACAAACAATTTTTATTCCAAATTATCTAATTCCATAATGTTACTTTGAAAGATATTTCGATTCTGTATGCAAAAAGGAGAATGAATTAGGGTCATAAAATAGGGTCTCTTTTGTTAAACAGGGTTGCAAAATGAACGATTTTTGTCTTTAACCGGGGGTGAAGATTTCAAGGCGCGTCTCGATCGGCGGCACACCTCTACCAAAACTTCCCTTGATTAGCTCACGGAACAGAGTGTCTCAATGGGGTGGTAGCTTTGACGATTGACGGTTAATGTTTACCAATTTTGATGGGTGATGGTCAAATTTTAAATAAAAAATAAATAAATAATGATTTGAAGGTAGCACATCCACAAAGTGGCTCTTCGTCTGGCCTGATTCCTGGTCGAATTGGAATTTGGAAATATCGGTTTTCGAGGAGAGCGGGAAACCGGGGTACAAGGAGAAAAACCTCTCCGAGCAAACGAGACGGAACCAACAACAAACTCAACCCACATATGGCGTCGACGCCGGGATTTGAACCCGGGCCACATTGGTAGGCGCTAGCAGACGAGCACTGTCACCACTGCGCCATCCCTTGCTCCCCTAAACTAAAAACTTTTGACGGTTGACGATTATTAAGAATCGTTTTTGAGTTCAAAAGTTAAAGTAAATATAAACATCTGCATAGATTAATATTAACTGTTGAGTTTTGGAAGTTTCATTGGCCTTGTACTTACACAAAAGTTAGAAATATTTTCATATATAGGCAGGTTTTGAGAACATGGGAACTAGTTTTTCTAGTTTATAGATTCTTCAGGAGCTAGAATCCCGTGAAGATCAGCTGCACTTACAGCGAAATTTCAGTGAAATATCTTGAAAGTTTTTTACATTTAATCTTTATACGCATTTTGACGGATGACGGTAAAAAAATAACCTTTTTTGACGGTTGATAATTGCTGAATTTTTAGGCCCTCTGACGGTTGATGACAAACCCCATTGAGACCCTCTAGATGAGAGATGAAAGGTCCCGTCTCACAGCACTTTTACGTAATTTGACTCAGTGGGACATAGGCTACCACGGATATGACAAACCTCTGACAGTGACCACCCTAACCTGCCATCGGGCGGTCCTTCTTTCCTTTTTCTGATCACCTTATCGCAGGTAACTACTTCTCCTAGTACCAGTCTCTATTGGAGGCGTTTAGCATTAATTACTTCATAATTTACATTGTATAAAGCAAAAGCCGTGGACGAAGATCCTGCTGGTTATAAACGTTGGATCTCTAGAAAAGAGATCTAATCAGCGAAAATATTAAGAACCAAACAAGAAAGAGAAGTCCAAAGACTACTGCAAAGCTGATCATACCAACGTGTATTGTTTTTACATAACAATATTTCGGCTGGCCAAACCAGCCTTCTTCAGGCCGGTTTACAGTTGTTACTGAATTAATTTTATGATAGGAATCACAATATTATATAGATGGAGAATGTCGCAATAAAAATGTTTTGAAAAGGAGAGGCGGAAATAACGTACAAAACAAAAAACTGGAAAAAATAAGGAGAAAAAAGATTCACTGTATAAAACTTCATGCTGCTAAGCAGTCTGGCAAAGCCTCCTTCAGTCCACTCACAACGCAAAGCCGGATATGACAATTCATAACGATATCAGTGAAATAATTGGTTAGTGCAGACATGACTTAACGCTTGAGGCATCTTTTACGTACCCGGGGGCTCAATAAATTTTTAGACTCCTCCCCGAGGTAGGCATTTGCCGATTGTGCTAGTAAAAGTGGCATATTATGCTAGTGGCAGTGCTCGTTTTTTGCCCAAATTATGCTCAAATTATGCTCGCTTTTCAAAATTATGCTACTTTTTTAAAAAATTATTCTGTGCACAAACTTCACAACTCACAAGACAAGTTTGAAAATGTATTTTATTAACCCTGGCCAGATGTTCTGGGCCCGGTTGTTCAAAACCTGGGTAACTTTATCCGGTGGTTGGGCCTATACGGCAATAAAATCTGCTATCCAGGAACAAGTACCTGACAGCACTTCCTGGGCGCCATATCCGGGCAAGTTGTGCAGGCTTTGGTCTATCCTCTCTGTTCTCGCAACCTTGTAAACTATCTGGATGTAAGTTCACTGCACTTGACTGGTTTGGCGTGGCGGCCGCCATTTTGAAACGAGCACTGGGAGAAAGACTAAGGAGTCTGGGACCGAGACACAGACTTCCGGTTCCGTTTCATCGAACTCCCGCGGTATCTCAACACAAGTAAAAAAAAATCGAAAAATAGGAGTGGAAGCAACTGTTAATAGTAATCTATCGTTTTTAGTAGCTGAGATCTTCGTTTTCTTGAATTATTCTAAAATTGTGCTATTAAGACAAGAAAATATACGGATTATGCTAGCAGTGCTACTTTTGGAAAAAGGGCAAAAATTATGCTCAATTCCTCAGATTATGCCAAAAATTATGCTAGCACAATCGGCAAGAGCCTACCCCGAGGTCCAACCCCTTACCCTTTTATGTATCATTTTTCCCGAAAAAGGTTCCCCTTTTCGGGCGGAGGCTCCCCGCAGCTGTCCTCGTATAGGCCTGTACAGGGAGTACCCCCCGGGTCTTTTAGACGACCAGTCTCTCGTACATACTGGCTTACACAAGCCGTCCATTGCACTTCATTGTCTTTGTTGGAAAAACGATCTGCATTCTGAAAACAAAAAAAAAAGGAAAATCACCACAGCAATAATTTATTTGAAATATTAAAATAAAAAAAATAAACAAAAACAATAAGGGTGAAGTTGATAATACAATTAAGTGGTAATTAAAACCATTATTTATCACATACAGTCTTTTTTTTGCATCTGTTAACGATGTCATTTAACACCCTCCAACAAACCGCGGGGTTCAACAGCAGTACATATTTAACAATATATCATAATAATAATCATCTTTATTGAGGAAACTTTTTCATAAAAGATATGGTTTTTAAAAAGGACCTCAAAACTAGATATATATAGTAAAAACAAAAAGCTATAAAATTGCAAAGGGATTAAGAAGATACAAAAAATGCATAAAAAATTAAAAATAAGTATAAGTAAAAATTAAACATAAGTAGCTATATTAAAAACTTAAAAACATTACCTTTAAAACTATTTACATTCCTTGAGTCTTTGATCGTCTGACTGAGGGAGTTAAAATCGGAAACGGCATGATATTGTGTTCTTTGCTTCCCCCAATTTCTTTTGACACGTGGTAATCTAAAATTGCCTTTGTTACGTGTATTATGCCTATGAAGTACTTCTTGTCTAATCAAGTCCATATCGTGATTAATTAGGCCATTGATGTATTTGTATACGTGTACACACCTTCTTTGAAATCGCCTTTTCTCTAGAGGCAGCCACTTGAGAACGGCTAATGCCTCAGTGGAGGATGAGTACAATGGTCTATTTAAAATAACTTTAGCGGCCTTATTTTGCAAAACTTGCAAACTAGACATGAGGGTAATATTATGTTTATCGCCCCATACTAGATCAGCATATTCAAAAAGGGGCATAACAAGACTTTTATAGAAAAGTAGACGCGCCCTGAAAGGCAATAAATGCTTTATACGCTTGAGAAGCCCAAACCTTTTATTGATTTTCCCAGTTAGGTGTTCAATATGATCAGTCCATGTGAAATCCGAATATATATGTATACCGAGGTATTTAAAGCTGCGAACATTACTTATACTATGATCTAAAATTGAAACAGTCAGATCTACTTTGCTTTCACGTTTCCTATTACTACCGATGAGCATGCATTTAGTTTTGTCCAAATTTAAAGTCAGTTTGTGATCATGAAGCCATTTCGCCACACCCAGTAGATCGTTATTTAACTTATCACTCAACTCCTTTGAGGATGTACCATAGCAATAAATCACAGTGTCGTCTGCATAAAGTGACGCGTAACAGGAGTTAAGCACATTTGGCAAGTTATTTATGTAAATCACAAACAACAGAGGCCCTAGAATGCTACCCTGTGGCACCCCATGCGTGACTGGAAGTAGCTCAGATAACTCATTTCCACATGAGGTGCGCTGTTGTCTACCAGTTAAGTAAGAACGGAACCAATGAAAAGCTGTTTCAGAAAGCCCGATCTCGGATAGCTTGCATAACATTATTTGATGGTCTACCGTGTCAAATGCCTTGGTTAGATCGATGAACACGGCCCCGCAAAGTTTTCCTTGTTCCATGTTTAAAAGCACTTCATCAGCAAATGAGGTCAAAGCTGTTGTAGTTGAGAAACTACAAAAAACTGTGCTGAACAGTTACAAAAGAAAATTAGTAATAAGTCGATCTTTTATTTATTGTACTCACCACCTGAACAATGTGCTCATAATGAACTCGAATTAGAACTCGAATCCAAACTCAGTGTTTCGGGATTCGAGTCTACGGCTTGTAATGAATGGGTTTAAAATTGACTTTCCGTCCTGAGCACCTTAGTCCAAGTTTCACTACCATGAACAAGTTTATTCTAGTAACCTGCCAATATTGCTGTTATCTGATCTCCTAGCTCCACGTCGTCTTACTCTCATCTTATCCAAATATTTTCAACCTTTACCGGAGTTGCACGAGTCATTTCTGCAGTCAATCCCGAACTCTCTTCGACCACGATTAAAAGTCCAGACGATCATGACAACGAATAAAATTAAAAGAATTCTGTGGATAAAAGTTACATGAGTACACAATTCAGGTCTGGATATTTTCGTCACTTGGTTTTGCGAAAACTGGAAAATTGTAATATCCATCTTTAAATAGGAATAAAAATGTCAAAACGCAAAGGGATGATACAGTACCTCCAAATAAACACCAAATATCGGGAGTGAAACTTATTATGGTAATCTTTGTTCATTTTATTCAACGTTATTCAGTTTGCAGCCGGGAATCAATTATACTTCAATTTACTCTAGTTTTTTCTTTTCTTTTTTTAATATTGCTTTTTGGACAAGGTTATTGAAATTATGTCTTCACGTCATTTGCTGTATTTCTTACCATTATACTACTATGTGAGAAATTTTCTGCAATTTGATTGGCTTAGAGCAGTGGTATTGCTGCTTTTTTTGAAATACCTACTTGTGAAAATTACAAATCTTTCTCGGGTAGTAGTATAAACAAATAATGGCATGATTTGTACTTGATATTTGGCGCAAATACCACTCGTGATATTTCAAAATTACCATTTCGAATTATCACTCGTCGTATTCGACTTCATGCCAACTACAAATAATACTATAACCTATACAAATTTTTAATGATGGCATGTTACATATTGTAAAGTCCCCATTTTATGTGGAAATACATGTTATTTTCATGGTAGGCCTCGAGGATGTTATAGAGGATATTACATGGCCGCGCGGAGATACGAAATTTCTCTTCGAGTGTCGAGAAAAGCGGCCATGTAATGTTCTATTTATTATATACACACCAATGAAATACAAAACCATTTCACTTTAATAGTTTTTTGGTGTGAAAGGCGGGACTTATTATGAAGCCATGGCAACCGCGGTGATATTTTCACATGTGAAGATACTAAGTTTTGGCGCGAAAGATCACCTGGTATTTCATTGGTGTTTTTATAATAAAATAATTTATTTATCCAATAAATACATGATTAGCATGGCTATTTGACAAAGGCAGTAGTGAGGCGGATGTAAGGTCCCCTGTAATTTAGGGGGGTCAGTCTCCGTTCACAAAAAACTGATTGAAAACCAAATTCTCAGAAGCGTATTCTCTAGCATTCTGAGGATTGAATAAAGTGATAGAAGTGTAAAGGACAGTTTTCATTACGATTATTTTCTATGAGTTAAGTCTTGCTTTTGCTGTTCAATGATGTTGTTTCTTTTCATTATAAACTGTCAAAAGGCGTTTTTCAAGAACTTTAGATAGAGCGGCAGCGCTGTCCGAGACCTAAAAACGATAAAAGAACGGTACGTGGTACAGCTGTAAGGGGAATTTAACATTTTCTCTGTAGACAACTGATGTATTCTACCAACAGCGTTTAATTGTCCTAAAATAACGTTTGGTGAAATGATTCTCTTTTTCCAAAGCCGGGCCGCCTGAACTGACTGCAGGGCCTTACCCTCTCTGTCCCGTTTTTCTCACTTGATAATATGTATTTCTGCTTTCAGGGAAACTACGTGAAACTAAAAAATACTTCAATTATTGAATTTTTTATATATTTTATTCCCCGCCCTTTTAATAAAACAGCTTCTTAGCATGTATATGGAAGATGCGCGTTTTAAAGACAAGGGGAAAAGGATTCGAATAACTCAGGGGAGGGGATGATCATCGTCTCGTAGCGGAGTAAACTTGTTGTTTATGGCATCACTCAATGTGTTCAGGACTGAACGCCAATATTTTGTGCTTCCGGGCTGGGAATAAAGAGAATGTTTAAGAATAGTATCTTTTTTAAAAAAACCAAACCCGGGGGTTTTCCTATGTTGGCCTATACTGGGAGGCTCCGCCGCAAAGGGTTACCCTTTTTAGGCTTTAGATACATGTATAAGAAAGGGTAGTGATTTCACTAGTTTAAGTATATTAAAGGGTAGGGAAATCTGTCATTTGGGTCTGTTAAAGGGCCCAATAGAGCTAATAGATGAATGATATGGCTTTGAAAAGTCGTTCTGTTTTTAAGATAGCCTGTTCACAGACCCTCTATTTCCTCTTCAAAGTCCGTCGAGCGCGGGTGATAAAATATAAAGCGCAGGGCATTTATTGACCGCCAGTGCAAGGGGGTAGGAACGAAAAGAAAAATAAAACAACGTCTGTGTACAGGCTATTTTTGAGATTGATTTATATATGTAAAAAAAAAACAGTGCATCATTTACAGCAGTCAAAAGGGATGCAATGTTCTAAACAAGGTATTGAAAAGGGTACCTTTTACGTGAAAAATGGTATATAAAAGGGTAAGGGGTTGGATTTTCTGGAGTTTTTATTTTTGTTTTAATTCTGGTTGGCATGAATTTTTTCAAGCGTTTTGGCCTGCATAAAATGTTTTTGCCTTCCCCATCCCTCTCCATCATTTAATTGCTTTAATTCCTATTTATAATCACGACTAAGAGACGGGAATGGGTGGACACGCGTGCAAAACGTCTGCGCATGCGCAAGGTCTCTATTTTCAATAATTAAAATTTGCAAAATCTTCCCCATTTAAATTGAAAAACACTTAGGAATGTTTGATATGTTTAATGGTTTGCAGCCGGTTCTAGTATTAAGCACAACAAAAAATTACTTAAACTAACTTAACTAACTGGTAAAATCGTCCAGTACAAGGTTTTTCCGTCCTTGTTTTTCCACTTAGCATGCATTGGTCGTTTTCGTTGTTCGCATTGACCGAGCTCAGCGACATGATGACCAAAACAGCAACAATGGCTACGGCGAATTGCTGCCAGAGCGAGCGTGGACTTTCAAACATGATTTTCGCCTTTGGTGCAAGGAGGAAAGTATGTGGTGCAAAAGAGAGAAACTAAAGCAATTAATAAACTTTGTGTTCGTGAAATTCTAAGCTTATCTTTTGTGTGTGGAGCTTACTTTTTTGAATTTCGCGGCCGGAATCTTAGTTTGTTTTGGTATCGCGTATAATTTCGATTGGGGGAGGCACATGCAAATTTGCGCCAGGGAAGGCACGCATGCGCACTGCGTTTTTCACGCGTGTCAAGCTCGCTGGCTAGTAGGATGAGAGCCTGGGGACGAGGTGCTCTTCCAGTGAACAAAATGGCCGGCTGGTTCATTCAGCTCATTCGGAATGGCTATACACAGATTTGTGTGGCACGTGGAATAGTGTCATGGGGGAGTAAGGATAATGATGCGGCAGGAGAACTTCAACTTTGGTATCATGAGAAGGATAACGATTACATCCTTTTTGCCAGCAAGACAGCGAGAGATGGTAAAGCGGTATGTATTAAAAGTTATTGATGTTTTTACTCTTCACTTCCAAAAGTGCACTGACAAAATCAAAACG
Organism: Porites lobata; assembly: GCA_942486035.1. Taxonomy (NCBI): domain Eukaryota; kingdom Metazoa; phylum Cnidaria; class Anthozoa; order Scleractinia; family Poritidae; genus Porites; species Porites lobata. The sequence goes on from CALNXK010000261.1 coordinate 175,985, forward strand.
TTATTAACGAAGAAGTCGAAATTTCATTTCGTCCAATACTGAAAACAAATAGTACCATGTGAGTACTGATAAAGGGGCTTCGTCCAGGGGATCAAGAGTAAGAACTAAATTTTATGGATCCATAATAACACTCTGGGAGTGATAGGGTTTTAATAATGGATCCATAATTGACTCTGGAAGTGATAGGGTTTTAATAATGGATCCATAATTGACTCTGGAAGTGATAGGGTTTTAACTATGTACAATTTAACAATTATTTATACTGAACCCTTTTTATTTAAAAAAAAATAGCTTATTTATGGGTTTATGCAGTCACCTTAATGTATCTGTTGTAATTTTCCACCTCATGTAATTTTTTGTTTTTCTTTTGTTTTTGGGTATGGTAATGTATGCTAATGAAGTTGAAACAAAAGAAAAATAAAAATTACCTGAGATAAAAACTTAACTACAACATATCCATTTATTATTTTATATGCTTTGTTCTTCAATAAACATTTAAATACAGTAAACACCCACCAATAAGAACATGTGGATTAAGAACCTTCTTGCACAAATTTGCCACTTTAATACCCATGCAAAAATACAGGAACCTGTTTAGCCTAGCCTACGTTGCAGCCGGCCCACGCACTCGTCTAAACCATTTGTTTATAGCCCATTTGCGAACTAGTGCGCAAAAACTCGTTCTAATATCCTGCAGAATCGCAAAGACATATGTGAGCAATTCTGATAGCCGGGGCAGGTTTCTTGCAGGTTAACAATTGTTATGCGCCTCATGATTGGCCTAACTCTTACGTGTGCGTGACGGTAAGGGTACAGTGACATGTCAAAATTACAGAAAGGAGTTGGCAATGATCGTTTGCAGTTTACAGCGAACAATGAAAGAGCAGTTCAAACTTTAAAGCCTTCTTCTGCACAAAAAAATGTTTTGAGACAATTCCTTTTGATTTTTTTCTTTTATAGGAATTTGCTTTTAAATTTGCCCACTGGTTTTCCAGTGTCTTTCAATCCCTGCAGATGCACTGTCGCGTATCCTGCAATCTAGCCGACAGTTCTAGGCTTCTAGCGTCCGAAAAAAAAATCAGGAAATCATGATCTCCACAGCCAAAAATAAAACCTACTACATGTGGCTATTCAAGTCCAGGCATTTCAGAGAAAGAAACTAAGGTTATTTAGCCACAAGAGAAAAGCCTAAGGCTTAAACAGAGGTAAAAGAAAATCATTTCATGGTAAACTGCATTTGTGGCCAAATCCTGTCAGAAAACATCTGTAGAAACATAAACCATAGGAACTAATTGCTCAATATGCATGGAACAGACCAGCTTCCTCAACCTCTAAATGCAAGACTCAAAGTGGTAAAGTAAAATTTGCTCAGTGTAGAATACTCCATGCACTACATAAACTACACAAAAAGAGAGCAAGAAAAACCACTGTTGTTCAAGTTGACTCTTCGGTCACGTTAATTGCACTATTGAAAGCTGACGTTGCTAAAACGAGGGTAAGTGTGACACCAAGGGTGAGGGTGGGGGTGAGGGTAAGGGTGAGGGATTGCTATTATAAGAAAAAACAAGGAAAATATAACTAATCGAATGGCAAAATTTCAATTGCGAGAAGTTCGAGTTGTGGGAATTCCACAATTTTAATCCAAAATTACTCCAAAAAAATGTCTCCTTTATACTCGAACAATCATTATGTTGATTACCAATATTTCTTTGAATTTTACAATTCGTACGCCTTGGACTTGGCGTAGCCTGCGAAAACATCCGTTTCTCCTCGCTCTTCACTGCTGGGGACGTTTCGCGCGGGGGAACGTCTGCGACTCAGCGACAGAAATTCCATACTGATGATGCAAATCAATGTTTACATAATAAATCCGGCAGTCATGGGGTTCCAAATATAAATTTGTCCAGTTTTACTTGTCTTATGGTCGATTTTGGAAAAGTGTTGTGTTCATCTGCCAACGAGCTCCAGCAAAACTCAAATGCTTCTTCTAGAGAAGACTATATTCCACAAATATTGACTGTTTTGTTACAGATTCATCGCATTTACATTTGACCTTTGTGGCCTTTTGTCTTTTGTCTGTCATTAGTAAACAATAACTAAAACAATGTAATTACTCCACCGACCAATCAGCGCTTCTGACCGGATTCTGGACAGATTTTACGTCATCAGTATGGAATTTCTGTCGCTGAGTCGCAGACGTTCCTCAGCGCGAAACGTCACCAGCGGCGAAGAGTGAGTAGAAATGGATGTTTTCGCAGGCTAGACTTGGCGCGGTTTGAAGACCATACATTTGCCTTTTTTAAGGGAAAGTGTTAGATGTACAGTTTGCTCGTCTCCAAATGTAACACATCTGAAAGATTGTCGCGATATCTTTGGGGTATGAATTGATATTGCGAACAATATCAAAATTAATAAACAAGTTAGTACTAATGTAGGTTAAACTAATGTACGTTTGGTGTAATAAGAAAACGAAACAGTTAATGCGAATTATAACCAGCCTTTCTCAAGTTAGAAAGGGTGTTTTCCATTTTTTCACATGGGGAAATGCAGTTTCAACCGGCTATGCTCCAATATGATAATCATGACTTACAATAATCACTAAAGTGTTCACTTATATCCTTAATCCGTAATCTTACCGATCAGTGTTAACTTAAAGGTTACGCCGACCTACATTTGATCTGTATGTACAGACGAAACAACGTTTAATTTGGAAAGCAAAGATACCGAATAATCAAGGATATAAAAATATTGTAAAGTAAGAGACATTGTCAGCTTAATTTAGGCCACTCCCATGAACAACAACTGATTGGTCAAAAAGTACCAAACCTCACAAACTGGAACAAACTTATAAAAATTGATAAATATCAACGGGTCCTTAATCTGAAGGCGATGAAACAGCAATCTTCCAAAAGAGTATGATATAGTGCAATGCAATTTAACACTGTCTCAGTAACTTTGCGTGCCCCTCTCGAAACTGGGAACTCAATTCTTTTAAGCATCAGGCTTACTACATTTCCAAACAAAAGTAAAGTTTAAATAGCTCAAGGTTCCATATATCACATCAGTTTTTTGAGCAATTTGCTCAAAAAACTGATGTGATATACCATCAAGCCCATTTAAAAAGGATAGCCTTTGATTGCAAAAGAACGCAATTTCTGTGAGAAAATTTCTTTTTGTGCTCAACAAAACCAGTAAGAGTGACGGATGAATGATAGCTGCATGATCATCGCTACAGTTATGTTTCCATACGCTTTCACCCTGTCCTTAAACTCACCCTCACCCTTAAGGGGTAAGGGTAAAGGTGGGGGTGATGGTACCCTTACCCTTACCCTCACCCCCACCCTCACCCTTGGTGTTACCCTTACCCTCGTTTTAGCAACGCCAATCAAAAGCTCAATCTCCCTTCTCACAAGCTATATATATATATATATATCTTAATCACAAATGAAGACAGAAAACAGTTTCCTTTCAATCCACCTATATTTCGATCACATTCAGTGATCTTCTTCAGAGTGACTAACTAGCCGTTAACGTACAGAACTTTTAAATTAACTTTTATATACTTCTTAAACTTGAATAGAATAAATTTTGGACAGCGCTCAACTCTGAGAGGAGCAGTGACTATAATGATCAATAGTAGTAAGATTTCAAGTCATCGTTTTATTGCGACAACGCTTTTTTGTGTGGTCAAAGAATGGCCACACTCATCAGGCAATATTCATGGTCATGTGTTAATATTGCCTGATGGGTGTGGCCATCAAATTAAGGGCCTAGATTCAAGAGAAATTACATCATTGCCAGAGAGCCAAAAAAGTGATAAACATGGCATGTCATTTCGGTTGTCGCTGAAAATGAAACAATGAAACTTTACAACACCGACCAGCTAGCCACACCATCTGCACCATTGATCGAAGTTTTGCTCATTAAGATTCTTCTTTTTCTCGACCACTTGTTCCAAAGTAATCAGCACCTTTAAGCAATAGAATTCGTGGACCAACCTATTCCGGAAAAGCTCTAAATCTTTTGCATTAACTTTTCCTAAGCTTTCTTCACAAAACATTCGTGGCTCCTGAGTCATGCCGCAATTCTTTATATCCCCAGTTTCCATGGTCTCTGCTATGTTCAACCCAGCAGGGACCACGTCTTCCATTTTGTGGACTAAATACAAGGAACAAAACATGCCTTACAGATTCTGAATCTCCAATCGAGACTAACAAGAAATTTGGTCATCAGTTTTGTTAGGGTTATATGACATAATACAATTATTATTATGAATAACTAAAAAGTTAATTTATTTTTCTGATTTTAAATCAACAATCTATCTCCTTCATACCTAAAAACTAAGAACCTAGTTAAGAACCTACATAGCCTAAATTGCCATTACGTACCCCAAAATACAAGAACCTATTTTGCCAGACTTCAAAAAAAGTAGGTTCTTATTTGCTGGTGTTACTGTACCTCATTTACCAGTTTTATGTAAACGACTGGCCACCATGGTAGCTTTATGCACCACAACCATAGGTTCATGAGGAATTGAAGTGAGTGAGTTCACTTGATTCAATATCTAAAAACTTTTAATGAATAAACCAGTGCTGTGTTTACATTTGATCATTACCAAATCACTGAGGTTATTTTAAAATGCCTTTCATGTTTAATGTCAGCAGAAAATACATGTACATTTAACAATAATAAAATGTTTGAAAAGTTTAAGGAAAAACTTGCAGTGACTCCAGGAGCTATTACATGTGTACCTGCATAGGTTCATGAGAAAATGGAAACTGTTACCCTCCATACCAGTGCGTGGTTTATACTCGATCCCCCCATGGAGAGCATCAGAAATTCCAATGGGACAGGGGTCCAAGAGGAGGCAATTTCCAAGGGGGTGGGGTGAGATTCTCAAGGTCTTTTTTTCCTGGCGGCACTTTGAAACAAGAATTATTGTTTTTATTGATGATCTTACAATAACAGTTATAGCTGAATGCTTTTTTCACAGCTTACCTGTATGATATAGTCTACATGTATCTAATATGAATATCATTGTTCATAAGTAATGCCTGTCATCCAGCTCATTGCTTTATATTTGGTCATGTTCTATTAGCCTTCTTCTAACTTGTTCGTAACTGAAAGGAAGTAATTGTTTATTGTTTACTGGTGCTTTCATAGATGCTCTCATAGTACACTGGACAAAACTGTTCTCGATCGATTGATGTTGTATTATACAAAAATAAAACAAGCCAAGGAACCTCAATTATATTTTTCTCTTTTGAATTCCACTCATGGGAAAATATTTTCATGTTGATCACGCAAGGAGGACTTGCATTACAGCGTTTCCAAACATGGTAACGAAATCACAAAGGTATGCAAAATCACATGATTTCTAAGAAAAAAAAATGAATTAAAAAATGAAGGGTTGTCGTGTTAAGAATATTGCCATGTTTTTGTTGATGTTTTGAAAAGCATTCAATGGAAAAACACAAGGAAAACCTAAGGACAGTCTACAACTTATTTGACCACTGAAATAATGGCACTTTCTTCAGGCTTTCATCATCTTAAAACTCTTCTTGCCACTAGATTCAGTCTTCCATCTGTTTTGAAGATGGCAGCACTAGCCTGTTGCTCACGCTTCGTTTCAGGCACTGCCAGCCTCAAAATGCTGCTGTGTTAAAGCGTAGTAGGCCAAGAACTTCAGACACTGCTGGGCCTCTCTAATAGTTGTTGGACTGCCTCCCAGGAGCTTGCCATTTAGTCTCACATTGTGTTGCACAACAGCTTGAAACAACTCTGTGGGTTTGCCTCGTTGCCCTTCAGTGGTAACATATATATGTATCACAGCTTGAATCTTGTTGACTCTCTTAACTGCTGATGTATGAAAGGATAATTATACTGCTTCACATCAGTGACTCGATCCAAGTTATTTTTACTGCAAGATTTATTTGGAGACAATTAACATGACAACGCTTCATTTTCACTGAAAAAAATGTGATTTGTTTTTCTTAAAAGTTACGTGATTTTGTGTACCTTGGTGATTGTTACCAAGTTTTTATACGCGTTAACGCAATTCCCCCTTGTGTGATCAACATGAAAATATTATTCCATGTCTGGAATTTAATATTGTTTAAGGGACAAAAATATCATTAAGGGTCCTTATGGCCTGTTTTATTTTTGTATAATAAAACGTCAATCCAGAATAGTGTTGTCCAGTTTACTATGTGTCTCCTAAGGTATTGCCTCCTTGATTGTCAGTGACATACACCTCTACTCACTGTTAATAATTAACAAAGAAAGACCTTTATATGCAAGCAAAACTGAGAACATTGGACACTTTTTAAGATGAATAAAAAGATTTTTCCTCTCTTAATCACAGAAAACATACTTTAATTATCTTCCACATAAAAGTATAGTGCAACGGCATTGTTAATGAAAGTATTCTTGTCAGGGGGGTCCCAACCAAGTTAGATAACAGAAAATTCTGTGGTGTGGGTTGATGACAAGCACCCACTGGAATGGAAATTGTAGGGGTGTGGATGGTAAAAGAAAGTGCCCTTCTTGGAGGGGAGGGGGGGGGGTATTATGGATGTTTTCTGGAACTACACATTACAGTTTACTCATATCACAGTCAACTGTAAGTTGTGAGTCAGGCAACAAATAACTCTTGTTGTTAATATGTTTTTGTGGTAAAAGTAGTATACATGTAGTATTAAGAAGTCTTCGCATTTTTAAACTCTTTCTGCAATATTATTTCAATTTAGCTTTGCTTTAAATGTTATAAAGTAGGTTAAGTTCCCTGAAATTGATTTCTTGGAATCGAACCCATTACAGTCAAACCTCTCTAATATGGACACCAAAGTGTCCGTATTAGAGAGGTGTCGGTATAAAAGAGGTCACTATGATAACATCACTTTTATGACTGCACTTACAGTTTTAAGTGTTCAGTAGCTAAAACCAGGCTTACAATTGTCTTTAAACTGCATTTAAGTTTTATTAATTCACAGTACAAAGACACTGTCTTTCAGTAGCAGACAAAATTGTACATATCAGCTACATACGTACAGTCATAGACAAATCACTGTTTTAAGACGAAACAAGCTACAGTGCAATGGTGCATGTAAAAAGTTTTAGCGTAAAGCACAATTCTGAAAGCGTCTTTCACTATTTTGCGAGGCTGTAAACAGTAACTGGCTATCTGTAGTTATTGAAGCCTGCAAAAAGTTGGTTATGTTCCTCTGTACACCTTTTGCAAATTAATTGTTTGGTATATGGCGACTGGGCTTTTGAAGTCACCTTGTATAGTTCATCAGGGAGACTAGGTGGGATTTACCCTGTGCAAATTCACCTGATCGGGATTCAGAATTCACCTGATCACTACAGCTTCCATAATAAAGAAGTTAAGTTTACAGCTGTATGTGAATTTACTCTCTGAGGCCAAGATTTAGTGTCTATTGTCCGTATTAGAGAGAGTCCATATTATAGTATTTAGAGGTTCTTTTTTAAAGAGAATATATGAGAATTTTGTCAGGGCATTGGAAACTGTCTGTAATATAGAGGTGTCTGTATTAGAGAGGTGTCGGTACCGAGAGGTTCGACTGTAGTTTAGTAGGAGGAAGAGAAATCCATTTGTGGTGTGTTTACATCCTCCATAACATGTGTTTATGTCCTTCATGAAATGTCCGCTGACATTTGAAAACTCAGCGAGGCTTCTAAAGATATTATTATTTTCAGCTTGAATCATTATTTCATCTTGAACATATTGCTGAAAATATTTTGTTCTTTTCTTTTTTTGCCATGTAAAGGGAGTCAGGAATTTGCTTTTAGGGGGGTACAGCATACATAATCCATCCATAAAAGTCCATTCTTGTCAATTGATGTGATGTTTCTAGAATGAAATTTTAATAGACCAATTGAACATTTATGGTATAAAGTTTTACAACAAGTTTAGAAAGTTAGAAAGAATTGTACATGATGTTTCAAACGCTGAGTAGCAGACAGATTTAACATTCAAGTTTCTTTTATAGATGTTTTTGAATAATTGCTGTGAGTTAACCTTATGGATTGAGTTAGGCCAATGGCATATTTTTTATTTTTATTGAATCTACAGATTTCGAAGTTATTTAAAGTATACAAATTCATCAAAACACAATTTTTCACAAACTTTTTCAACACTATAATCTGTCACCAATTTGGCACACCATTGACAGGGTGCAACAAAAGTGCTGTCTGATAGCCCAGGGCTAGTGAAACAACAATGGGGTGTCTAGTGTAGTGAGCAGGATTTGCCTAGATAAAGAGTAATCTGAAATGCTACAGAAAGGGGGTTGGTTGACCAGCATGAATGCTGTACTGTGGCCACTAAACTTCAGCAACAGTTTGCCCAAAGGAGCTGTGACATTAAGCAACAGTAAGGGTGGATTTAGGGGTGGGCCAAAGGGGGCTTTTTTCTCTTGAAATTATTTTGTATTGTTTTTATAGTATTCTCAGAACAATAAAACGTTTCTATATAGCTGGCAAGTGGGCAAGTGTCCTAGCCACCCTTTTCTGAATTTTCTGGATCCAACCCTGGCAGATACTGTTATAAGATGAGTTCATGAGAGATTTCTCCATTTTTGGTAATTTATTTAGAGACCAAAAACCAATTCCACCATACAGCAAATAATACAAAATGTACATGTACGCATTGCATGCCATTATCAGAATGGAGCAAATTATGCAAAGATTCCAGTTAAACCCCACTAACCCAGTAGCCCAGAGAAGACAGAAAAAATATGACTCAGGTTTGTGGAGATGGACCAGATGGAGAGATCTAGGTTGGGAGGTACATGGGAAAGAACTAATAACTTCTGTTGTCAGGGACTTGACTGACAGCCTCCTTTGTGTATTTTCCTGAGTAAAAACAGTTGCTTATGCTTGCCAGTAGATCGATGACAAGTGATGATGGTGTGCATGTTTTCATCCCTTTTTCTAATAATTTATTTTTTGCTCCTGCTCTTCATTGAATGACCTTGCCATGTTGTTTTTCCAGATCTAAATCTCCCAAAGGCTGCTCGACATGATGTAAGATTTTTCGATTGTTTTTCTTCCTGTGGTGCTGAGACTGTGTAAGCCTTCCTTGGGTTTCTGAGGTTGAAATTGAAATAGCAGTTAGAAAAACAAGCTGCATGTATACTGCTAGTTCAAAAGTAGTTAAGGAAACTTCCTCTTCTTGGCTTGCTATTATCTCTTTCTAAGCCACTGTGTGACTTTGTGATTTCTCTTTTTTCAAAATTTGGGTATGATTGTAGGTCATGTGTATACTGTAAAGTCCTATTTCATTATACAGTGCCAGTATGAAAATCAACTCTTTTAGTGATTTGGATCTGAAATATTATTTATTGAGGTCCCCAAAGTCAGCAGCCAATGTTATTTTTGCTATATCATTTATGGGGACTTTAATTTTGGTTTCATTTCCATAACATTCTCCCTGTTCCCTTGCCCTGTTTGTTCAGTGAAGTTAAGCCCTGTCAGGCGGGGTTAGTACTGGAATGGGTGAGACCGTTTGGGATATAACATGTAATATACTTTGACTTTAATTTTATTTTTGAAAAGAAAGCAGTTCATTGTTTAAACATGCTTATAGAGCATGTTGTTGTTTCATGTGAAAGTTTTAGAGTCAGAAGAAATCGCAAAGGACTTTCTTTGATCATATTAGTGCGTTCATTGTAAGTAGCTAGGGGAAGAGGTGAACTAGAGCTAACAGATAGTAATGCTTATTATATCATCTGGCTTGTTTATAGCCTGCAATGCAGACGGCCCACGTAATGTGTACAGTATAGATATAGTTGGTTTAAAGAAGGTTTAAAGTGTCTACTGTGCAGGCTAGCTTGTTTATAGTACAGTATTGTTGTAAAGTGCAATGAACTCAATCAGAGTGCTGCACCCAATAACAATCAGCCAATCACAAGTCATGTTCACAAGGAGAGTTAGTTGCCTGTCAAAAACAAGATATCTCTTTAAATCTCACAAGTGCCATCGCCCAAGTGTGTTCACTGCACTGATATTAATTCAACTTATTCTTAAGGAAATTTTGTAGGTTTTAACAAATTGTATATTAGACTTGAAACAAGAATAAAATTATTTAGTTCAGCCATTACCCCATGCAGTATATATATGCTAACAACCTCATCCATGTTGGTTTAGTTGAGCAAACAAAGTAATTGGTCATCCTCTTTTTGAGACACCTTCATTCGGGGGACACAACATTTGGTCCCGGAAAATGTATAATACCACGATTAAAGGGATGAGTGACCTCTATTCAGAGGAAAGAGGCATTTTTTCTGGGTCCGGAAACCTGGGTTTATTTTAACCTCCATTATTTCAGGAGACACCTCAGCTCTCAAAAAGTGACTGACCACAAAGAGGGCTGATATCTTACACTAATCAAAAACGGAACCTTTCCCAAACTGAACTACCTCACATAAATTAATGAAGTGCACTTGAGTGAATTCAACATATAATTATAGCAAAAACATCAACAAGTATATTCAGTATTACCATTTCTGTACAGGTGTTTCTGATTAAAAAAAATTAAATACATTAAATCAAAAAATAAAAATAAAATAATAGGGAGTTTAAGATACCACATATATATCGCACATAAATCAATGAAATGCGCTTGAGTGAATTCAACGTATAATTATAGCAATAACATCAACAGGTGTTTTCAGTATTACCATTTCTGTACAGGTGTTACCGATAAAGAGAAATTAAATTAAATAAAATTAAAAAAGAAAATAACAATAAAATAATAGGGAGTTTAAGATACCACGAAGGTGATGAACACAAAAACGTCGCTTAAAAAGTGAATTTCCATTCTATCAGTCTCTATCGCGATTACTCCAACCATTTACCTTTGTCAAATGTAAGCGAAGTCTTTTTCAGCCAAATTCCTAAGAATCATATTCAAGTTCAGGAACGGGGTGTAGCTAGGATTTTTCAAGGGGCGGAGGGGGGGGGGGGGGTTGCTCACACTATGTCAAACCCTGGTTACTTACCAGATTGGCATGTCGACATCCAGGCAGTGTTTTACTAAATGTGACATTTTTTTTTCGGATGAGCAGTGAGCGTGGGTGGAGGGACAAGCCTATAAACTAGCTGCGTAAGTTAATTAAGTTCCACATAGCTTAAATTGCACGTTTTGGCCACCTGAATTATAGGGACATAAAACAATTATCTCACAAAGAGGGGTCACGGGCACCCCAGGACCACCCCCTAACTACGCCCCTGATGAGGAGAAAGAAAATTCCGCCATCGCTTGTTTACGTCCTGCATAAATCGTGAAATTTGGCATTTTCTTGTCCTGGTCATGCAGTGATGGCTAAAAAAATGTACAAAAAAGCGTGATGCACGTGCAGAGTTGTTGCTTTGCCTATTCATTTCAACCTATTGCCTTTTTGACGTTCTCTTTGTCGTCGCTGTTGTGGCATCTTAAAGTCTCTAATGATGATTTCTTTATGCTGTCTTTGTTGGTTAATTATTAACAAACCCCAGCCCAGCCTCTAATCAGGGCGAACCTCTATTCAAGGGATACTTGCTTTGGTCCCGAGGGAGTCCCCTGAATAGAGGTTTCATAGTATTTGTGTTATATATTGCTTCAAGTTTAATAATTTTGTTTTCAAATCTCACTTAATAACTTTTTGTGCTTTGCACTGTGAGCCTGTCAACTTTCTTGATCGGTATTATTGTGAATGTCTTTGATAACTAAGACTTTTTAATGCTCCATTTCTTGTACACTGTACAAGTTAAGATTCACACCAAATAGTATTGTGTGACACCTGAAATGATGCAACAATGGCCGCTATTGTCAAGTGAAATTTACCCTACGTTATATAGTTATTCTTCAGGTATTATTAAGTCAGTCCAATAACGATTTCTTTTGTGTGTCTTGCATAAAAATGTTTATCATCTTAATTTAGTTTTTTACTACTTATTATCCCCCTTTGTTCAAATTGTAATCTTCTTTCATCTACTGTGGGGGAGAGAAGATGTTGCCTGGCTTGCTCAAAAATGGCAGGGGATTAAGTAGACTGCAAACAGTCGGTTTTTTTCACAAAATCAGTAAAGAAATCGGTAAAGCGTTGCGTAATATATAGATTTAGCCAGGGCTAAAAGCGAAGCTCCCTTTAATGAATTCATAATTTAAATCAAACAATAAACTTGTAATCCACAGATCAGCGTACATTCATGTGACTTTTGAGGCAAAGGCTAAGTGATTTTACAGAAAAATAATTTGACAGTCCAAGAGTGAAACAAATTTTACATCAAGTTAATAGTCTTATTTGTGCACCCAAAAATAGCAATCATGTTCGATCACAGTAGATTAGGTCTGGAAAGTGTATTGTATTTGCATTAGCTGTTGCATCATAATGTGGCATTCACCAGTCTCTCCAACATTGCTCCGTTTGAGAGATTAATAATTGGACAACCCCGAAATCAGCGAAATATAATACTATGAAGGAACGGTGAAGCAGACTATTTTTCCCGAAACTTCGTGTACACATTAAGGACAACAACAACTTGCCACATGGGAAGTTTCATCGATTTTTATTTCCATTTTTTAGCAAATTTCCAGACCTAAACCTCGCCCTATATGTTCTCTATATTTAACCATGTTATGAAATCCGTACGTGACACTAACAGTGAGCCTGGGTTACCTGTGATCAAAGCACGCGCTTCCTTTGCACAACAAATTATAGCGTTGACCACATTATAAAACGTTTTCATGAAGAGAATTCCATAATGCCGGGACTTTTCAGTTAGAAAAATCTGGTCCTATGTGATATGCAGGGTAATAATTATGGGCTTTTCGTGAGAACGATAAAAAAATTGCTAAAATCACCTTTTCGGCCAGCTGGACGGGTTCTCACTTTTGACAGGCACCAAATTTGCATTTCGATTAAAAGAGTTACCATTTACGTTTCAACATGGTGGAGAATTTGTTATGTTTAGGTTTTATTTCCCTTTATTTATAAAACTGTTTACGGTTTTGTTATGTGTAATCTTTAAAAGCGAGTGACAATTTACGCGCGGCGTTTTGAGTATTCCTGCATGCGATGTTTATGTTCGACTGGAAACAACCGGTGCAGCGATAAAAATTGCGAGAGGGACTACTAACAATCAATAAAATAAATATAATTCGGTGAAACATGTACAGAGACAATAATTTTCATTCAAGAAAACAAGTATTGAGAGTAAAGTGTCTCTCAAAATCATGAGTCAGGTAAGCATAAGTTTTTTTATGTTTTAGGCCCGTTTCCTGGTGTTTGCTCTTTTTCAAGATGAACTCGAGGCAAGAAAAGCGCTCAGAGCGTTTTCTTTACAGCCAAAATCAGAACTAAATATTCTTCGGAACCTTTCTTTGAATTCGTGGTCAAAAAATGTCTAAAGGCTTTTTAAAGATGATACTATTGTAGCATTGCTCGTGTATAAACTTAAGCCGCATAAACCATACGCTAGACTTCAGGAAACCGAAGGAAAAAAAAAAACACATCAAAGACAATAATTGCTCAGGCTTACCAGTCGAGATGCTGCTTCTGAAAGTCATCAAGTGTTCCAGAATCGCTTGAGACTTATCAACCCTCTTACGCCTCAAGCAAGTGCAAGTGAGTAAGCTCATTTTTGAAAACGATGCCATCCGAAATCGGATTTCCAATGACTTTGACAAGCGGTGCATTTGTCAACAAAAAGCGCAATAAACAAACCAGCCATGAATTACAGAACTATCTTGATAGCAGCTGTATTTCATTTTGTACATCAAGTGGAAAAAGACATTTTAAAACGTCACAAGATGACACAAAACTCTGTCAGCTTCGGCTATCAGTAAGCAAGTTTCCAGACGCTGCAGAAATTCCGCGTGAACTCACCTGTAAAATTTTGACCAAGTAGACTTACAGCGTGATCAATGCGTGACAGTGAGAAAAGTCAAAAGCGATTGCCTTCCCTGCGTATAAAAACCGGTTGAATTTTCACGTCCGAGGTCAGTTCGAAATCAAAATTTTAAAAGTGCGGCTCATGAACACAACTCATTTCATATGCATTTTAAAAATATTGAACTTGAGCCTGCGATCATTTGAAAAGTAGCAACTTGTCAGCGGATAACTTCAAAAACATTCGAACTCAGTGGGTCGATACCTGAGCCCGCGATACGGTCAGGTGATACTGGTCAGCAGAAACACTATTTTGACAGCTGTCAATTAATCAAAACATGGATGTACAATATCAGGTTGCAGGCTCTCAAACTAGCTAGAAAATGTGAGATTAAACATGGGTATGCCTGTGGTGCGGACGGACGGAAGGTCGGGTAGTCGGTGTACGGTCACGTGATTGCCTAATTTTCTAGGATGGATAGATTTTCTTAGCTATGGGGCTTCCAATTGAGCCTGTGATCAAATAAAATATCAGCGGAAAACTTTAAAAACTACGTGAAGTCAATGGATAGAAAAATGAGCCCGCGATACAATCAGGTGATGATGGTCAGCGTATACTCTAGTTTGACAGTTGTCAATTAACGTTCATTAGAATGGTTAATACTCGAATTAACAGACTACGAGTGTGAGGACGACATATCCGTCCGGCTTGTTGTGGAAAATGCGAGATCGTGTACCTGAGCGAACCTGAGCCCACGTTATTAGTTTGCTGATAGTGGTCTGCACATATCCCATTTTGACAGCTGTCAACTTACCTTAATTTGGCTTGCCAATATAACTTTAAACGACTGTCAGCCGACTGACAGACCTGGCCGGGGTAGTTTCGTTTTTATGTTGAATTGGTAAGTGTGACACATTATATCAGCTTATATGTAGAGGCAAAACGACTGGTCTTTCATCTGAGCCAGCGAGATGGTAATAATTGTCAGCGGATGTCTGATTTTGACAGCTGTCAATCTAATCGTACTCATACGGATGGCTTACAAAACTGAAAGGCTAGTCAAGTTGTGCAAGATTTATTGTGACATTTGACTTCGGCTTACATGAAGTGTGTGTACGGGTGGGCGTACGCTACGTCATAACCAAATTTTCTCGGATGGATAGTTTACCAAATTTTGTTACCCATGGTGCTCCGCTTCGCGCGCGGGAGCTCCGCTAAGAGTCTTTTGCGTGCAAAGCGCGCGAGCCTCACACGCCCGTAGTGTCTCCCCAGTCTCGCTCTCTGTTTTCAGCCTCGTTCCAGACTTTATGTTTGACTACTCGCGCGTACTTGAATACACAAAAATACGGACTGTTTTGCAGTCTAGGGATTAAGGGAATGTGGTGGTGCCCTCTACCTAAAGGTCTGGGGACAAACCAGGGACCACATGGTCTAGTGTATACTGGGCAACCTCATAGGGATTGGTTGGGAATAAAGCAATGAGCAAACAAAGTAACAATGGAACCTAGCCTGAAAACAAAAGAGCTGTGACAATAGGGATCCAAATAAATCAGAGGTTCTGAAGAGCTGCAAGGCTACTGTTATGACAAATGATTTTGAGCTGAACGTACTTGTTAATAAAGGTACTACTGAGATCTCGGTTAAATGGGGTGTGAATATAGTTGTATTCAGTTGTTATGTAAGGGTTATCGGCCTTAAGCGAGGGGTTATGTGATTTATTGCCCGAGGGCGCAACGCACGAGGGGAATAAATCACATAACCTCGAGCTGAAGGCTGATGAACGCCTTATTTTTACATTGGCGAGGATTCCTCAAGGGATGCAAAAATTCAATGAAGAAAAATGCCACAGACAGTATTGTTCATCGTTCTTTTGTTTTTCACTCCATGCGAGCATTCTGGTAGCCTCCCACGCAGAGACGAAATACGAACTCCCCCAAAATCGCCTGCGTGGGAGGCTCGCATTCTGGTGGCATTCTCGACTTTTTAAGAAACGGTCCAGATAAGAACGATAGCAACAACGGCAACGAACATGTCGGAATGCAAAAAAGGTGCTAACTTTTCTATTGTCTGTACTTACTTCTGATTGGCTTAAACAGCAAAAGTTAACAAAACTTCATAAAGCGGTACACATGTTCATCCTTACTTTCCAACCATCTTCCATATAACAAAATCTGGTCTCAGTTTGAATAACAAAGAAATCCTATGTGGGAAACATGTAAAATTGTAACCTTTTCTTGGCTATCGTTTTTAACTCTTGTGATTGGTCAAAATCTTTTAACACAAAAAAACACCCTTTCAAAGTGGAGTGTAAATGCAGTTTATTGCGTAAACGGGCTTCGTGTAGGTTTATGCATTCTCTGTGTAAAAAATGAGATCATTCCTATGTGGGGAAAGCACCGTTGCCGCATAACAAAAGAAATTGCTATCCACCTTACCCGGATCATTTCTTAATTATGTCAATTTTTCAAAGTTGCATTTCGAAATAGGTGTTCGTAGTGAATGCTAGAAACAGCGTAAAAGCCTCGCAGTGTCGAGCGATTCAGAGTCAGGAGTAGAACCGTTTATTACTCAAACCAAAGCAGCTTTAGTGGCAGTACTGCAATTAAGCTTTCGGAAACAATTTTGCCGGTGCAGACAACGAGCAAGCAGTTGACAATTTCAGTTTTCGCACCGAGGATCTTTTGACCGACTTGTTCACAGATAAAGAAGATTCCGGGCGAGGGAGCAGTATTATAACTGACAAGGAAACTCAGTCGAGGAATGAAGCAAGAGTACCACAAAACACAAAGAGGTCAACCACATGGAGAACAAGAGTTCGAGATGACTGGGTTAAAGAACGGAACGCCTTACCATGACAGCGACACTTTCGTAGTAGCTCCAAACCGTGGAATTTTAAGACGCTGTTCAGTTGCGAACTGTAGTTGAGGCTATGGCAATCGATGAACCACCAACTAAGAAAATCCGCGAATGTGGAGCAAAAGAAACGTGGCTTGGTTTAATTTTAGTAGTTTTAGCGTCGTGTTTAATATTTCCGATAAATATGTGTAAATTTGCTCTTCATAAACAGCTAATTTAAAATGCGAGGGGATTATGTATTAATATGCAAGGGGGATAAGTCACCTATCCCCCTTGCATATTAATACATAATCCCCTCGCATTTCAATTAGCTGTTCATTAGCCCCGCTCTTCCCTTCAAACAATCAAAGCCGCTCTCCCAACGTTTTAGACAGTTGATTCGAGGGTTATATAATATATTTCCCACGAAAAGGACAAAGGAATCTGAGCTCATGTAAAAATAATTTACGGCATTTAAGTAAACACACGCTAATAAGAACCTTAGTTTCATTAAGTCTGGCAAAATATAGGTTCTAATGTATTTTGGGGTACTTATTGGCAATTTAGGCTAGGGAGGTTCTTAATTAGGTTCTTAATTTTTATGAACGAAATAATAGATTGTTGATTAGGAGAAAAACAAATAAACTTCTTATTTATTCACAATTGTGTTATTATAACCCTAAAAAACTGAATTTATATATAGTTTAGTACTGTGTGTTTTTCTTGTACTAAAAATAACAACTCAAAGTTACACTCCTTTTTTAAATTATCATAATTTAACTGTAACCCAAACATAAGAACCTGCTTGATTTAGCTTGCCTAAACAGGTTCTTGTATTCTTAGGTATTAAAGTGCAAATTTCTGCCAGGAGGTTCTTAACCACAGGTTCTTATTAGCGGGTGTTTACTGTAACTGCCTCTATAGTCAAGCAAGTCAAGCCTGTATGAAGCGCACCTCCATAAGCGGTCACCAAAGTTCTGCAAATAGCTTCCCCTAATTATTGTAAAAACTGATCTGTATTTAGCAGTTACCTCTATTAAGCAGCCGTGGTCACTTGTTTCGAGGACCCATTGAGTAATTTGTTATTGTCTTTTATTACCTCTATTAAACTGTTCCTTTGACAAGATGTGCCGTACCAGTGCAAAAGGATACACTGTGTAGGGCGTTTAGTGGTCTTTTACAGACTCACCAACCCCCAAAAGGCAAAAAATGTGACATTCTGGACCTAGAGCTGGGAAAAATAGCGAGAAATGGGTAAAAAGTCGTGAGATGTACACGGCGGGTCATAACTTAAGGAGCAAAACGAGGATCGTGGTTAATTTTAATACTGAAATATTACAACTAAACCACACTTTGGTACCTTATGGGTCAAAAAAGATGCACTTGAAACGACAAAATCAAAGGGAAAGGAAAGATCTGTTTTGTTTTTGTTTTGTTTTTTCTGGTCCGTACATTAAGATAAGGACCGGAAATTTACCAATCTAGAAAAAGAAATATAAGGTATGGTGAAAAAAGAACGAAAATATAAATAAGAGCGGTCTTGACAAATGATTTTGAGCAGAACATATTGAACTCATTTTGCTGTAACTGAGAGCGTAACTGTTTATCCTGTAGCAAGTGAGATCTCAGTGAAATGGGCTGTGAAAAGTTGTGCTTAGTTGTTATTTTACAGAAACTACTGCCACTATAGTCAATGTAACTTAAATTATGTCATTATCTTTCCTTACCGTTTCAGTATAAAATTATGCCTGAAACTACAATGAAGGTCACCAACGATACAGTTACAATTAGTTGGGTGAATTACAGAGGAGACACTGTTCAACTAAAAGATGCTGATCCAAATGAACTTCGGCTTTTTATTGAAAAGATGCCCGCCTCTATCAAAGGTGAGAGTGTGAAATATAATTTTTCAAAACTTTGTTTGGTTTTGCTTTTGGAATAAAAAGGTACATGGCTGAACCTCTGTACTAACCTTGGATCAGGCTCTCTTTTCGTTTCGGTTTGTAAATAACATTCCGGCGGGCAAGGCGAAACGAAAAGAGAGCCTGATTTTTAGTGGTAGCCGTTAGAGAGAATGTATGAGAACCGCTAAAATTGGGCCTGATCTCAGGTTAATACCTCTGTAGATATGTATGGAAACAGGCAGATCAAGGTTAATATGGTGAGAGTAGCTTTAGTTATTTTGGTTTTGGTTTTTCAATAAAAGGAGGAATAAGGTTAAACTTACTGTATGTACGTAGCTTTAGAAACAGATAGCTCAAGCTTATGGCGAGAGTAGTTAGTTAATTTTTTTTAAATTGACAAACATATGGTTAACTCGGGCTTAAATATTTAAAATTGTTGAGTGAAATATCCAGACTTAATTTTATAAACATAAACGCTTATAAATTTGGTCAACCGGCAATCCTCCCGTCAAAACATTGTTCGCTGTTAACAGTGTCAAGAGGGGTGTCTGTAAAACGCGGACCGGATACTTGTGGATGGCGGATGCGGATGGGAAATGCGGGTGGAAAAATGCGGAAAGAATAAAACCAGAAATGCGGATGGCAAAAATAAACAAACAAACAAACAAAGGAAAGAAATCTTTCTTTCAAGCTTCTGTCGCATGGTTGGGCCCTTCATGTACAGAGCTCGTGGTCAATAGTTGGTACAGGTTACTCAGGTTTTTTTCTCAATTCTTCGAACTCTGTAATTCCTTTTATTAATGTCACAGAAACAAGGACGCTCCGTTCCTCCTCCTTAAAACCACGCATGCTATGGTGCACTTCTTCTTTGAGTACATAGCCTGGATATAGTGTACTCAACTAACAGAAGAGAAAATATTCTCAGCGCAATCAAATCGAGAATTGTTTGTTTGAGCGCCTCGAGTCAAAAAAACGCAGCGTCAAAAAGGAAAAAGGCGGAACGTAAGGACGTAACTTTTCGACTTGGCAGATGCCAATCAACTCCGCCTATCGTGTGAATTTATTTTTTAATACAAGTTCTACCTTTTGGGAATTTGTAAGTCCGCGAATTATGAATTCGAATTTTAAAACTGTAAAATATACTGCCGATTGAAAAGAAAAAACATACTTATCATTTGTTAGCGGTCACGAGAGAATAGAGACGTTTAGCATCAGGTTTTTCATGGGAAACCGGAAACCGCAAACCTGAGAATGTCATGTGACCACGGTTGTCGTTTGGAGTTCACGTTTGAACGGCAGGAAGGGCTTTCAGCGATAAGTGACTTACGGCAAGGTTTTTTTGCCTCTAAAAATTGTGCAGCCTCACGTTGAAAGGTGCGAATAAGTTTTCTATATCCACCTGTGATGTGTTACTTAGATTTTTGATCTCGAAGCAATGAATTAGTTATGTTTTGGGGCGAAAAAAACAAGAACTTCGAATTTACGAAAAACAACAAAGCGGCACTAAACAATGAACGACTTGCTTAAATTTGAAATCCCGGCAACGTGAAAATGCAAACTTGTAACTGCAGACTGAAAAAAGCTGAAAAACCCGATCCTAAAGGTCTCTAATATTACGGCATCTCCCCAAAGCAAAGTCATGTGATGGCGAGAAATACAGTGAAACCCCTATTAAGCGGACACTAAGCCGGGTCCCGAAATTAACTTCTTATATTTCCCTTTATAACGAACGCCTATTCAGTGGACACCTCTATTAAGCGGACGCGGACACTAAAATAAGTTGTATTTGGGTAATTTCTATTGTTAAAAACCTCTATTAACGGACACCGGACTGAATTGACAATAGTAGCATTGGATTACGTCCTTGAAATACGTACTGAAGTCAGACGATGTTTTTGCATTTACAAACAAATTCAAGTTGGTAATAAAAGGTAAAGAACTTGAACTCTGGATAGCTTCTTTAACAACATGCAACTTTATCACAGTACAGATTAACCGTTGAACTTGGGAAGGTCCCGAAGGTATCCCTTAATAGAGGTTTCATTGTTTTAAATTGGAAAATATTTGGCTATTTCTCTCTACACTTTCGTTGGGTAATTTATCGACCAGTACAGACAGCCATAGGAAATGGATCCGAAAAGAGCTACATGTATTTTTTACCCCTTCATCCTGTTCTTTCAAAAGGCGTAACTCACGCTCGCCTCCCATCAATGTGGCGCGGGTTCGAATCCTAGCGTCGACGTCATATGTAGCTTGAGTTTGTTGTTGGTTTTCTCCTTTGCACCAAGAGGTTTTTCCCCGGGTACTTCGGCTCTCCCCTCTCCTTTAAAACCAACACTTTCAAATTCTAATTCGATCTGGAACGCACGGACATGTTTCAACGAGTTCTCAACAACTCCCAGGTGTTCCGTGGGTAAACAAATTACACCGAAAAATTGGCCTCAGTTGTTGAAACGTTAGAAAGCGCTATCCACCGGATAAATCCCTATCGAGGGGGAAAGTATAGTGTGAAAGCAGGAGATTTCTCACTGCTGACCAGAAAGATCTGCCCAATTGCGTTATACACTGGATAGAGATATATCCAGTAGATTACGATTGAACAACCGCTGCCTGGTTCTTACATGCTTGTGCCTATGTTATCGTTACACTGTATGGCGTTACATTCTTTTCGAAGAAACCACGACCCTTAATCGACCGTAGGTTGATTATAGCCCGCAGGCGTCATCAACGCGGGTATAATAGTCCCGATTTATATCTAAGTTTTATCTAGGTTTTGAGTTCTGCATCGCAGGATATAAATTTACAATTCATTTTTTAAGTCTCCGTAAAAAGGACAATTTTCTGTTTTTGACACCCCGTAACTTATGTGTCTTATAGCTTGTGATAAAGAAAGCAACAGAATACCACCAGTATATAGTCCCGGTCGGACTATAAGTTTTTTCTAGGTTTGAGACTGAGAAACGTTCTGCTTCACCGCAGGATAGGATATAGATTTGCAACTCGTTTTTTCTATCAGTGTTTAAAAAAGGACGCCTCTTATGTGTCTTGTTATAAAGAATGCAACACGTTTTTTCTTGGATACTTTTCAGTGGCGATTCTTATTAGACGATGAAGTATATAAATGAATTGATAGGAAATCGTAATTAACAACTTGACTTGTGAGAAAGCTTATATGTTTTACTAAACTTCTGTTCATAGTTAAAGAATTTAGTTACAGTTTACATTGTCACATATTCCTTTAGTATAAAGTTTCTACAATTTGAGTTACACTTCGCGTTAGAAAGTTATTGCATTTTATGTTAAAGTTCTTACATTACGATTTAATGTTTCATTTTGCTTCACTTTCTCGTTAAGGCTACATTTTGAGCCATGAACTTCGTCTCTTCCCACCGCCCTCCCCCCCCAAACCGACTATAACGATCAGTCCAACATTTTTTTTGTGTGTTTTCTTTAGGCCTACAATCATGGACAAAAGTCTTGGGACACTTTTGCGTTTCTGGAGCGTTTTCCAATTCACATAGGTCCAACCCCTCCCCTCACCCCGCAAACAATGTTGGACGCGTGAATTTTTCCGAGTTTCAACTTTGTATAGGGTGGGGGGAGGGAGAACTTCAAGAAAATTTCGAAAAGGATGTACTGTTTTCAGAGGGAACCGAGAAATGACAGAAAAATATGAATATTGCAGTACTGTCCCAAGGACTTTTGTCCAGGATTGGTTCGACGTTTGAATGAGTTTGGATCGTCCAACACGTTCTATCCGTCTGCTTTCAATTTGTATTTCCTTAAATATCTGAAAAATGTCAGAGTAATTTTAATTTCGGACTGCCTCGTGTCGAAACGTTTTTATATCAAATCGACTGATGTATCCATATGCCCTCTGAGTAACCTTTATTAAGATACATTTGAGCGAAAAAATGAGAACTGTACAGTACCGCAAATGATCCCCAACCGCAAATGATCCCGAGACCGCAAATGATCCCAAAATGGACCGCAAATGATCCTCGACCGCAAGTGATCCCCAAATTCGACCGCAAATGATCCCGAAAGAAAAATAGGAATGACTTGGACTCAAGTTAGCGGATCATCGTGTCGATTTTATTATTATTACAATAAGTCAGATTAAAAGCTAAATTTTACTTCTCAAATAAATATATGAATAAAAACTAAATGAAAAAATCATTCAAGTGTAAAAACGAAGTCGATAGGCAACACACAACTTTTACCTCATGCTAAAATGCTGCTTGTTCCAATGACTTTTTTTCCGGCTGTGGCGGGTAGATTATACCTCTGAAGAAAACGTTTTGACTGAGCAAATGTGATTTTCACCGCTTATTTCATACTGAGAGGTCATGACACGCATTCTCTGCGGTTATTGTTGTTTCTGGTCGGCATGATTTGCCCTTTGATGCATGAGCATTTCCTCTGACTTCTTTTGAAATGCAGTGCTCTTCATTGCCGCTAAATAAGGGTTTTAGGTTGTTTAATTTTCTCCAAAGTGCCTCCTGGATCCGAATAATCATAATTCTTTTAGTTCGTAAATGTGACGGTTTCCTATGATGTTTTGTCTCGCGATAACTACCGCTTACCTGGCTTTGCGTTTCTCATTACCAGGTGTAGATTCCTGGTAACTGTCTTCAGAAAAGCACCACAAATGAATATACATACAAGCGCCAATATAACTATTCACGACACGTTCATGAGCTGTAAGAAAGTTGCTATTTCGAAATAAACCGAAACCTGTGGACATTGATAAGTTCGGGGGCATTTTGACTTGCGTTTATGTTAAATCATGTCTTGACCTAAGTTACGAACAAATGTCTTGCTGTTTATCACGTAAAATTAACGCTTCAGAGAAAAATCAAAATGAAATATTCTGGCTGATTAATTTCACGCTTTCAAAAAGATCAGTAAAGCCAATAAAGCTCTTGTCATGTAGAGGGTGCCCGGCTTTGTATTCCTCAGTAGAAAAGTTGAGCTTCTAGGCGTTAAAATAATAGAGTTTATTCTACGTAACGTCCTGCCTGTCTTAAATTTTTCAAAAGACGAAACATTCTTGAAAGAAAATTGAAGCAATCGACAAAGGAAGAAGTATACGGTTAATACCATACCTTTTCAGATTTATTCCATTTTTTTTCGCCTTGTATAAATTGACCTGAGATGTAGCGTCCTACTTTCCTTTTTCTCTAAAAGGCGAGAGAAAAAGGTTTCTTTTTTATAATCAGTCCTTTTTTGCAATCAGTCCTATAAAATCCATTCCATTCCTCAAGTTTTCACGGAATCATTTGCGGTCGACTTTAGGGATCACTTGCGGTCGAGGATCATTTGCGGTCCATTTTGGGGATCACTTGCGGTCTCGGGATCATTTGCGGTTGGGATCATTTGCGGTACTGTACAATACCATACCTTTTCAGATTTATTCCATTTTTTTTTTCGCCTTGTATAAATTGACCTGAGATGTAGCGTCCTACTTTCCTTTTTCTTTAAAAGGCGAGAGAAAAAGGTTTCTTTTTTATAATCAGTCCTTTTTTGCAATCAGTCCTATAAAATCCATTCCATTCCTCAAGTTTTCACGAAATCATTTGCGGTCGACTTTAGGGATCACTTGCGGTCGAGGATCATTTGCGGTCCATTTTGGGGATCACTTGCGGTCTCGCGATCATTTGCGGTTGGGGATCCTTTGCGGTACGGTAGAGAACTCGTTCAAAGAGGGGACTTTGTTCTTGGACACACTCTTCAATATTTTGTGTGAGTTTACAAACAAGCAAAATATTAAGTGACAACTGGGACGAAAAGGAATTCTAAATTTCATCCTCTTCATCAGTATCTAGTTTATGCTCATGCATTGAAAATTATCTATAAAGTCAAAATTTGTAATTTTTCTTTTTTAGTTGACACTTAATCATTTCGCCCATGTTACTTGGGTGATTTTGATTGCCTTGTTTTGTTTTTGATCATAAATTATCTTTTCAGAAAAAATGCAAGATCTACGAGAAGCAAACTCGCCAGGGCAAACCTCAGAATTAGAAAGACAGTTGAGGGATTTTCAGCAACGTGAAGAAAACTTCCAGAGACAGTTACGGGAGATGCAGGAACGTGAACAGAATTTACAACGGCAGCTCAGAGTGGTTCAAGAACGGGATCAGTACTCTCAAAGCCAGCTAACGGAGTTTCGTCAACGTGAACGAAATATGCAGCGGCTGGTGAGAGAGCTACGGGAAGGAGAACAAAATTCTCAAAGACAGTTGACGGAGTTTCAACAGCGTGAAGAAAATTCTCAGAGGCAGTTAACGGAGTTTCAACAACGTGAAGAAAATTCTCAGAGGCAGCTGAGGGAGTTGCAGCGGCAACTGAGGGAGATAGGACAACAGTTGACCAATTCCCGAGGACAAGTTTCTGAACTACAGTTAAGTCTTTCAACAGCTCAGCAAACAATAAATCAATTGCGTAATCAGGGAGCACGTGACTGGGTTATTCCCCGCGACGAAATTCAAATCACAGAAAAATGCCTTGGGAGGGGAGGATGGGGAAGTGTCAATGAGGGCACGTATTGTGGCTGTACTGTAGCAGTGAAAGAAATCCACGAGTTGATTCTCTCCCCTCATAACATACGTCTTTTTGAGAGAGAAATGAATATTGCATCCAAGTGTCGCCATCCTCACTTGCTACAGTTTATCGGCGCTACAGTTGACGAGGGAGGTCCTGTGTTTGTCACCGAGTTGATGGATAAAAGTTTGCGGACTCTGTTAGAACAGCGGCAACTGTCCGAAATAGAAATACGCGTTATTTCTTTGGATGTAGCCCTCGCACTGAACTATCTTCACCAGAAGAAACCAGAACCCATCATTCACCGTGATGTTAGCAGTGCTAATGTGTTGCTATGGCGACAGGGTGACCAATGGAGAGGCAAAGTGTCAGATTATGGCACTGCTAATTTCATGCAGCAGACCATGACAGTGGCTCCTGGAGCTATGATTTACAGCGCGCCTGAGGCACTTACATCAAAGCAAACAGTAAAGGTTAGTTTAAGTGAATATTCAAGACTTTTTACTTACTAAAACTGTACAGCAAGGCTAACAGTGGCAGAAGTGAAAGTGACCCTTGTCCTTTCCCTCAAACTCGCCCTCTTGTCCACTCCACAAACACTTCAACATTCTTGAATTAAAAATGACCATATCTTTGTCAGGAGTCCTTGCACCTTGTTCTGCACTTTTTCCACTCTTTTATGTTTTTCTTCATGGATTGGTCCACGTAACTGGATTTGTTAATTTATCCCTTCTTTTCTCTAAAGACAACAGTTAGAGGATTGCAAAAGTTAGTATTTTTAGAAACAAAACATTTAAGCCAAGAACTTACCATGATGCCTTTTAAGGATCTTCTCTTTTCTAGGCTTCTCTTATCCATTTATCGATAATCATCTATTTCGTTTGAATTCTCGAGATTCTCCCTCTGGTGTTACTTTTACTCTTTTCGTAATCAGTATACCACTAATAAGTAATGTAAATAAAGAATATTCTGGCCTTAAGTCATGTATTATGATTGTTTTTCTTAGGTTGATGTCTACAGCTTTGGTGCTCTTCTCTGTGAAATGTGCATCCGGGAACTGCCAGATCCTACAAGGCGAGAAGAACAAGTCGTGCTGATAACGAACGCTGTGTTTCGCGGCCTGGTACGGCGATGCCTGCAGAGAGAGCCTGGGAGGAGACCAACCATGCAGGGAATAATCGATGAACTGAAAGATGCCAATGTATCATCTTAATTGTAGAACCAACGCTACACCATATCATTAATAATTCCTGGCAATGTGTGCCCTTAGCCTGTTTCAGTCGTTCTGATCGTGGGGAGTGGCGCGCTCTTTTCTTTGCGTCTTCACCACTATCTGAATGCTTGTGCTCTGAAAATTGAAGAGGGCCCGGTGCTCTGAACCTGTGAAAATTGTGAAATCCAGGGTGCCCAGGATTTGATTTATGTGAAAAAAATACTTCCTTTATGCCCAAGGGCAAGATTAAGGCACCAGGCACTACTGGGCACTGGCAGAGAAAGCCCTGACTGAGCATTTATTGGTAAAAATAGCAGCAGTTTTTGCTTGAAGATTTAGTATGGCCGGATTTTCTGATATGAATAAGTGTCTGTATGATCGTTAGAATAAAAAAAATGAAAAATAATAGCTTTATTTTTACATATGCAATACGTTACTTACAAAATATATTTTTACATTTTTTCCGATATTACTTTCTTATGAAGGTCATACAGCCTAAGTAGACCGCAATATAAATCAAAGATAGGAGTAGATAATGTAGCCTGCGTCGCAGACGTAATCTTAATCCTGTTTATAATTTAAAAGTAACGTTCTTGTTCTGGGCCCTCAACGGACTGAAAGAATTACCGGAAATGCGTGTCGATTTTCTCTTCCATCTGATTTAAAAAATTAACAATGGCTTTTTTCACTAGGTCACTGGCCAATCATAGCGCGTACTCAAATCCTGGTGCACAGGTGAGGGCCCTGATTGAACAGGGGTTTCGGCGCTGTTTTGCAGACGAACTTAACCAGAGGATTTAGTTCCGCCGTCTGTGGCGCAGACTATAGATATGGCGCTTATTACAAGTTGTAGAATGTACAATTAAATACGCGTAGTAGTTAGCAGTTACGGTAGACTCAAAGAAGACATTTATATTTGAGTTAAAACAGGGTGTTTTTTAATTCCAATGAAGTAGATTGTAGACGTGAAATATACCAACTTGACTGAAGATACCAGTAGACATGTCGCTTGTAACAAGTTTTAGGACATACAATTAAATACGTCCAATAGTAGTGAGCAATAACGGCTGACATTTGTATGTAGAGTTTCCTATACTGGCTATACGTAACGTACTTATAAAGGGGGATTCCTTCCTTAATTCCTGTGTTGCGTACTTATGAAGTAGGTCACAGATCAATACAGACGTGAAATAGCCCTCTAAATTGACTGAAGATACTCGCAGATATGTTGCTTATAAAAAGTCAATTGGAATACACCACTGAATCCGCGTGTAGCTGAGGAAGTCACCTGCTTATGACTAGGTCATACAAATGAAATAGGCCATGTTAAATATACAATATTGAGTGAAGACACAAGTATATGAAGGCTTATGAAGCGTTTTAGCGTTTACGATTGAACGTGCGAGTTAGTAAGGAATTGTGATCAGTTAGAGTTTGCTATGCAATGGGTTATTTGAAAAATCAATCGCACATCAATTCAGATGTTACTTGCTTATAAAGTAAGTCATCGAAGTAGAATAGACAATGTTTAATAATTAGAGAAACGAGTAGATGTGTCGCTTATATATGATGTACTATTAGAGTTTTCTATTCCACGGGTAAATCGACTTATAGAATAAGATTTTACCCAAATTACTTACTAAGTATACAGTGAGTATAGGTCGTACCCTTAAAATAGACAATATGTTAACCGAAACGAGTAGATTATCTTGCTTTTTGCAAGTCTTACAGGACATTCAATAAATATACAACTATGGCCGCGGCTTTTAAAGCCGAGGCTGAGACGATTTCTGTCTTGTGAGACTGTTATGATGAGGGTGTGTCTTGTTTCGAGACCACAATGCATTTATTTATGCCAGTAATTCTGACAGGAATGACATCGTAGAGATCATCGTATACAGCTCCGCACAGCTGCTAAACACATCGATCAAACATTGTTAGTAGCAATGCATTTCTTGAAAATTGAAGGGTGTGTGTAAGCTGACTCTTCTATCTCAGCGCTTGGAGTTAAATCAGGGCATTCAGTTTGAGGTGGACCTAGGGCGAGGAGCATAGAAGCTTCAATCCAACCACAGTGCACAGTGCATTTGAAAGAGACAAAGGTAAATTTTTATCTTGTTTGTTCATAAGAATATATGCCATGTGGTTTTAGGTTTGACGAAAGGGATCAAGTTTTATTTAAAAAGAAGTATGTTGCTCTGTTTTGGCTCTTGGAATCATAAAGGTGAAATTGCTTCTCTTCAAGGTCTTCAAGAGTATGGGAAATCAAGGAAAAAGAGCTTTATACGTGAGAACATTTTTTGCAAATTCGATACCAGTTATACTTTAATGACATGAATCATATATAGCCTGAAATGATGCAAATGATTACAAGACATCTGCCGATACACAGAAAGCAGTTCTCGGAAAGAACGATCATAACGGTTATCAATGTAAATCTGAACGCAGTTTTGCAAACTTGACAGTGATTTCTGTTCGATTCTTATTTTTCTCCAAGGTTCAATCTTTTCTTTCTTTTGATGGTCGTTGTGCGTTGTGTTTTGGCAAGACTCGGCATATTGCTAGTAGGTAAAAGCGGAAGTGTTTTTGCCGAACGTGTTTGCTTTCTCATTTCATCAAGATTCAAAAAATTGGCCTTGTACAATTTCTGATCAAAGTTAAAAGCAATACTTTGATCTTTGCAAACTAAGAAGCTGTTTTGAAACAGTCTAGCCCATCTCCCGCCTATGCAAAATACGTAGCCTTTGTCTATTAAGGAAGTCCAGAAGACAATTAATGCGGAAGTTTACCCGTTAAAACAGTGGATTGAAGGTGGAAATATCACGTTGAGGATAAAAACTACCGGTAGTCTTCAGTGACTAAAACACTGCAAGTCTGCAGTTAATTAAAAGACTTGTAATTAATTGTTAAGAGACAAAACTGGTACATTTTAACTTGAGTTTTTTCAAATGAATGTCGCTTGGTTTAGCTTGATGTGGAGAGCGCATGTGTCGACAAAAACTAAGGGTGCTGAAGATTGCAAAGAGTTTTTACTGACACAACCGACTAAACGATCTTGAGCATGTTATTGCAGCGTCTACTTGTACTTCTTCTTGTACTGCATCTCACATCAATCCAACCTAACGCTAATGAGAAAATACCTTTAATAACTTTTGACAGCGTATTAAAACCGTCTAAATCCGTGTTCATCATATATGAATATGGTCTCAAGTGTTTCGATTCAGACCTGTTTCTGAAAAGTAGTGGTTGTTCAAATGCCTATAAGGAGTGAGCTTTAAAAAACATTCTGACCTGTGTCTGATAAATAGTGGTATCGACTGTACATGTTGACTTGGGAGAGAACCTTGCAGGAATCGGTAACGATGAAAACTTTGCTATGCCTTTTTGGGAAAGTATGAAACACAATGTGAGCCAGCTATTTGTTCTGAAGAGCTTCTTGGTGTAACGAACCAAGCTGTGGAACTGTGAAGGGCAAATACTTTGACAACTGGTACGTCATTTGCACCAGCGAACAAACCCATTTCTCGACAAAGATGTGTGACCCAATGAACAAGAAAACTGGTTTGGAAAGGATCACTGAGAAGGAAATGGAAGGAAAAGTAAGAAAACAGGCATATACAACGACATTTCCAGCCAAAGAAGAAGTCAACTTTGCACTCCGGTTTGAAACTTTTGACCTGCCACCCTATGGCAAAGAGTCAAGCTGCAAAATTTAAAAAGATCCTTGAAGGCTACGTCAGTGCAAAGGCCGGTTATCGTTTGCCAAATGTCCACACCTTACATAACCAGAGGGTCTGAATGGGGGGGTCCACTTGTCGGTTGTCGGTTAAAATTCAGTAATTTTGTCGGTAGTCGGTTAAAATTTTCGATCTTTGTCGGTAGTCAGTTAAACTTTTCGATTTTCGTCGGTTGTCGGAAAATCTCAGTTAATAAGTAAAAACGCTTGTTGATTATTAATATTTTTTATGTATTTCACCCACTTTTCAAGACTTTGATCCCTAAGGAAAGAGTAAAACTTGCAAGAATGATCATTTGATTGTGCCTAAACCGTGTATTAACTCTTGTTCTTTTACGCAACATGATCGTTTATTTCATCATTGTTTGCCATTAAATGAATATAGTACTGATAACATCACCAAAGCTTTTATTGTAAATGCGAACTTGGTTTCCCTGTCGACTACAGGGCACAGTAAAAAGTAATTAATTAATTAATTGATGGATAGTGAAAAGCTGCAAGGGGTGACAGGCTGCACATCTATCCCTCTTATGTTTTGGTTCTAACAAGCATGTCCTTTGCCATAATTTTCCTTGCTTAAAGAAATAGCACTTTAGGTGGTTCTTTAAAATTTTGGCAAGGTAGTGGTTGGTTTTGTATGAGATTCCACTTTTTCATTAAAGCTTCTTTTTTATAGACACTAAGGGCTGGTATTATGTCACGAAAGGCAATATTTCAGTATTTTTCTTCCTGGTTGTTTTATTTCAGGAGCGCTGCCCTCCTTTCTGTGAGTTTTACTTCTAATAGCAATTTTTCTTTTAAAATTGTGTGGCTAGCCTCTGTCCATCAAGCGCTTTTGAAATCTGAAATACTTCCTCAGAGGAGTTTGTTCGTAGGATTCTCAAGGCTTCTCGTTTGTCAAACAGGCGCTTTAACAATTGGTATGTGATAAGAGGTGAAATTGTATACACCGTAAGGTTTCCGTTTCAAATGCGTCTTTACGTCAAGGATAGCTTTTTCTCATTTTTTCGCTGAATGTTGTACCTTTGTATACAACCGTTTCTAATAAGAATGTCTCATTTTCAGATATTTTGGCCGTGAATTTCATAGGAGGGCATGTAAAATTACTTGTTCCGCGAAGAAAGCTACGATGTCTCGTTTACTTATGTCCCATAGGGAAAAGATGTCATCTATGTAGCGTTTTCAAACAGTTGGTTTAAAGACGGTTTTGCTTAAACTTTGTGTTTCAATATGTGCCAAGAAAAGGTTGGAAAGGAAACTACTGCCTTTTTGCTCATCGCGGTACCGTGGGTGTGAACTGATAGTGCTTTACATTAAACGGGAAGGAATTTTCTTTGAGGATTAATCTAAGCAAGAAACGTTCGGTTTTTTCACCTTTGACTTTTCGATAAAATTTATAAAGTCGGTAGCATCTTTAAGGTGTGACTTTGTGATTTTGATATTGGCTGTAGCAATGTACCTGTATTAACAACAAAAAAAGGAAATTCTTTCCCTTAGGCCATCTGATGAGTCATAAATCTAAAGAGGTTACGTCCTCGAACTAACGGTTAGAATAAATACAAATTGCTCTTTTTTCTGGAAACAAATATTGATAATATCAGCCCATGTCGGTAGTCGGTTAATATTTTTCCTGTCGGTAGTCGGTAATTTTTTACTCGTTTTGTCGGTAGTCAGTAATATTTTTCGCCCTTTGTCGCTAGTCGGTTAACCCCATTCACACCCTCTAACCAGGTTCACATAGTCGTGGGTGTGGAGCCATGAGAGATGTATCTTCTGCGTCAAACGACTCCATCTTTCCCTTCATCACTCCTTTGTGGATCGTATTTATGAGAAATGGCTTCACAAGTTCAACAAGAACGCTTCGGTTCTTTCAACCTACAATGCACCCAAGAGACACAACAAAGATGACGTCATTGCACCACTTTATCCTGTGTATACTCATCAACAGATGTTTAAGAAGCCTTTCGAGTTCGGTTATGACTACGACGATGTTGACGAGAATGGTAAGTACACATGTCGTTTCAACATGACCTTCCTTTACTTCTACCTTTACCTTGAATGCGAATTAGTGTAATTGTAGTGTAGCCCTTTGAGGGAAAATAAATTTTATGTCACTCGAACCCCACTGTACGGACACCCACTGTTAATTACGGACAGTTTTCTTTATTCCCCGGGGAAAGCGATTTCCTCTCTTAGATTCAGTCCTTGGGAGTTCAAATGCCCCCCCCCCCTTCCCCCCACAAAAAACTGAAAACAAGGCTTCTGCAAAACTTTGGGGTGACAAACAAAGAGCATTATGGGTATGTTATGGCATTTTCTGTGGTGGTCAATAGTTGTTATTGTGAAAAACCGACACGTTCATCTTTCCAGTCAACAAATAATATATAGATTTAGCCAGGGCTAAAAGCGAAGCTCTGGTTAATAATACTTACAAACAAAAAAATTAAATCGTGTAACTGCTAAACGGAGACGACAATGAAAATGGCTTCAAGACTAAGAGATCTAATTAGCAAAAAAACAAATTGCACTTGCAGCACACTTTTTCTTCTAATTAGCAAAAAAGCACGCTTTTTTGTCTTTCCCTTGCCGTTCTTTTCCACGACTACAACGCTGTTTTGTACGACTAAAACGTCAAACTTCCTAGTTACACATTATTTTTATGGAGGAATTGTCGTATGTGTTTACCCAATATTTTGTTTCCTGTGTTCATGTTCGCTTTTATTTTCAGCGCCGCTTATTTTCACCTTGCTGGCCGCAAGCATTTCTCATTTTCTCACCGCCGCTTTGAATTTCCACGTTCATCTCCTTTGTTTTCAATAACTCGCTCTAGCTCTTTCTCTGTTATTCACGTTAGTGAAAACATAAAAAATAAGGCCGAAAAGACGCGATTTTGTTGTTGTTTTTTCTTTCTAAAAGTCCGGGCGGCCATGTGATTTCCTTCCAAATAAAACCTTGAGTTGCATTTGGGTCGCCATACCTGTTGATTGAGCTATTTACATTGGTATGCCTGTGGTGCAGACGGACGCTCGCTCGCTCGCTTGGTGTACGGTCACGTGATTACCAAATTTTCTTGGATGGGTGGATTATGGGGCGCCGCGCGTGGAGCTCCGCTATAAATTTCTCATAATTATATTAGGAGGGAGAAACCAACATTGAACATGCAGCTTAATCATCTGAGCTTACTCTTCTGTTTTCACTGGATTTTACTTTTACTATCGTCATCATCATCAATATCGTGATAGTTATCATTACTTATTCTCTTTATTTTGCTACATATATTATTATACCTTTGAAGAGATTGAAAACGTTACGCTTTCCCTAATGTGTTATATTTCTTTCCTCACGATTATTCAGGATAACGTTATGTAGATTCAAACAGACCTTTCCAGCTTAATTAGGTTGCGTAGCAGGCGCCCATTGCCTCCAAGCGCCTTCTGTACAGGCTGTATTTAGCTTGCATTTGTATGGTTTGTTTTATTAATTCAGACCGTGTGATGTTCTCCAGGGAATTTGCCTTTTGTCGTTTCAAAAATTATGCATACTTAATATGCACGTGGATGCACGCGCACAGGACAAAATAAGAAAGAGACAGTTCTCTGAAGTACCATCACTTAAATAGGAAAACAAAACATACAAGCTAAAAAGGTCAATTGTTATCATGAGTTGATACATCGATCAGTGCCAATCGTATCAGGCATCATGCACCATTTATTGTAACTTCAATCATAAGTGTATCACTTGTAACTGAACTGATCAGAGATCGATCGAAACATGCCTTGCCCTCTAAAATCAGTAGTTGTTCATTTTTTACCGATTCTTATCCCAAATCTTGGACAATATTTATATCGCGTCGACGCCGGGATTTGAACCTGGGTCACTTTGTTGAGAGGGGTGGGGAAGGGGGGTCTAGTGCTCTCAGCACTGTTCTCGACTTTTGCTCCCCATGAGAAGATTACATAAGAGTAGAGCTGAGAATATTCCAAACAGGGAGCTAAGAAGGGCATAGAAGAGTAGAGTAGAGTAGAACACAAGAGAAGTGCGTTTAGCGTTTAATTAATAAAAAATAAAGTGTACAGGGTTCTGTTAACTCGACCCTGGATATCTTGAATTTACGTCACGGTGGACTTCCCAAGTGTATCACTGAGAGTTTACTTTGGATAGTTTGAATCCCTGCTATTTTGAGCATTCTACAATGTCGAACCAACTATGTCTCCCTTTGAATAATTTTAGCACAGTTCTATCAATATAACCTCCGTCGATACCCTTAAAGATCAAAATGTGTATCGTGTTACCCTTCCTGTGCAGTTCAGTTCAGCATTTTATCCAACTGAATATGATAAAGAGAATGCGATTTCACATCAAATTTCCCTTCTCCTTTGGAGAGTCGAGATTACGACCAGTGGCCGGAAACAATGGCGATCCTCACTCACATGTCCTAGCAACCTCTTCTTGCACAAAAACCTAGCCTTATATCGGCCATAAAAAGACAGTGTTGCGCCATTATCACAGTCTATTTGGACTTATGTAAGAAATCTAAATTATTTGCTATTTGGCACTGAATTTTTCATTGCCAGTTTAAAAACAAAAGTTCACATTTACAAACAAATTCACCTGATACAGAAACTCCCAAACAACTATAGCTCGTATCCTTTAGCTTTATAAATCCTCCAGGTAATTGACCGATAGTGTAGTTCGACCTTTACTAAAAGGGAACGTAGAAATTTGGCAACTTTGCGGCAAACATTAAAAACTCATCATGTGTCCTCTTACCTCTATTTTCGAATTAACATTCGAATTAATCAGGTGATGATATTTGTAATGTGAGCCTGAGGAATGGCGAGGTACAAAGCCGTGCATCAATAATCGGTCAGCAGGATAATGGTCGTCAGATCAAACGTGTCCTGCCATGTTAGATGTAAAAGACAGTGTATCAAAGTACTTACAATTTGTGAGATTGCGAGTTTCATTTGATCTGATCAAGCGATAGTTGCTACACCCTTGTTCCACAGCTTTGCAGTAAGCCTCTGTGATTCGATCAGCTAGGCGTCTGGCAGCTTTCTTTGTGCTAAATAATGTTTCCAAAGTTAAAAAAAGGTTCCAATCTCAGTGTCCTTCTGCTGCAGTGCAAGCTTGTTCAGTTCTTTGGCATAATTTTTCTCATTAGCAGACCTTCTCAGTGTAGTAGAAATTTCATCCTCCTCACGGTCAAGCCTCGTAACGGTATTACAGTTTTCAGGAACTGTGTTATGTAAAGCCATACCATAGTATCCAATAGCAGCAAACTCTAGGGGCGTATCAGGCGAAAATGTATCCCAAATGTCTACTGAAATAGACATATTGGTCAGTGTCACCGAGAAACATAACGTCATCGTTTTCTTTTCTTTTTGATGAACGGACTTCAGGGTGGAAACCAAAAAAGGGCAATGTAGTAAATTTTGGAAGTTCAGATTTATGTTTACTTAGTTTTTCACTGTCAGAATGGCCCATATTAACTCGATTGGTTCACGGCGTTTAATTTCCATGTATCATTCACCTCCCTTTCAGTGTTGCTAGACGACGCAGTAACATTAATTTCTCTGTTCTCCAGGCTTGTAGCTGGAAGGGTTGTGTTATCTTTACCGTCCTCTGCTGCATGTGACATTCTCAGACTTCTTGGACAAAGAATTGCTGTCAGGCTTGCTGTATTAAGTCTGTGATATCAACTGAATACTTGAAGCCACGGGGCAAGTTGTTTGATCCTTGTCATTAATGTCCAAAATGAACATGCTGTGATTCACAATCTAAAAGGACGATAAGAATGTGCAGAATATATCGTTAAGCCCTAATTGTCCACGTTAAGCTTTTATTTTTACTTAATTAGCCTGCGTGACAGGCGCCAGAACATTTTGCATAATCATTGAAAATGGTGTGTAAGCGAAAGTTTACATATATTATTGAAGCCCGAATTAACCTTTCTGCAGCGTCATGTTTAAAGTGTAAGAAAGTCCAACAAGTCTGAAAAAGAGATTAGAATCTCAAAAGTTTGGCTTCAGTTTTGCTATTTTAGCCTTCATCGGCCATTAGCAGCCTTGTTTTCAGCATCAATAGAAAGCTAGCACAATCCCAACGGTGAACGCTTATTGTCTAAAACAACTTGGTAGTGAGTTTTTTTGTGAAATATAATATAAAAGGTCTCCGGTATGAACACACATCCGATATGTAACTCTCCACTTTCTAGATCAGCGCAGCGCACTTTCGCTCCGTTACAGAAATCGCGTCGAAAAGAAATCACTGTTCTTATTTGTGAACAGAAGCCCTATCCTGTATGATTTTCGCGCCGGCGCAAAAGCTATCCGGTATTAATAGTAATGTGGACATTAAAGCCAAACTTACGCCGTCTGCCGGACAAGTAGAATCCGATGCAGTAACTGCCCTGCGAGCAAATGCGTCTGAGTTTATGTCCTTTGGCCACTCGATACCAATATATAGCCATTTCAAAACCAACTTCACGGCACTTAAGAGACTGTTCCATGCTGATGTGCGTGCCAACCATGTGGAGTTGTTTCCTGCCACATCTCACTGGATGATTTCTTGTCTGGCTGCGGTTGGATGTTTCCATGACTTGTTGATCACGATCGAGGAATCAGTTTGTGGTTGGTTTGCATCAACTAAGTACATCTGTTCTTCCTCGTCGATTTCCATCTGTAGAGAAGAGAGACAAACCGTCGTTCACTTACTATTAGCCTAAAAACAGCCTTCCTTTTGCGTTTCCCCTCGAAATATGATGTCCGTCTCGGGAGGAACAAAAATATTCTATCCAAACGCAAGGTCGCTTGCAACTTTTTTAAAAGCCGTTGTTTACGTTGTGAAACACTAGCACCGTTTGCTTTTGTGTTTATGTTGCATTTCTTTACTTTGCTATAAACTTAGTTCATTTGTAAAAGTTTTCCAGGTAAATGGGCTATTGTGAAACTGCTGTTTTTGTCACGGAGACAAGCATATCAATCGACGACAGGTGGATTTTGATTAAAGCGCTCTTGCTTCCAAAGTCTTCAACAACAGTAAAGCGTCGATGGAACGGTTTTTCAAAGACGTCCGTTCCTGCATTCTCTCTTGGTTTGAAGGCAATCAAAAGCGCATAAATATTTTAAACTCATTTAAACCGCTTAAATGCGGCTGATCAGTATAAACTGTGTGAGAGTGTGTATTAATACTTCTGCACTTACCAGAAGTTAATAGAAAAACAAGAAACGAAAATAGCCAAACAAATACTGGAGAATATTGGATATGGCCTGGGAGTAACGCCATAAATCCGAAGGTGAAAACAAAGCAAGTCTAACGTGTAAAGTAAAGAAAACTACTTATCTTAAAACAAGGCCCCAAACGCTGCGAAGAGCTAAAAACCCTTCGATTAGGCTGACCACTCGCTGAATAGGAAGGTCCTGAACGGGAAGAAAAAGCGGCAGAAGTAGAAGACGCCGGTTCCTTTCGATCCACGGGACGGAAACGACGACGCCTTTCCTTCGTTTTTCTCTCAGCCCTTCTCTCCGCTCTGTACATCCTTTTCTCGTCATCAGAGTTTGAAGCCAGCTCGTCCGAAAGGTATTCATTCACCGTTGACCAGCCAAAATCACTCTTATCGGCCATTTTAATCACTTTTATCCTCTTGGAAACAACTTCAGTACCTGAGTCCAAAGCGGCCTTGACCTTGTCGTACGATTTTGCTTTCAAAGCGTCGGATGCTTCATCAAATTTGTCCAGCACTTGGACGGCATGGTCCAGCTGCTGTTGGTTTCCTTTTCTCTTACAGGTGTAACTTTCTCGACGCGCCTTTTTAACGGCTTGCTCGACAGTGGAACTATTCTCCTCAGAAAACCGCTTGGCGAAACCGCCCAGACGATCTTCGATAACCTGCGTAAGGTTATCGGTTAAAGCACCGATAGACTCGGCAACGGAAGACTTAATTAACCCGGCAATGGAAGGGCTGATTGCAGTGCCCGAGTCGTCGTTATCAGTAACAGTGGAAACCGAAGATCCTTGCTCCTTCTCCTTGGGCATAGTGACAGCGAAAACGAAACTGTGGGTTGTAGGCGTTCACAGACCCGAAGGATGAATACGAATGAACAAGACACTTATATAACCATATGCAAACTACTTAACACCACTTAAATACCGAGGAACAAACAGACACTATAATACACCTAATTAACCGTATAAGAACGTGCAGAAAACAAATATCTGCTAAACTGCGTACCGCAGATATTTTTGCATTAAATTGAGCCTTAAAATGCCACGGCTACAGCTAGATTACAACAAAGCTATTAAAAAATCTTTGAAACTTTGTGGAAACAAATAACGGAACTTGACTTCGTAAGTAACTTCGATTGCGAGCGCCAGAATCGCTTTCGATCCTTAGAAACAAGTAACCAAGGAAACAAAATCATCCAAACAAATAACAGTTCAGTTTCAACTGGTTGAGGCCAAGAATAGAAAATTTCACGACAACCAGATAAATTTAATCCTAAACAAATTAAAGAAGCTCTAACACTTTTGAATGAAAAGTTGGCGCAGTAGTTTGATAACTTAAACGCAAAAGCAAAGTTATTCTGGGAAAATAACGATTTTCGCGCTTGCCCTGTACTTTTGCTACAAGCTTACGCCGTACACAAGTTTTACCTTCCTCGCTGACGTTTCCTGAAGCAGTCGAAGTTCCTAACATTATTAGGAGGAAAATTATGTAGATTAAAAACTTTGTCATTTTGTCAAGAATAACTTTTCTCTGTACAAAGCGCAACACGAATAAACTTGTTTAGCGACGTGGAACGATAAAAAACCCGACGTCATAAAGACAAAATAGAACGTTTTCCTGCGCGCGTTATAAGTTTATGGAAACACTCCTGTAACCTCCTGTATATTGCAATTGTTCATTTTGTTAATAACAACGACAGGTGAAACGTTAGTCTAAAGGCTACCTTTACGCTAGAGTCGATTTTTCCACAGTCGTCAAGAATTATATGGAAACTTCAGATACCGGATTCCTTTCATAGTTTACACGCAGATCCCGGCGCATGCGGGGCACTGCCTGGCCTTATTTGGCCTAAGTGGGTTTGTACGCTGAACAGGGTATGGTTTTCTTTCACAATCTTGAGTCTTAAACGGAGTATACAATTTCAGTATTTATAAATTAGTGTTTTTGAAGAGAGTGTCTTTTTGGACCTGAAGCGTTTCCAAAGAATTAATTCAACGGTTTGCGATGAGTAATCTCCATATGTGCTACCGACAATTTTTATCCACAATGGCAACACTTTTTTTTGTGAGTTGTTAAACCGGACTGGTTTAGGACAATGTGTAATGCAAGCATCTACAAGACTGTGCTTGGCCTTTTTTGAATTTTTTACTGTTTTGGAAAATAAACGGCTTTTTCAACTAGACCCAGTCCCCCAAAGCAATTGTATCCCATCTTAACGACTTCGATTTGAAATATCTAAAAAAGGCTAAGCACAGAAGTGTTGCCGTTTGAAGAACAAGGTTTTTCAGCCGATGGAGGTCACGTGACCTAATTTGCATAATTTTAAAGCACAAAATTGACACAAACTAAAAATATGGTTAGCTGGCAAAGTTTTATGTCTCTTCATCTAAAGCTCTTAGATATAGACCACCCCCTCACTTTTGAAGAGAGCAAATTAAGGCAAATTGAGGCCCATGCCTTAATTTACCTGAGCGATTGACGGTTAATTTTTACCAGTTTTGATGGGTTACGGTCAAATTTTGAAATAATAAAAAAATAAATAAATAAATAAATAATGATTTGGAGGTAACACATCCACAAAATGGTTTTTTGTCTGGCCTGATTCCTAGTTGAATTGGAATTTGCAGTTCATGGAATTTTTGGCTTTTGAGGAGACGGGAAAACCGGAGTACCAGGAGAAAAACCCCTCAGAGCGAAGAAGAGAACCAACAACAAACTCAACCCACATATGACGTCCACGCCGGGATTTGAACTCGGGTCACATTGGTGGGAGGCGAGCACTATCACCACTGCGCCATCCCTTGCTTCCCAAAACCAAAAACTTCTGACGGTTGACGATTATTGAGAATTGTTTTTGAGTTTAAAAGTTAAAGTAGGTATTAACTTCTGTACAGATTAATTTCAGTTCACTGTTGTGTTTTGGAAGTTATCTTGGCCAAGCATTTGCAGGAAAGTTCGAAATATTTTCATATATAAGCAGTTTTTGGAATTGCAATTTTAAGACAGGGAACCGATTTTTCCAGTTTATAGATTCTTCAGGAGCTAGAATCCCGTGAAGATCAGCTGAACCAATAGCGAAATTTGAAATACATTGAAACTTTTTTACCGTTAATCTTAATATGCATTTTGACAGTTGAAGGTAAAAAAATAGCCTTTTTTGACGGTTGATGGTAAACCCATTGAGACCCTCTATCGTAAGATCGCATCTGTAGATGTTTGTGTCGAGTTTCAAGATGACCTCTTGTCTGCCGCCTCCTGGTGTGACTTGTGGAAGGTCAATCTGAAGTCGGGAAAGTGTAAGGCTCTACATGTTATCAAGTCCAATTGTCCTTTAGTTCATCAGTATGTGTTAAATGAGAATAATCTGTCGGCTGTTGATAAACATAAGCACTTGGGCATTTGGATTGAATCTTCTTTAAGGTGGGACGCTCATATCAATTACATTGTTGGTAAGGCAAATCGAGTATTGGGTCTAATAAGGAGAACGTTTGGGTCTAAGGATCCTGTGCCAATCAAAACAGCTTTTATCGCTTTAGTTCGTCCCATTCTGGAATATGCCTGCCCAGTGTGGAATCCATATTTGGTTAAACACATACACAGTATTGAATCCATTCAGCGTCGTGCTACTCGATTGATATGTGGATCTCATAATTCTTACACTGAAAGGTTCACTGAACTAAACTGGTCAACATTGGAGCTAAGAAGAAAATACCTTTGCCTGGTTCAACTTTACAAGATAATTCATGGCTATTCTGATATTGATTATACCACATACGTGGATCTGACTGGCCCGACAAGAACTAGAAGAAACCATGACTTTAAAATCAGGCCTAGAGCAGCAAGGACAAACTATTTTGAATTTTCGTTATGTTAATGACTGGAACTCTTTACCAAACTCCGTTATGTCTGCTTCCAGCTTGAACTCTTTTAAAACTTTATTACTTAATTATCTTTGTAAATAGTCATATCTTTATTATTTCCTACTGAATCTGGATTTTCTTTTTTATTTAATATCTAAGTATTAGTATTTTATCTAAGTATTAGTATTTTATTTAATATCTAAGTAGTTTATTAAAGAAAAGGGGAAGGAGAAAGGGAAAAAAACAAAAACAAAAACAAAACAACTAAATTTTGTTTTTTTTGTTTGTTTGTTTGTTTTTGTTTTTGTTTTTTCTCTTAGTATCACATGATGTATAGTTATGTATTAGTTTTCTATTCTTAATTTTTTTATCTTTTCGTTTTGGAGGGCAGTTTTTATATGGGAATTCAGTTTCCCCCTATTGCTTTCCTTTACCTATTGTACTTTTATATATATATATATTTTTTTATTTTGTACATTGGTAAAAAGAATTATTAAAATTAAACTTAAACTTAAACTTAAACTCGCTAGATAAGGGGTGAAAGGTCCCGTCTCACAGCACTTTCACATAATTTGACTCTGTGGAACTTAGGTATGTGACAAACCTCTGACAGTGACCACCCTAACCTGC
The DNA here is from genome assembly GCA_942486035.1 of Porites lobata. Taxonomy (NCBI): domain Eukaryota; kingdom Metazoa; phylum Cnidaria; class Anthozoa; order Scleractinia; family Poritidae; genus Porites; species Porites lobata. The sequence goes on from CALNXK010000261.1 coordinate 217,830, forward strand.
GATCAGGCGGTCCTTCTTCCCTTTTTCTGATCGCCTGATCGCCGGTCACGACCACCCCTAGTACCTATCTCTATTGGGGGCATATAGCACTAATAATTTGTGCTGAATCATAATTTATGTTGTGTAAAAGCACATCCTGCAAGCAGTCTTGCAAAGTCTCCTCCCAGATCCCCTCACAACACAAAGAAATAACTGAAATAACTGGTTAGTGCAGACATGACGTGACGCTTGAGGCATCTTTTAGCCCTGGGAGGGAGGGTTTTCAAGAAGTTTTTATACTGGGAGGCTCCGCTCTGAGGTCCAACCCCTTACCCCTTTATATACCATTTTTCACGAAAAAAGTACCCGTTTCGTATACCTTCTATTGTATATATTCTATCGTATACCTTGTTTAGAACTTTGCATCCTTTTTAACTGCTGTAAATGCACTATCGTTTAAATAGGAATTAATCACAAAAATTTCCTCGACTTAATGAAGCCATAAAATTCATCTGTTAGCCCTTTTGGCCCTTTCACAGACCTATATCACAGATTTCCCTGCCCTTTCGTATACTTCAACGATTAAAATCTCTACCCTTTTTTATTCCTGAAGCCTGAAAAAGGTTCCCCTTTCGGGCGGAGCCTCCCCGTATAGGCCATTATGGGGAGTACCCCCCCTCCCCAGGTCTTTTAGACGACCAGTCTCTCTCTCTTTATACAGACAGGCTGACACAAGCCGCCCATTGCAGTTCATTGTCTTTTTTGGAAAAAACGATCTGCATTCTAGGAAAAAAATCACCACCGCAATAACTTATTTGAAATATTAAAAAAAAACCAATAAGGGTGAAGTTGATAATACAATTAAGGAGTAATAAATAGCATTATTTATCACCAACAGATATTTTTTTGCTTCTGTTAACGATGTCATTTAACACCCTTCAAAAACTGCGAGGATGAACAGCAGTATATATTTGAAAAAAATATCATAAAATTGTGCTGAACTGTTACAAAAAAATAGTAATAAAACAATCTTTTATTTAGTGTACTCACCATCTGAACAATGTGCTCATAATGAACTCGAACTCGAACTCGAATCCAAACTCGATGTTTCAGGATTCGAGGCTGCAGCTTGTAATGAATGGGTTTAAAATTGACTTTCCTGCTTCCTGACCACCTTAGTCCGAGTTTCACTGGTACAATGAACAAGCTTAGTCTAGTAACCTGTGAAGGCGTCAGTGAAGGCAGCCGTTATCTCTCCTCACTCTACGTTGTCTTAACTGAGTCTATCCAAAAATTTTTAATCCTTACCGGACTTGCACGAATTAGGTCTGCAGTCAATCCTGAACTCTCTTCGTCCACGATTAAAAGGACAGACGATCACTATAGCGAATAAAATGAAAAAGAATTATGTGGATAAAAGTTACATGAATACATTTCAATACACAATTCAGGTTTGGATATTTTCAACGCTTGGCTTTACGAAAACTGAAAAATTACAGTTTAACAATTTTTTTATAATATCCACTGATCTTTTAATAAGAATAAAAATGTCAAAATACAAGGTATGAAACCTCCGAATGAACACCAGATGTGGAGAGTAGTTATAAGGGGATGCTTTCCACCTCAACTCACTGGTACTTTTTCTGGTCATTCCCTTGATTAATCCTGTCATTAACCATTAAAATTCTCCCCTGTTTATTTTCTGTCATTGAATTCCGTACTATTTTCAAAAATGGCACTGAAAAAAGTTATGTTAAACTTCTGTGATTTTCTGTTTAATTTTACCTTTAACCATTAAAATGTATCCTGTTTATTTTCTGTAATTTTCTGCCTGTTTTTATCATTTGGAGAATTAAATGAAAATTGACAAAATAATAGCTCGCTCCCTCGCTCGCTCACTCGCTTCGCTCGTTCGTCTCGCTTGGTCGCTCGCGGGAATGAAGGGAAAAAGTACCAGTGAGAAAGAGGTGGAAATCATCCCCTTATAACTACTAAAATAAGTATTATACAAAAATTTATGAGGATAAAATATATAATAAGATTAAAACTAAATTAAAATTGTTATAGTTAATATATAGAATGTTAAGTTATATAAAAGAAGAGATAAGAAAATCTATTAAAGAATCAAAGTATATTAAAGAGGATCTAAAACATTTTAGGAAATTAAATAGAGTTTTATTTCTCGTAAAGTATGTAGCAGAATTAATGCAAGATAATAAAGATGAAAATCTTAGTAGGTTTTTCTTATTATATTATAGATTTACAAAACGTTTTGGAGGAATATTTCAAAAAATCCCCTTCCTCAAGAAGAATTATAAGAAATTTATGTAATGCTTATAGTTATATTGTTCAAGGATTACCTTTATGGTTATGAGTTCTATGGATATGCATGAGGTGATATTGAATATATTAGTTTGGATAATGTTGATAATAGTAAAGAAAATCTTAATATCCCTGTTCCTATAACAAAAGATGACAAATGGTATGAGGATTTCAAAATAATTAATAAACGTTTATTGATTATTTAAAGATAGTAAAATAATAATATAAAATGCTTGAGTGCTAATAAGTTTTTTTGAAATGATAAAATTTGTTAGTTGTGAAACAGAAAAAATAAAATTTAAATTTAAAGAAATAAATATAACAAATTATAATGTCTCGCAAGGTCTGTCCAGATTACGCTAAAGATTACAAAAAGGAATTTTTTTTATAAAGGGAATTGATAGTTGTTTTGAGTACTTTTCAAATAATTTAAATAAGGCTACTACTGGGGTATTTCAAAATCATAAGCTTGAAAAAATAAGATTATGGTTACAAAGATTTGATAAGTTTCATCCTCCTAATACAAAACTAAATAAAATTAATGAGGCCGATGTGAGTTGTTCAGTTAATCTTTTAGAACAGCTAGCTAATTTTACTGATTATTATGTAACTGACGAATGGGAGTTTGATATAATAGAGTTTTGTACCTCTGTAGATAAAGATTTTCCAGGTTGGTCTAATCTTGTAGAAACTATTAAGTTATTTCACTCAAAATTTATTATGGTGGATAATTATCCTAAAATTTTAGTTAATTATGATGCGTCTGATGAGTCTGATTAAGTTTGTTAATTATTGTCTTATATCAATAATTGAAATAAGATGAAACAAAAAAAATAAAATTGAAATTTAAAGAAATAATATTAAATAATTATATAACAAGATGTCCACTGATTTAAGAAAGCTTTCCATTGCTGAATTAAAAAGTATTAAAAAACATAATCAACAAAAACTCAAGAACGATTATTCAAAATATAAGAAAAAACAAAAGTTGATTGCTGATATAAAGAAAATAGAAAAAGTCAGGGAAAAACTCAATCCCATTCCCGAACCCAAAAACAAACCCGTTAAAATCAAAACATTTGAGGACTACTTCCAGGAGTGTATCAAGAATAAAACAATTCCTCCCGATACTTCTCCTAATCTTCGCAAAGCTCTTGAAAGAGCGCTTAAAGAATATGACCAAGGAATTATAAAAGATAAATCAGCTCTAGATTAATTTGCTAACAAATACATTGTCAAGGGTACACCTGGTATTACTGCATTCGAATTCTTCAGATCTAAATCTCCCTATTTAAAAGACTTTCTTCGAAATCATCGAAATATTAAAGTTCGGTTTGTTTTAGTTTGTCTGATGGAAAAAATGGATGGTAACCAAAAATTAAGTATTACTGTTCAGGATAAAGCATATTTTCATTCGAGTACTCATATTAATCTTGAGTCAACCGATGTGAAAGAAATACTTGTTAAAGTTATTCATACCATCCTTGAAAAGATAACTACATACCAGCAAAATGGTAGTGGGTGGTATTTTTAAGGAGTTCTTCATCTTGAGATTCACACTGTTGTTTACAAACCAATGAGGGGTTCTTCTTAGATTCCTCTCCCAGATTGGATTATGCGAAAGAAAGCAACTGTAAACATTCGAAACACTGATGAAAAATGTTTTCTTTGGTGTGTACTCAGATATCTTCATCCAAGAGAGAAGAATGATATAAGATTAACAGACTTGAAGCAATATGAAAATGAACTTAATACTAAAGGAATGAACTTTCCAGTTAAATTAAAAGACATCAAATTTGAAACTCAAAATCCAACAATACCAGGGATAAACGTGTTTTTGGTTAATGAGAATAATAAGTTTTATCCTCTGAGAATGGCCAAACGAGACCCCCAAAATACAATTGACCTGTTCCTTTACGAAGAGGATGGAAAATGCCATTATTCACTTATTAAAAACTTTTCAAGTCTCTTCAGATCGCAAATAGCATCGCCAACAAATGGACAAATTTATATTTGCAAGAAATGTTTTACTCACTTCTCAAAAGGGGAATTATTTCAAAAACATATTGAATATTGTTCATCCAATGAAATAGTTGCCGTGAAAATGCCACCAAGAAACTCAAAATTATGTTTTAATAATTACCACAAACAACTTCCAATTCCTTTTGTAGTTTATGCCGATTTTGAATGTTTTACTAAACCGAAATGCACTTGTTGTCCAAATCCAGAGGATTCTTATAATTACAATTATCAGAAACATGAGCCATCAGGATTTTGTCTTTATATCAAAGGATTAGATGCTGAAATAACATTTAAACCAATTCTTTATACAAAAACCAATAGTGCTGATGACATTCCTGCGATATTTGTTTCTAAACTTGCAAAAGTAACAAATAAGAGATACCAAGATTTTTATTGTCGTCCAATACCTCTTAAATTAACACCCGCCGAACAAGAATCAAGCGGAAACCTGTCATATTTGTAAAAAAGAATTATTAACTGATAAAGTTCGAGATCATTGTCATTTTACTGGTAAGTATCATGGAGCTGCACATAATAGTTGCAACTTGCAATGTCTGAAGCCAATGATTCTTCCAGTGGTGTTTCACAATCTTCAAGGGTATGATGCACATTTGTTTTTTTAAACAGTTGTCTCGTTTGCCAGGTGACCTCTCCTGTATTCCTTCGACAGAAGAAAAATATATTTCGTTTTCCAAAAAGATAAAAGTTGATGAGTACATATCTCGTCGCACTGGAGAAACAGTTTCAGTGAATTTTGAAATAAGATTTATTGACTCTTATAAGTTTCTTCAAACATCTCTTGCCAATCTTGTTAGAAATTTACAACCAGATGATTTTCACAACACAAAGGCTATATACACTCAAAACATAGAATTGTTAACTCGTAAAGGAGTTTATCCATATGATTATGTTTCATCAATTGAGACTATTCTAAACTAAATGATGAAGACATAACTGATGCTGATTACCAACACGCACTCAATGTCTGGAATACTTTTAATTGTAAAACTATTAGTGATTATCATGACCTCTATCTAAAGACTGATGTCCTCTTGCTGGCAGATGTACTTGAGAATTTTCGAAAAACTTGTTTCCGCCATTACAATTTAGATCCCGCGCATTACTATACATCTCCTGGGCTAGCCTGGGATGCATGCCTCAAAGAAACAGGCCACGAATTACAACCGTTGCATGATTATGACATGCTGATGATGTTTGAGCGCGGTATTCGCGGAGGAATAACTCACATTGCAAAGACATATGCAGCGGCAAATAACAAATACATGACTAATTATGACCCTAGTAAACCGTCTACTTATATTCAATACCTTGATGCTAATAATCTCTATGGTTGCGCAATGTCGCAACCACTTCCTACACATGGGTTTAAATGGCTAAAAGATTTAACTATAGGTTGTGTAATTAATTTGTTAGAGCGCCTAAAGACAAATAAGGTGTATATATTTGAGGTTGACTTGGAATATCCTCGTAAACTGTGGGAGCCACATAATGACTATCCTCTTGCGCCAGAGAAGACTCTCGTAAATGGAGTAGAAAAACTAACTGGCTCTTTTAAACCCCGAAAAAAACTATGTAGTACATTATCACAATCTCAGAATGTATCTTGAGATGGGAATGAGATTAACTGCTGTTCACAGAGGAATATCATTTTACCAATCTCCATGGATGGCGTCTTATATTTCAAAAAATACAGAACTTAGAAAGACTGCAGCAAACAGTTTCGAGAAAGACTTTTTCAAACTAATGAATAATTCAGTGTTTGGCAAAACAATAGAAAACATTCGAAAGAGACAAAATATAATACTAGTAGATAACCGAAAGAAAGCCTCACAACTGTCAACAAAACCAAACTTTGATCGAGCAACAATATTTGATCGTAATCTTATTGCTGTTCATATGAAGAAAACTGAAGTGTATTTTAACAAACCGATATATGTCGGACAAGCAATACTGGATCTGTCGAAAACACTAATGTTTGATTTTCATTATGATTACATTCGAGAGAAATATAATGATGCAGCAGAGTTGTTGTTTACAGATACAGATAGCTTGTTGTATTTAATTCATACGGATGATTTTTACAAAGATATATCTAAGGATATTAAGCGCAAGTTTGACACATCTGATTATCCTGAGAGCCACCCATCTGGCATACTAACACGAGTAAATAAGAAAGTAATAGGTATGTTTAAAGATGAAGTAGCTGGCCGTCAGATTGCTCATTTTGTTGGGTTGAGACCAAAGCTTTATAGTTTCAAAGTTGAAGACGGGAGATTAACCAAAAAGTGTAAAGGGGTACAGAAAAATGTTGTCAAACGTGAAATCTCATTTGAAGACTATGTCCAGTGTTTGTTTTCTGGTGAAAAAAAAGATGAAGTCGATGAATATTATTAGAAGTGAATATCACGACATTTACTCAAAGGAATTAACTAAAATTGCTTTGAGTAATGATGACGACAAAAGAGAGGTCTTAGAGGACAGAGTAAATACACTTGCTTTAAGATAGTTAGATAAAGATAAAAAATGGTCTATAGCAAAGAGGAAATAGAACGGTATCTAGAAATATTAAAAAGTTATAATAGAACCTCCAGTGAGGTAGGGGAAGCGAATAGATGCATTAAATGTTGGAATTGTCACAGTGATTGTTTCTTCGTTAATTCAGGTTATTAAATCTGTGAGGAGTATGGTGCGAGTAACGGCCATGTTTTGGGGTATTATGATCAGAAAGATTATGATCGATTACATTTTCGAAAGAAGCGTATTTATCAGAGAAAGTATCATTATGAAAAAAGATTGATCAAGTTTCTAAAAGATTACACCTGACTGAGGATCAAAAGTGTTGTTTATACAGTAAACTAATGGCGATAGACAACCACGTCATGGAAATACTAAACAAACAATTTTGTCGAAAGAGAATGCTAAGTATTTTTTATGTGATCAAAAATTTTTTAGAAGAAATGGGAAATGAAAAGTACAAACTAGTTTATCTAAAGATTTCTGAACAAACTTTGGCGAATTATGAAAAGTGGTGGAATAGTTACAAATCTCTTAACAATGCGGCGTAGCCTAGGGAGGGGATTTTTAATTAGTTTAAAAACATGTTTGAATAAATAAAAGATGCCTCATTTTCTTGCATTTAGGTGTTTGCAAAGACGCTTCTCAAGTTTGCTGCAACAGTTTTGAATACATAAAACAACCTAATATTCTCATTCGACATCATACTTACTTAAACGATACCAGAAGCTTTACCCCAGAAGAAGAATACAGCTGTAAATTAAACATGATCAAACAAGATCTAATATATATCGAATCTGAATGTGAGGTAAAAAAAAGTATGGCACACAATGACAGAAATAAAATTGCTTTTGTTAATAATTTAGAACAAATCAGGGAATGTCTTGACAACCCAAATAGGAATAAGGAAAATTTTTACATAAATTTTTTATTATATTTCTTAATAAATCGATCTGCAAGAGGAGTTTGGTCAATTATCATTTCATCTATTAGTTTCATGCGATCAATAAACTCTTGTTTGTTAAAGGAGTCTCCCCGCAGAGCTGAACGCAGTTCAACGAGCACTTTTTCATACGTTGTAAGTGCAATTTGTGACATTTCAATATTTTTCTTGTAATTCTTCATTTTTGCAATACTTGCCACAATAACGCCAGCGCCATTGGTAATACCGAGGATTATTGGATTTAGTGTTATTCCCCCCGCTATAGTGCCAAATGACAATTAATTCTCCTCCAGTAATTGCTAGTGTTTCGTCTAGTTTTTTATATCTCTTGTATGACTTTTTAAAACACCAGTATTTTTTGTGATAATGTTTGTAGAAATCTTTGAGACATCCAACTTCTGTTTCTGACAGAGACTTGTCAATGTGATTAAACTCAAATATATTTGTTTTGTCAGTTTTCATATCTCTTCTACATAACCACGAGATAATTTTTCTTGTACGAGAACTCTGTGGTATACCTCTGAGTCGAAATCGTAAAAGTTTGTTGAATACATTAACCTATGTATTACTCCATCATCTGATGAAAAACCAAAATTTACTCTTTGATTTTGGTTACTAAGTGGAGAAGACGCCTGTGTTAGAGTTGAGCTGTAGTTGGACACCTTTGCTTTTGTGATCCTCGCATTACTGTTTTCTGTTTACCAGATAACAATTCGCTTTACATTCATACTACTAGGTAAGGTAATAACTTGTGATCCCTGATTAGTTGTCAGGGTTAATCTAGTTGTTCTAGAATCATATTTTAATTCTGTTCTAGGATTAACATAAACATTTGCAAACAAAGTAGAACTTTTATTTCTCCAGAATTACATTACAACACACATTGTAAAGTTTGGACTGCGTGGGACAGTTACTGTTAAACCATATCCATTAACTCTTAATCCATCCGCTTGTATTTCAGCTATATTTTTTGTGGTAAAATGAATGTTTGGGTTTAAACCTGTATAAGCAACTCCTGATGAACCTTTTGTTATTTTATACGAATCAGCATCAGAGAAGTCATAGAACTCACTAAAGTTTGCTCTGTACAAAGCATTTGCAGTGTAAGGAATTAACTCTTTTACCATTCCAACTGTTGCCACGCTATTATCACTGTTTCGATCAAGTTTGATATTTTTAATTGCTTTTTGATTTGCATTGATGTCGACATTGTACACTACTACTGTTGGGTGAATGTCAAATGCGGTGTGATAGTCGTAAACTTTATCTGGGTCGATATTGCTAACTGTACTCGTGATGCCATAGGAAATCATGTAAACTCCTGAAAAGTTTTTTGGATACACCGCCAGGTCAGATCCTGTTTGGGGGATGTTAGCAAGTATGTGGAGAAAATATTTGCTGCCAGAGTTTAGTTTTCTGAAATTAACTATTATTCTATGGTAATACATAAATTGTGTTTGACCTTTTGAATCGCTGTACCTATGGGAAAGTTTCCTTACACTAGCATTTCCAGTAGTTAATCCTTGTGATGTGCCTTTGTCAACACTTATCTGGGATTTATGCCATAGTTGATAATCACGGTTAAGTATTTCTAAGCACAGGGTGTAATCAGTATTTGCAGCTAGTCTGTAAAAATTAATTCCCATTTTATATTTGTAACCACCCTGAGAATTCTTAATTATAGTCGTATAAAGAACTTTGTGATTGTAGTCGTGAAAGTTGGCTTGACTAGGTAGTAAGTTATCTATCTTTGTTATATTAAAACTATTTCCACCATCTATTTCATTGAATCGAGTTTGACATGAGATAACTAAACTGATCTTTATAATGACTTGGTTGAACTTGAGACTCATGCAACTGGCTGTCGACGTATTTTTTAGTTGCCGGTTCGTCATTTGAAGCGGGAGTTCTAAGATTCGTTATTTTATGACCGCTAACATCAAGATCTCCAGTCATTAGGACACTCCCATCTTTCTTTAAGTAAGGACCGAGATCTGGGGCGGTTGTGTTATCATCCACATATTTTTTGGTTGCGGCGTCTGTGGGGTTTGTAGGCGGTCTTAAATTATTTATACTTTTATTATCCATGTTTAGATTATTAGTCATTTTATTTGTTCCAGCAACGTGGAGATATTTTAAATCAGTAAAACCCAATGGTGTTGGTTGCTTTGGTCCATTTGGAGATGGCAGATTGAATATTCGTTTGCCGTCCATATTTAGATTTCCAGTCATTGGGGTAGTTCCATTTTTTTTGAGATAATCAGCAAGTTCTGCTTTTGTTGCATGAATTAATGCTGCAGCGTTTATTGTATTTGTTGCTGTTGTATCAACATAGGATTTATTTGATGCTTGGTCGTTTGCAATTGGAGTCTTAACATTGTAAATGTAATTATCTCCCATATCCAAATATGTTTTCATTGCTTCTGCTTCGTTAATTCCAATAAAGTTTTCTTTTACTTCTTCGTAACTAACTAATGATTCAGTATCTGTTTAAAGTTGATTAAATGTTCTCTTTTTGTTGTTCTGAATATTGTAAGAATTTTTTAAATTAATATCAGCTGTTATATCACCAACCCCAGCATTATCCAATTGCTTGCGTGTAACAGCATCACTTGGATCTGTTCCATCACCAAGATTTACCAATCATATCATAATTTCCATTTGAGGTGAGACTAAACCCAACTCCTGGAGAGCCTTGAATTCCTCGGGCAAATGGATGATTATAAGATTGTTCGTTAAATATTCCGATTTTAATTATTAGTTATATAATCAGTGAAATTTTTGCAATGAATTTCTTTGGTTTATCCACATACAGAAATGTAAATGGTTTCTAGTTGCCACTTTATATTGTGCTTTGTCTACTCCTAACTCAGATGATATTCTGTTGGACTCCCTCGACGATGGAAATTCGTACAGGCAGTAGTGAGAACAATTCAATCGAATATCCTTTGGAGTTTTGTAAAATGACTGACTGAGGTAGATTACAGAGCAATTCTCATGACGCCCTTGAATGAAATAATCAATTATTTGTTTTGGTTTTTATCACAGACGTAATCATCAAATATCACAAGTTTTTTATTGTCTTCGTAATCCATTTCTGTCACTGGGGTTACTTCATCGTTACTCACATGAAGTATTGCATAACCCAGGTTCATACTCAATTGTCTCATCTTTTGTATTAGCCGTCTGTAGTTAACCTGTTCTAGATTACGCGCATAAAGATAAATCTCATCATAGTACAACAGTGGCTTAATTAACATGTGATACAGCAGATTAGTGTTACCAATTCCACTATTTCCACAGATCAACATTCGAAATGTGTCTGATGGCATGTAGGAATACAGCTGTTTGTATTTTTTATCTGGATCATCAATGCTATCATAATTAGGTATTTCCATTTACATAATGATTAACTAAAACTGGACATTCAAGAAGCCAAAAAATTTGCAAAAAATAAAATTGAAGCTGATGCTTTGTCTAAACAGGTGAGAGATATAATAAAAATAACAAAATGGCAAAAACAAAATATGAGAAAGGGTTTTAAAGAAACATTGAATCCGCTTATTGAGTCGCAGGATAGTGTTAAAAAAAGTATTGATAAACAGCAAGACTCATCAATAAAACAACTTCAAGCTAATCAACTTGCTCTTACACAAGGTCTTAATCAAAACAGACTTGCTATAACTGAAGGATGTGATAAAATGGATGAGGTAAAAAGATGGGATTTGTCGCAATTACCAGGTTTCGAAGCAATTGAAGAGCCTAAAAAACATGATGGAGTTTTACTTTCTCCAACAGAGGAAAGACCAAAAATAGCAAAATTTAAAGCTGAAGACCTAGATAGATATTTAATGAGTAAAGAATCACAAGATATACTAAAAATTAATGAATACCACAAACTCCCTTCTGAGTATTTTAAAGAAGATGTTTGTACCATTGATAAAGTAATTGCTGACGTTAACGAAGATATAGAGGGTTTAAATAAAGTATTAAGAAATACTGCAGATTTTGTACGATTTTGTACGGTTATATTTTAGCTCAACCAAACGCAAAAAGTAAAAAACCACATGAAGAAACATTAAATTATATAAAAAATTACAACATATTAAGCATATATGCAAAAAATTTAAGCGATCTTAAAGTGCTACTACGACGAAAATTTTTGTTTATGTTTCCGAGTTTTTTTTAACATAAATCTTTTGTATATGTTCAAAATTATACAAATAGCGAAAAATTGGAACGATACTTGCGTACGGGGGCTGGAAATTTCCCCAATGAAAAGTGCATAAATACCGTCCGCCATTACAAAGTTCGCAAAGCAATAGCCCGCGAGATCTCCGCAAAGCGATCGTGCGTTTGACCACGTGATTTATGCACTGTGACGTAGAAACATCAACCAAAAGATTCGCATTTGGGAAAAGTTTGTGAGTTTAGAGCCTTTTAACGAGACGTTAAAGATGTCATCTCCGTCGGATTCCTCTTCCTGCACATCTGAAAGTGATCTAGAAAGTTTTACAGTTGACGAAGTGATGGGGGAATTGTATGAATTTGCGCCGTACGACGACAGTTGCGAACCCCTTGCTACCGAGGAAGAAGCCGCGGACTACAACGAAAGAGTTCATCGCGAAGAAGAAGAGCAACAACAGTTTCAACGAAGATATTCGGGAGAGGTGCCAGCGAATGAATGGTATGGTATTATCATGGAATGTAGATTTATATTTTTATTTTCCAATTTCAACATACCCGTCGTTAATTCGTGCGCGTGACGAACGCGACTGTGTGTTTTGCTTAAGTTTACAATTTCGTTGCTATGTGATTAGCTGTAGTCCTGATTTTATGCGATAGTTTTATTGAAGAGGTCAGACAATTAATAATTTTATACAGACGTATTTTTCTTGTGTTTGACGAATTTTTCACATTATTTTGCAGGTGTTCGCGCTCGAACTGCTCTGTCAGCCTTGTTACAAAAGCGCAGGAGTGCATTTGGTGCAAAGAGATCGATCGCTGCGAAGAGGTCATGGAAGAAGCCATTGGAGACCGGACCGTATGCATAACCCTCCATCCACGGTTTGAAAGCGTCTGCTTAAACCGCCACGTATTAGAAGTGGCTGCACTGGGCCTAAAAACGCGAGCTGGAAAGTCGTACACAACTGTTCGTGGGCAAAGCAACAAAAGTGATAATGAGTAAGTTGGGGTATTGTTGACTTTGTATCGGAACGATCGAACCTTACATAGCATTGAATAATTGATACATCTAAGCTTATCGCCGTGGACTGATCTCATAGAATCACATTTTTTATTTTCTAAATGGCTTTATTGCCCCAACTGCTTATTTTTAAAAAGAGTATTTATTTATCTCCATTCAATCCCTCCTTGAATTAACAGTGATCTCGTTTCTCTAACTAGATTCCTGAGGTCTGTGGCCTATCGCCAATTTACAAGACTGCTGTGGAGTTATATTGGTAGTTCCAGGCGATACCCCTTGCCCTGTTGTGCCTACAATAAAATCAGGAAACAATTTGCGAGTCAAAATGGCCATTACCGTGGATTCGAAGATGAAGAAAATGAATAATAAATGCACTGTTTGTTCTTGAAGATTGTCATGTATGCCATTGGGGCCAAGAAGGACCTACAATAGTTGCTTGAATACTTTTCCGTAAGCACTTAATTTTATGGGCCAAACTTCAGAATTCTCAGCCACTTACTCGCTTTTTGTTGAATGACAAACTTGCCCACTGTGTGAAGCCCTGTTCTTCTAGCGTTCAGTTAAACTCAAGTTTAGTGGCTGGGAATTCTAATGTTGCTCCAATTATCATGTACACAAGTAATAAAAATTAAATCGAATTCAGCCTGAATTTAATTACAGTTTTAATGTATCGTTTCTTTCTTTTCACTCGGCTCACAGAGCACTGCAAAACTTAATAGCTGGAAACTTTCCTAGCAGGTCTGGTTGACTCTTCCAGACTTTTGTCTGGCTACAGTTTCTGCAGAAACGTTCTACGGTTAACAAGGTACCTGTCTGTGATACAGAAAGTTTGGGTTTTGAAAAGAAGCACAAGTGGCAGAACTGAAACAAAAGAAGTTTGGAAAGGAAAACAATTCCCTTTGGTTCCTCTCGAATGTTTTTTCCTCGTAGATCCGACCTGTAAAAAATGATTGAAAGGAAATACTCATTTAATCATAGCATCTGAAATAATAAAATAACAATAAAAAAAATGATTATCATTTTTATTGTTTTTCTCAGGGTGTTGCCAGTTTTTCAACTTGTTGTAAACCTGGCTAATTGTGGGTTGGGATTTTATTCTCACATACATCCTGAAAAATGCTTTTTTATAATAATTCTGTTGATTGCACACATGACAACTTTGAGCCCTTAAGCTATCTAGCCCACCCCAACGATGCATAATTTATTACAAGTGGTTGAGTGGACAAACCAAACATTTTTAGGCCTGGGACTTCCAGTCTATGGGCTGGCTATGCCTCTTCTTTTTTTTTTTTTTTTTTTTTTTTTGCAATTCTTATCTGAGTAAATTAAAAAACAAATTTCATGTACTCTTGTTTCTAAATAGATCCTCTCATAATGGAAGTTAGTTTTAGGCCTAAATCACTTCCCAGAGGATACTTAGAGCTAAGATGTTAAAATGCAATAAATTTTGCATCTTTGTACCTTGGGTTCTGATGAGTCTTCACCGAGTCATCATCTTCCTTTAGTTTTTTATATGCATCTTCGATTTCTTCAGGACTCCATGTGGGGTCTTCATCACACTCAAACTCCTCATACACGTCGTCCTGCATTTCCTGCTCATCTTCTGATTCATCCTCTAGCCCTAACTCTGTCTCATTTGTTACCGGCCATGGATCAGTTTGAATAGCTTAAACAAATGGAATTCAAAAAATTCTATCACCATTAAAATTTTAATTATTATTAAATAATCAAATATTGATAAAATGTAATAAAAATATAAAGATAGGCAGTTATGCCTATATGACTCATCAACATCAATTATTGTAGACTCACCAGCATTCACCATCAGCAACTGCTTCGGCTCTTGTATGCTCTTAAAGGTTTCAACCCACTGATCTTGATTGGAGATTAACTTACTCTTCAGTCTTGTGACTTTGCCCCTTAAGTGAGTCACCTCACTCCTCAGGGTTTTGCATGTTGTGCAATTCCCAGCATGTCCAGTTGGAGTATCCTACAAAAACAAACTTTCATCATTAATACAGGCTGTAATAACAAGACTTTAGAATTTTTGTGTCTTAGTATTGTTGCAAAATAACTGCACGTGTAGTTTTCCACTGTTATGATAATACAAAGATGCAAATAAACATTAATTAGAGTTATGTGCCTACCATAGAAACCTGTTCAAGTTCAGGAATCGTTAATGATTCATCAATCTGCATAACTTCATCCATATCCTGCACTTTTTCGATTCCCTGAGCCTCCAGGATCTGCATGGTCTCAGTAACCTCATCAGTGCCTGAAATCCCTTGGCTCTCGAGAGCTGTCTTATCACCAGGAGTACCTAGGACCTCCGAAGCCATCTCAGTCTCAGGGATGCAGCCCTCCTTTTCAGGATTTACCTCAAGCAAAGAACCCTCACTTGTATTCAGAACACCCTTGATTTCTGGAGACTCCTCAGGGTTGAGATTGGGAGCCCCCATAGTGTCAGCACTCTCCTCAGGTGCAGAACTTCATTTCAAAGAGATCACCTCTTCTTCAGGATTATCTTCTTCCTCTGTATCCTCATTAGTAGTTTGACCAGCCAGAATTTCATTTAGTAGCTAAAAATGAAAATAGGTACGACCATTTTTTTATATCTCCCCTTCAAAACAAGTTTAAATTTGAGCTTTATGTCGATGTTTTCAAAACTAGAAATGGAAGCAAGGTTTAACCACATCTTTGCCTTAAAATGTATGCATCATTTGCAGACAGTGAAAATAGAATTAAAATACAAACAAACAAAAAACCGCAAACAGTAACTGAACTTATAGAATGTAGAAATCAGACTAAGTCCATTTTCGGTCGTTTTAAAAGACTCGCGTGTAACTCTTAATTTGCTGTAAGATTTCTTGGAGGGAAGTCTGGAGTACTGTCAAATCTCAAAGTAACAGCAAGATAATCACTCAAAAAATAGAGAGCCGGATTTCTATGTAGCTTCACTTTTTCTAAATTTTACGCTTGAGTGGAAAGGTCTGGGAATTGGGGAATTGACTTCACGTCCACTCAGCGCAAATGCCCGTTTTACTATAACTATGAGAAGAAAGCAGAAAAGTATGAAAACGCATGCAACAATATGGGAAGTCCAAATAGTCAGAGCATTCATTACACGAATATTGAACTACGATGCCAGAAAAAATCATGTCACAGGTAAATGGGGAAATAAATATAATGGTGATAAGCACAGCGCAAATACATTGTAATTTCACTCACCGATCGTCGACTCCGCTTTGATAGTGTTTGAGAGGATTTTTTCCAAATGGTTGGAAACGTCCCCTTCTTCAAATTCCTTTTCATGCCTTTCATCGGAAAAGCAAGCGTAAAACAATCCCTTGTAAAATGCTCCGAGCACACAGCAAATTTTCCCACTATGTTGAAATCCTTCCGATGAATGGACACGAACCTTTTCCACTTTTATACTACTACATGAGAAATTTCTGCAATTTGATTGGCTTAGAGCAGTGGTATTTCAGCTTAATTTGAAATACCTACATGTGAAAATTACAAACATTTTCTGGGTAGTAGTAGAAACAAATAACAGCATGATTTGTACGTGATATTTAGCATAAATACCACTTGTGATATTTCAAAATTGTCTCAAATTTCACTCGCCTAACGGCTCGTGAAATTTTGTATAACAATTTTGAAATATCACTTGTGGTATTTATGCCAAATATCACTACAAATCATGCTATCACCTATACTAATCTAACGCTGCCCGAATCAGGAGAATTATGAATAGAAATCCCCAATTCATCGTTCTTTACGTTTCCACAGTCCTGAACAACACAACGTCTACCAGGCATACTTTCGCTTTAAGTCAAAAAAGCGAAGAAAGAACCTCCAAAAGCTTCCAAAAATATCTCGTCCTGCATGCGATTAGCCGACAGGGCTGAATAACGTACTACGCATGTCCGTGAAATCACTTGTTTACTAGTCTAGCCCGTGCGCGAAGCACTCGCGCAAAGTGAAATTCTAGCATCTGAGACCATTTTATCTTCGACCATCTAAACTCATATTTGTGAATGCCAACAAAGGAGAAATTCTACGAATACGTTAGAAAGGCAACTCGTGGAAAGAAATGTTATGTAATCCAGGGATCAAGGAAAATGTTTTTTGACCGTCCCGGCGAAGGTTTTTCATTGTTTTGATGCAAATCGTCAGTAAGTTTGCAGAAAGATGACTGAGAAATTAAAAAAGAGCAATGTGCTGGAGTTTGGGCGACTTTTCTTCGATGGTACGTAAACGATTTACTTAAACATTACTTTATTCTGGTTAAGGAGGAGCAAATATTTGTAATTTAGGCCGAGCGATAACAGTTGTTGACCGTTTCTTTTGACTTGGTGGCAAGAAAGCCGGCTTTGAGCGCGATGATACCATCAGACACAAGAAGTCATGAAAGTCATAAACTTAGTTACAAATCTTAGTGCGATCAAAGAAGCTTTTACGTACCTCTAGCCGGCTTAGAGGCGCTGGTCGAGCTGTAGAATCAGTATTTATTCGGTAAAGTTTGTTTAAAATTTAATTTGCACCTTTAAGCTTGTTAGTGAATAAACCTTTAAAAGTTTAAAGCTGTTGAAGTTTTGGGACACAATCACAAGTTGGCTCAGCTCTATGTGAGTCGTATTAACTATAGGTTTTCCTTTTATGACAGGTTTGAATGAAGCAGAAGAATCAAGGAATGAAGGTCTAGACTTCGTAGAGAAAAATAAATGAAAGTTTGTAAAGAGTCAGATTGTGCTTCTCCCTGTAATGAAGCTTTTCAGAGAACTTCAAGTCATTGATACTTTTACCAGCTAGCATCGACTGTATTACTTGTCCATTTACTCTTTTCAACATTAATTTTGCCTGTTGTCATATACAAAAATTTATAATAGCTCTTTTGAGCTGAGCCAAGAATGAGTCATAAAGGGAAACAAGTTTGGAAGAAAGAACTTGATTGAATTCGAAACCTCAGTGATTGTTTTGTGTTCTTACAGTTCTTATAGTGAAACCAAGCGAGATATAACAAGAGAAATAACTAAAGGACGATCATTCAAGGAAAAACAAAGATAAATAAAATGTACCTTTAATGCTGACACTGATATGATGTCCGGACGATTTCTTAGAACTGATAACATATTGATAATCTGTACTTTCATGTGTTTACGCTTGAAAATGTACACATTCGAATGAAAGAACTGTTTTCGGCTTCGTCCGTGCATCTTCTTTTGTTCATAGCAAAAAAAGGGAAAAAATTACGAAGGTGGAAACGAGAATTCAATAAAGTATGAAATAATCTACCTTTAGTTTAAATGGGAGCCTTGAATATTCGGAAACCACCTTAATAATCGCCAAAATGTGAGGATGTTTTGAAAATCCTTTTGCAAACGATACTATTTATAGCGGGGACGCTTCTTTCGTGCGTCTTCTTTTGTTCATATAAGAAAGTAGAAGAAAAATTACAAAGGTAGAAACGAGAATTAAATAAAGTATGAAATAATCTACCTTTAGTTTAAATGGGAGCCTTGAATATTCAGAAACCACCTTAATAATCGCCAAAATGTGAGGATGTTTTGAAAATCGTTTTGCAAACGATATTATTATTGCAGGGATGATTCGTTCGTCGTCTTCTTTTGTTCATTGAAAAAAGTAGAAGAAAAATTACAAGGGTAGAAAGGAGAATTGAATAAAGTAGGAGTAGGAGTTGGGGCGAGATGTGACGTAAAACATCAACGCGACAAAACAAGGCAAACAAAACATCAAACGATATTTGCAAACGATATTAATATTGCAGGGATGGTTCGTTCGTCGTCTTCTTTTGTTCATAGAAAAAAGTAGAAGAAAAATTACAAGGGTAGAAACGAGAATTGAATAAAGTATGAAATAATCTACCTTTAGTTTAACTGAGAACCTTAAATATTCAGAATCCACCTTAATAATCGCCAAAATGTGAGGACGTTTTGAAAATCCCTTTGAAAACGATACTAGGTTAGATTTCAGACCTCTCCCGTCTCGGCACATGCGCAGACCTTGTTCAGCTCTGTCCAATTAGCCACGTTTGTTTGCCTTGTTTTGTCGCGTTGATGTTTTACGTCACATCTCGCCCCAACTCCTTCAAATACTACTCCCGGTCATTTTTTGAATCGAGCAATGGCGGCAAGACATTTACGAAAATTGCCGTGTAAATAAACACACTTCCAGATCATATTTGGACTCCAAACTTGGCACGGTAAGTCACTTTTACATACATTTTCGAAATATGTAATCATAAACAAATTCCCAAATTTGATCGTAGTAGCACTTTAAGTATTATAAAACAACATCTGGCTCTGGAATTTTTTACTTTAACAACCCACAAGAACTACTAAAAAGACTTGAACTACTAGGTGGGTCTCTTGCTGCAGAAACCAATGGTGTATTGTCTGAATACATTCAAATAGCTCATCAACTAAGAGACCTCGGGGTTGTTCTGGTTGTTACTAATAACCAACTTAATGCACTGTTAAGAAAATATATAAACATAAGATAAATGAATGAAAGTGCGATTCATATTTCCTCTGTTAAACGAGAACAAATAGGAACAAACAAACCTCATTATTTTTTAGTTAAATTCAATCCACCTCTAAAACTTGACCCAGAATTTAGGCATTTTCTCGCCCTGGACAGGTTGTCGATGACTTACTCTTGGTACAACATCAGAAGTGATTATAAAAACAATACAATCAAGTATACCCATAATGGATCAACCTGGCATACAATTACTTTTACAGATGGAATGTATTCCTACTCTGATATAAATGATTATATCCATCAGTACATGAATCAAAAGTCCCGTCACTCGACAGACTGTACTCCAAAGGAGCAAAGGTGTAGTTATTTTCTCTACGTATCGAGTACTGGTATCACTTGATGGAGACTACCAACTTGATCTAAGGGGAACAGATTTTGGAGATGTCATCGGATTTGAAAAAAAAACTGGTGACTAAAACAGAGTATGGAACACGCCTCCCTAATATTACGAAATCGATTGACTCATTAAACATAAACACAACCGCTATAGAAGACTCCGTTGTAAATGGAGTAAATACAAACAAAATTGCCGTTATACCAACTGATAATCTTACGAGGAGTTATCCATTCACTTTCGAACCGCGAAGGCAACTGTACTGCCCTGTGAGTTCTAATTATATTTCTGAAATGAGAATATATGTAACTGATTCACTCGGAAAACCTATTGATTTAAACGGTATTGATTGGTTTATGACGCTGTTGCTTCGCCATACTGAAGAAAATTCATTAGTATAATTCTATAGATAAAATGAGCACAACTCAAATAATGCGACAATCAGAGTTTAAAAGAAAATACGACCCAGAAATGGGAAATATACAAAACAACACATCTATGGAGAAGCAATAATGGATTCAGTAAAATCCTTTTTTAAAAAACCAACTCCTAAACGTAAACCTCCACCTACACCGCCTCAGCCGCTTACGCCTCCCAAAAAAGTGACATTTGCCGACAAATTGAAAAAGGCGGGTGATAAAATAGTAAAAATAATTTCTCGTGAAAGTGTTCCCACCACTAAAAAAACATCACATAGAAAAATGACTGAAAAAGAATATAACCAATATTTGGAAAACTTAAGAAAATTATATAACTATTAATATAAAAGTTTACTTGGCAAAATCAAATTGTTTAGAAACCCAAAATATCTTGAGAGATATGTTATATTTGATCTTAAACAACCTATAAATACAACTGACCCAGCGGCTGCTAACACCGCCCAAGTGAGAGCACCAAACCTTACGTTTATCGCTGATAATACAGGAGAAGCTACTCCATTTGATTGGTATAACGCGCGTTTTTCGATGGATTTTAAAGTAAGAACATACGTTCCAGGAGATCTAACACTTGCAGACCACAATAGAATTGTAAATGGTTCTAACTCATTTATAAAAAAATTAACTATCCTGGCAAATGGAAAAGAAGCTTATAGTTGTAATGAAGCAAATCATGTTGCAAATATTAAAAATTTACTTGAGTATAATTCCTCTTATGCAAAGAGTATTGGAACCAAAGAACTTTACTATCCTGACACATCACGCGCTGCAGAGGAACATCCTACTGAAGCAACCTACCATGTAGGTTGCTTGAGTAGGACTTCAATACTTGGTACTTCAGCTTTAGTCAACTGTGAAATACCTCTTAATAGGTACTCTTTCTTTGAAACATTAGAAGACAAACTACTTCCCAACACAAAAAATGAACTGGTGTTCCAAGCTGAAAAATTATCTTAAACCTTACAAATGGACTTATCTCAACGAAGTCGTTCATATATCAAATAACTTACAGCAACAAACAGGTCATTACAGAATTACAACCGCTATTTCAAAACCACGCCATGTATTTGTTTGGGCTATCCGGACAGCAGCTATTAACTCACAAAAAGCAAAGCCATTTATATATGATACTTTTGGTAATTTACCAGCCAATGCTAACGTATCACAATGTTATCTCGAAGTTGGAAATGGTAATGAATATTCTGATTTTCACTATAAACCATCTACAGATTTAACAAGAGTTTTTAGAGGCCTATTGGAGTATGTTCACGCAAACAACGACTTTCAAGGTGGAACAATTCTTGATATGGATAGTTACAAAAAAGTTTATCCAATTATTTACTTTGATTTAACAAAACAAAAAATGGACATCAAAGATGGAGTAACAAAACTAGCGTTTCATTTCGAACTATCAGCCAATCCAAACCGTGATTATAACTTTTATGCTCTTGTTCTTCACGAACGAGAGGCAGAAATAAAACAAGAAGATGGAAAACTACTTCTTAGAACTTAGAGCTTCGCTTTGTATAACCATTACATAAAATGAATGAAGATTTAGTTTTTAATCTCGAACAACCTTTAATAATCTCTACTGATAATAATTATCAAAACAGAGGTAATTTCAAATTTGTTGTTGATAGGGAGTCACTTGATTGGTACAATGCAAGGCTGTCAATGGATTTTACATTAACAAAACTAACTGGGCGTAATGTAATCATTAATGATAGAATTGGAATTATTAATAGTGTAAGTTCTTTTGTAAAAAAAATTAGTTTTAGTATTAATGCACGAGAGATTTATCAATGTAATTCTGCCAATCATGTTGTAAATATTAAGAATTTACTTAAGTATAATCCTTCTTATGCTGAGACTATTGGAACAAATGAATTTTACTATCTTGATACAACAAATTCCCCAAACAGAAATAAATATTTAACAAGGCAAGTCCAACACGGAAGAAATAATGCAAACACTGGCTGGACACCAAGAATTTTTATTGAAAATGAAGACCCCACTTTCAATGAGGGGTTTGATGCAAGAAAGGAAATTCGAGCATTGTTAATTGTGAAATCCCTCTTAATCGATATCCATTTTTGAGGCTTTTAAAGATAAGATGTTATCAGATTCCAGATTCGAATTAAGCATTGAGTTTGAAAGTGACAACAACCTTATATGGAGGCAAGGGAATGACGTCTGTAGAGTAATAATTTCAAAACTACAACTTTACATTCCTAGTGTAAAATTTGACAAAAAATGCAAAACAGCAACAGCAAAGGCTCCAAAATCTTGTACTTATCTTAATGAGTACGTGACGAATTCGACAGATTTAAGACAAAGAGAAGGAAATTTTAGAATAACAAATGAGGTGTCAAAACCACGGTTTGTTTTTATTTTTATTGTAAACAGCGCAAATATAAACTCACAAACAGCAAATCTATTTTTATACCAAAATTTTAATGTCGCAAATAACAGAAAATTAATAAGATGTTACCTTAAAGCAAATGAAAATATTTACCCCAATATTCATTACAAACCATCCACAGAGCCTTCAAGGGTTTACAGAGATGTTATGTCGTATGATGGTGGAACACTTCTTAATAGAAATAATTTTGAGTCTCTGTTCCCATTTATTTATTTTAAACTACCAAATCTAGAAGATAAAGTAAACCTTTCATTTCATTACGAACTTAGTGGGGAACCCAATGCTGATAATTCCATTTACGCTATTGTTTTACATGAAAAGCTATGTCACATATGATTTAATATAAATAGTGAAATAAAAATGCAAGAAATATTTGGGTTAGGACATAAATATCACCCCTCAAAAAAAGAGATCGGAGATTTTAAAAAAAATACTAAATACTGCTAAAAAAAATAAAGAATTATCATATAATATTTGTTTATTTAACTTTTGAACAATCCCTTCTTTTTTATTATTTATGCAATAAATTTAAAAATATTAAAGATTATGACCCTAAAGAAAAACATGATTTTAAAATCCAATTTTCAAAAAATGAAAATAACACACCAACTCTTCTTTATCTTACAAAATCACAATTAAAAAAAGTAAATGAAAAAAGATCAAAAAAAGAAAATTTTGGTTTACAAATGACTAATAAACAAATTGCTGAAACCTGCAAGGAGACTATTAAAATGGACAAAAAAAGAGTTAAACTTTTTGAATAATAAAGAAACTTATGAAGGAGATGATGATGATGATGATGATGATTTTCTGGATGTAGATTTTGACAAAATAGATGAGAATAACAAAGCCCAAAAACAAGAGGAATTACAAAGAAATTGCGCGCTTTCATGAATATGAATCCCATGCTGACTAAAAATTCACAAAAATCTTTCCAAGGTTTGAAAAAAATTATAGAAAGTGAACCAAAAGTAGGCAGCTACCTTCAAAAGCTGGTTGAATTAAGCCGTATGCAATTATTAAGTTTTTTAAAAGCATGAAGAGATCATGAATCTGATTTAATATTAAAAAAAGGTAAATACAAAATTTTTTTCGATTTCGAAGATCCACAATACGAAACAAAACCATTTATTCTTTTTTTTAACAAAAAAACAAATAAAAGACTATAATTTTGCTAGAGAAAACGGAGGATTCTATAATCTACTTACTAGTAAAAAACAATTTACTAAAACCTGTTATGAAGTTGCTAAAATCAATAGAGATATATATTATTATCTCGAATATAGAAAATTGCCCCCAAAACCTAAGAAAAAAGAACCAAAGAAAAAAGAAGTATTAGCTATCACTTATGAAATGGGAGATTTAATAGATTTTAGTGATGATGAAGAGAAAGATTTAATAGATTTGAGAACTGAAATACACAATTTAATAGAAACTCCAAAAACACCAACAGTACAAGAACTACTTATGTATGAAGAATTATTTCCAAAAGGAAAAAAGTATAAAGTTTCACAAGATGAAGATTTAATTCCAACAAGTACTGGCCCATCCACTGATGGTGTTAATATTTTAAGAAACATCCTTAATTACCCAACAACAAAAAATATTATGGGTTTGTCTCTAACCCCAGATTTAAGAGAAAAAATAAATAAACTAGACTAAGAAGCATCCTTTGGTGTAGCAAACATAATAAGTTCTTTTATTACAAATAATCGTGAAAAAATGTCTGTATACTCAGTAACTCGAAAACAATTAAAAGAAATTATTGAAGGATTAATTACAACATTAAGTGTGTTACTCAACCAAGCACAAAAATTTTAATATAACCACTTTAATAAAAATGACAACTTATATTGAATATGGAGTAAAACTAACACCCAATCAAAAGTCAAAACTGGCTTCTGCCATCAGAAATAAATCACCACTAACCCTTCGATTAAAACATTCTCATCTTCGCGGCTCAGACGAGTTAATGCTGACCCGCAGACAGATAACTAAAATAAACAAAATCACTGGCAAATGGAACAGGATCGGATATAAAAATAAGTAGAACACAGATTAGACGTTCTGTAAAGCATGGAGGAAACTTATTCACCAGTCTCGCATCTCTAGGTGCTAAACTTCTTCCTTACGCAATGCGAGAAGTTTCCAAAGTTGCTCCTGCAGTTGCTACTGGAGCCGCAACAGCACTTGGAGATATAGGAATAAAAAAACTATTTAGCCGAGGAATTCCTTCGGTCACAATTCCAAAAAGATTTTTACCAATGTTACCTCCTTTTGCTCGAGAGTTTACCAAAGCTCAAATAAACCAAATCAACAGAGCTTATAAAACAGGAGGCCGACTGGTTATCAAACCAACTCATAGGCAGATAGAAGGAGGATTTCTGGGAACACGTGCTTCAATCGGAATTCCAATGGCGATTGGTTTAGTTTCAAAGATGTTTGGCTCTGGTTTACAGGTTGACCGAGGATCGTCTAGTAATACAAAAAATGTTTATGTTCCACCACCTCCTCCATCCACACATAGGTGAAGGATACTACCCCTCAGGTTTTCCACATCGCCCGCCACCCTTTTTGGGTACTTGAGAAGACATGAAAAATAAAGGACCACTAGGAATGGGAGTTAAAAAAAAAAAGTCCAAAGGCAAAGGTCTTCTTCTAGGAAAAAACAGCCCATTCAACTCAATTCCCATTCTCGGAACCATTTTGTTATTAAGCCGCTATCCAACTTTGACCTCATGGATTGGGTAAAGAAACTTGGTTCAAACATCTCAGAGGGGTTTTTAGTCGCTATGGACTACCTCGTAATATTAGAAAAAAATGTGGAATAATCACTCTTGACGATATTCAAGGCGCTGGCACACACTGGGTTTGTTACAGAAATTTGACCAGTGTGGTTGAGTATTTTGATCCATTTCGTTTGATAATGCCAAATGAAGCTTTAAAGTATTTTAACACTTCTGGAAAGCAAATGGTTTACTCGATAGATGAAATACAAAATCGCAGTACCGTTCTTTGTGGTTACTGGTGTTTGTATTATCTACTAGAGCGACAGCGGGGTAATAGTATTCTAGATGTAATACATAATCCACATTTTGACAGCGACAACAGCGATTTCATACAAGATTACTTTGGAGGATACAGGTTATAGTAAAAATAATATTTAATAAATATTATTTTTTTGGAGTAACCTTTTACTCTCTATTTATTAAAGATTTAATAGGGTTAACACCATCTCTGGGGCAATAAATTTGGCGACATATGTCACTAAAACAGGTATAAATTTCAATAAGCTTAGTTAACCTCTTTACTTTTTCTTCAGGATTATCTATATTAAAATTACTAAAATTGTTTATAAGATTAAACCATAAAAGGATTTCTTCACGAATTATTCTTTCAGAAAAATCATCATTTCTTTTTCAAAGATCCTCTAACCCATTAATAATTACAGTACGAATTTTATTCCTGTAATCTTTTAGTAACTGGCTATCATAAAAGATTTCAAACTCTTTAATAAACTTATATTCCATTCTTTATACTTTACTAACTATTCTTTAAATTAAGATAATTTTCATTTTGTGTAGTAACCTTTTATTCTTCATCCATTGGCGCGTCTTTTAGCTTTTTAAGTTTATCAACTCTCTTATTTGTATCTCTAACATCCTCAACTAGATCGCTTACTTTTGAGTAAATATCAATAAGTCTAAATAACTTCTTCTTTTTATCACTCTTTATTTTTAACCAAGAATATTTGCCTTTTTTAATACCACCCCACAATTCACATTCACCAAACATTAGTACTTTAGAGAGATCTTTATTTGTTTTTCTTATACTTTCAAACTCATGATTTACTTTAGTTCGAACTTCTTTCTCAAAATCTCTTAGTGTTTTAACATCCATCTTTTTTTCTATCTCAGAGAAAACTTGGCTTCCATTTTATTATAATATTAAATAACTTTTAAACTGATTTACACAAAATAACTTCCTTTTACAACTTGTCGAAGTGTATTTGATTTCTCAGATAACTCCATAAGCAACTCAAATATTTTTATAAATCGATTGTCATTTTCCAATCTAGCAAAATCAGCACATTCAAAACTCACATTTAACAGATTATATATCTTTTCAAGTTCACTTTTTAGAAATTAGATCTCGCTGTCATTTTATCTAAACATTATACTAAATGAAAGAATCATATTGCATTGTAGATAAAAGAGTAACTCCTTGCACAGAGCCAAGCGGTTACCAGAAAGATAAGCGTGGGCGCACTCAATTCTTTTGTAGATGCGCAGTTTGTGGAAATAAAAAAGTTACATACCGTATTTTCTCGATTAAAAGCCGGTCTCGTTTAAACGCCGGTCAAAACTGCTAATTTTTAAATAAACGCAGGGGGCGTTTGTTCGAGGTCCCGGCGTTTATTTGCGTCGAGCCAACAAGTACAGATATTCACTAGAAAAGCACTGCTATGACACGTACTGTACGGTATACTACTTTTGTTATTTTAATAAATGCTTAACGAACAAGTCTGGCGTAACATTAAAAATTAAGAATCTGTGCCAAATAGCTTACGATGACTGGATGGCAGAAACCGAGCACGAAATTACTCCAGCGGGTCGCATTAAGGCACCTTCAAGGCACAGCTGTGTTGAGAGAATATTAGCGGCCTGGGAAAGCCTCCCAAGTGACATTATCAAGAAGAGTTTTGAAGTGTGTGCGATCTCGCTACCCACTGACGGATCGGAAGATGAGAAAATACACTGTTTTCAGAAAGAAGGCCCGCTAAGCAATGAGAGGGAGGAGTTTACTGAAAGGGCCGCGGCATTTTACGCTGCGCTGGGACAAGGTGCTCCCGTAGATGAAATTAAAACGACCCATTCGCGGACCTAGAGCCGGGCATTTTCGAAGAAGAACGTAATGAGATTGTTGTCCACGAAGATTAGCCGATTAGAACGCAAACATTATTACGAACGTTTGTTGATACAAACATAAAGGACGTTGGCGACATTGCCGTTTTTAAACTTTAAACGTTTTGTTCTGTTTGCATAAATACTGATTACAATAAACACGTGCCTTATGTAATGCCGTATGTAATACCGTATGTATGAGATACAGGGACATTATGTCAGGTCGGGTCCAAGGGAGAAATCGTCTCGCCTTGACAAACTGCGCACGGATCTCAAAGAATGTGAAATAATACATCAACCTAAAAATGATGAAAATTTTACTTCATTAATAAACGCCGGACCCCGATTAAACGCCGGCTTCAAATAAACGCCGGGTCCCTGAGGCCAAGTTTTAAATAAACGCCGGGGGCGTTTAATCGAGAAAATACGGTATGTAAAAACGGGATCATTTCCTCAAACTGGAAGTGGTAAAAGAAAAAAGAAAAAACGAAAATCAAAAAACTAAATAGCCCGTCTGAGAAGGCGGGCAAACAAACCGGAGGTGATGTATTTGACACTGTTGTTGGTACAGCCGCAGATGCATTTGTTGAACATGCTTTACCTTGGATGGGCCGCAAAGCAGTTGAAATGGGACGGTATGGAGCAAGTGAATTAATGAGAAATAAAAAACTACAAAAGAAAGCTGTAAATTACGGAATTAATAAACTAACTCCATTTATTGAAGATTCTGTTGGAACAGCAATGGA
This sequence comes from Porites lobata, assembly GCA_942486035.1. NCBI lineage: Eukaryota > Metazoa > Cnidaria > Anthozoa > Scleractinia > Poritidae > Porites > Porites lobata. Next base: position 246,247 of record CALNXK010000261.1, read on the forward strand.
CCAGCTGTCAACCAAAGTTAGGCCAAAGAAAAAGTATAAAACTGATGGAAGGTAGACGGAAGAAGTGGTAAGGGTATTGATCCGATGACTGTTGTAAAAAAAGCGCCAGATATCGCAATGAAAACAACACAAGGACTGATTCCATCTTTGAAACCAGTTTACGACAGATATAATTCTGGGGATATTATGAAGTCCGCTTTTGGAAGTGAACATGGAATTACATCATGTAAGTTTTGTAGACGACCTACAGCGGCAGAAGAGAAAGCAAAAGGAATAATACGCAAAGGTAGTAATCCTGAATTATTTTTTGCGTTTAACAAAGATGGAAAACGCTTTAGACAATATAAGTCAACATTTTTCAATAAAAACCCAGAAGCTTTAACAGAAATGGCCGGTATTATTTCATCTAATCCAGATACATGGCCAGACATTATAAGAAATAAGTATGGAATTAACATTGATGAACACTTTTGGGAAACAATCCGTTACTAACTCAAGGAGAAAGAGTAGATGTTCATAAAGCTATTCTAAAAGTCGCACCACGCAAAGGATTTACACTGCCTGGGCATAAGTATACTGGTCCCGGTAATCCACTCGAGTCTCAATTGAAATACGATCCTCAAACTGTAGAGATATTGGAAATCTATGAACAACCAACTGGTGCAACAGATGTTGTAAGTATGCAACACGATGTAGATTACTCTGTCTGTGCAAACAAACCAAAAGAGGAACAAGTGAAATGTAAAAACGAAGCTGACAGAAAAATGATAAAAGCCTTACATGCAATTCCTTGGAAGGAAAGACAATGGGGTCATGCTATGGCTAGAACAATGATTAATACAAAACAAAAACTTGGAATGGGTCTTCAAAAAAACGCGCGTCGGCGTTGAGTAGTGATTGGTCTCAACAATTAGCCGACGAACTTCACAAACCAATCACAAGAAACTTTCAAAAGAGATTGGTGGTGTCAAACGGGATTGATGAAATCTGGGCTGCTGATTTGGTTGAAATGCAAAAGTTTAGTAAGTGGAACAAAGGGGTGAAGTATCTGCTGATGGTTATTGATGTGTTTAGCAAATATGGATGGATTAGGGGTCTGAAAGACAAGAAAACTGAAACTGTCAGTAAAGCATTTGATGACATATTCAAGAGTAAACGTAAACCACACATGCTATGGACTGATAAAGGTTCTGAGTTTATCAGTAAACATTTCAAAGATTTTCTGAAGAGTAAAGGGATCACGCTGTATCACACTGAAAATGAAGAAAAATCTAGTGTTGTTGAGAGATGGAATAAAACAATGAAAAACAGAATGTGAAAATGTTTACTGTGAATAACAACACTATTTACTTTGATTAGATAAATAAGCTAGTTAATGATTACAACAACACAAGACATTCTAGCGTGAAAATGACTCCTGTTGAAGCAAGTAAAAAGAAAAATGAAAGTAAAGTTTGGTCTAATTTGTACGGCGATTTGATTTACTTGAAACCTGGTAAACCAGCGTTTGCGATTGGAGATGAAGTTAGAATTTCAAAGTATAAGAGACAAGTATTTGATAAAGGTTACACACCAAACTGGACAGAGGAGATATTTGTGATTAATTAAGTTTTACCAACAAAACCACTTACGTATAGCATTGTCGATTTAATGGAAGAACCAATTAAGGGTTCTTTCTACGAGCAAGAATTGCAAAAAGTAAAACAGCAGACATTTAGAATATAAAAAGTTATCAGACGAGATAACAAGAAAAAAATGGCATTAGTAAAATGGAGTGGTTATCCTCATAAATTTAAGTTTAAGTTTTTTAAGTTCTAAGGATCTGGTTGATTTTTAATACAAAAAATATATTAAAAATAAATCCTATTCGCTTCGCTCACTCATTCTGCTCTTTATCAGAGATAACTAGGTCTTCAATATTATCAACCTCACTTTGCTCAACAGTCTCAGTATCACTTTCACTTTCATCATCACTTTCTTGAATTGTAAGTAAAGACTGCCGAGGTTTCAATTGTTTAACATAACACTCATTTACTTTGATGTGGAGAGATACAACAGTTTTACTGATAAATATCCCTTCTATAATTAAAGCCATACGCACATTACAATACTGATTAATATATTTAAAAGGATTTAAATCTTTATTTCCCTTTGTCCTAAACAAAGAAAGAATTTTCTTTGATTTTTCTGAGTAAATAAGTTTTGTGTAAAGTACTGGCGCGGCTGAAGTGTCTCTCTTAGTTTTCTTTTTTCCTTTCTTATCTGTATACTCAACCTGTTTGTAATGAAATGGTGAAGAAAGAGATGATGCTAAATCTGCTCCGTATTCATTCTCTAGATATTGCTGGCAAGTAGTTGTTATATTGTTAATAGCTTCAATAATGCTTTTTCTTTAGGATTTGGCTCGCTATCTTTTGCCCAGAGACATATCGGAATGCTGTAGCCAATTAACTTGTTTGTTTCTTGGTTCTTCTTTTTGTTTACGCCAAAAGAAAAAAGAAGTGGAGTTTCGATTACCAAAGCTCCTTTCTTTCCATTTGGATATTTGACTTCAATTGGAATTCGTTTGTATTTAATTTTCGAATCTTTCACTTTATATTCCTTTGCTTCCTTAAAGATAATGTTGTCGGTCGTTAGATCTTTATAACTTGTAATTTGCATTTTATTATTATTTAGATTAGCTTTTAAACCAAAAATAATTTTTTTCTTTCTTCTAAAAGTTTTGATATTTGCATAAATTTTTGCCCAATTTCTAAAAATCTTCTCCTATAATCTTCATCTTTATCTAATTTTCCATAACTAAAAATATATGAAATTCCTTTAATAATTTCTGCTATATCTTCAATTAATTTAATATTTTCTTGTTTTTTTTCACTAGTTTTCGAATCCATCTTTATTTTTAAGTTATATAATTTTTAAACTACAATTCATTTTGTGGGAAAATCCTCCAATTTCTCCATTCTCACACAACTCATCAAAAATTCAGCAAATGGGGATTTCCCTAATCTTCTTCCTCTTCTTTTGTCTTCTCCACTTTTTCACCTAATACAACTTCCATTACTTGACGATAAAAACTCCTTGATTTTCTTACTAATTTAATATCATCAAACTCTTTTGAATATAATACTTCATGAAATTCTTCACTATTAAATATTTCAGGTTTTACCAACTTAATCTTTTTAAGAATATTTTCAGTTTCCTTTACATATTTATTTTGTTGTTTATCATTTTCTGTAATAAAAGGATCTCCTTTATCAAGATCTTCCAGGTGTTTTATTTCATATCGCTCTTTATCCTCAAGAGGAATAGTAACATTAATCATTTTACCATCTTTATCTATTCCATGAAATGTTGGTTCATCAGGTTTACGACAAACAAATTGATCCTCTTTATTAACAATAATGGCATCACGTCCATTAATTTTTTTGATATATTTAAACTCATCATAAAATAAGTAACCAAATGGTTTTTTCATATAACGCAATTCTAGCAAACCACCGTCTATAAATTCAGCAACATCCTTCCAATCACTAAAACAGTTACCTTTTTTTAACATTAGCATTAACCACTCAAACTCATCCTTACAAGGTTGATACATTTTTCTTTTATTCTAGGTTTTATATCTTTAAACCTCTTCTTGATAAGAAGCATTTTCTAAATTATAATATAATTCCCCTTTATCAGCCAAATCTCCAATTACTCTCACCAAATCTTCTTTTAATAAACGAACTCTGCTAAACATATCAATATCAAAATCACAATCACCTATTTCAGAAAAAGATAAGTTTAAATAAATACCAGGTTCTTTTAGTATAGGCCCAACTCGCCCCATGTAAGGTAATCCGGAATCCGGAATCCAGGTAATTTTGGTCTGTGGAATCCGGAATCCACGGCTTTGGAATCCGGAATCCAGCTAATGAAATCCGGAATCCAAGCATTGTAATCCAGAATCCAGGTTGCTGGAATCCACTCTGTGGTGATGGTTCCAGGGCCTCTTCTTTTCCTTTAGCGACTGTTGCGTGAAAATCTCATGTCGCAAGGACGCGCAACAGGCATGTTCACGCGTGTTTCCCTCGCAGGAACATCCCTTTTCATTGTGACATATCGGGTATCAATTTGAAACAATGGTCACATTATAATGACGTGACAGAATCCCAGGGAGTGATTCATATTACTGTATATTATCGCTCTTTATAAGACACCCTTTCGACCGGGCCTTTCGACCTTTTTCCCCGTTGCGCTTTTGGAGTCGGAGGTTTAGATTCTTTTCCTGTTTGGGCGCAATTGGAACTAATTTTTGGATTTCGGATAACGTCAAAAGAATAATAATATAAAGTATCCTTATTCTTGGCCGTAGTATCAGTAGTCGCTGTGGTTGCAGTTACTGGCTTCTTTAATTTCAGGCACATGTCATCAGTGTCACTCAAAGAATGACATGCTGCACGTGGTGTCGACGTGGTGTCTTTCATTCAGTCCAGATTCAATCAGTCGAAATCAGACATCTCGAGAGATCACTTTGAATTTTTTTCTCAATCGATCGTTATCAATCTTTGTTAGCATGGGGAAGCACAAGAAAAAGCATGACTCGGAAAGGTACGTACGTCTATAAATTCGCTGACTGCGATCCCAAGCAAATGAGCTTTATGAATTCCATGCTAGCAGACAGGGCGAAGTACCCCTACCAAGTCTCTATTCCTGACTGCCCACACAACATCAAGTCAGTACGTTCTGCAGAGTTTTGGCATTGGATTGACATTGATGGATACCTAGTGAATGTAAGGCTGCTTTTGGTGCTACTTAGAGAATACGAAGACATCAAGAAATCAGTTTCATTGAAAGCAGTTCGAAACAAAGATCGGATGCACGTAGAAACAGCAGTGGAGATTCACCGGAAAGCGATTCAAGATTCCATTCCAGATGAAAGACTGAGCACAACATTAGTTCCAGAACTGGAATTCAAGCACTGGAAAAAGAACGGGGCCTCTCTTTTAAGCTACCCGGTAGGATTGGCATTCTCCCCAAAGCATAGCAGGCTGTTTATTACCGATAGACGTCTCCATGCAGTCTTCATGGTTGACATGCACTGTCCAGCAAATGTCACATTAATCGCTGGTGGTGGTGAGCCCAGGCACACTAATGGATATAGCAACAAGGCCAGATTTAGAAACCCAGCTGGTATTGCGGTGAAAGAGAGTGGGAAGCTGTACATTTGTGACCAAGGAAACGGAAGAGTTAGAGTAGTCAATTTGCGAACGCTTTTCTGTCACGCTTCCCAGATTGTACAAGGGAGCGCCGAAGAAAGCCAAAGTGAGGAAGAAGATTGCGCCGGTAGACGTATCCGTAAAGTCCATGTACACGATCTTTCCCTTATTTCTGAAGGTGATGTACCGGATCTGGTGTCACCATTTGCCATATGTGCGTCTGCAAAGGGTAGCATTGAACTGTTTGTGTCAGACGTTGGTCTTGGCAAGATTTTTTCAATTTCTGGTGTTGTAGACGATGAGGAAACTAACTGCGTCGGCCAGTTAAATGAATTGTTTTGTTTTGATCGATCTAGTTTATTAACTTCATTAGCCTTAACACGTGACGAGCAATACTTGTTAGTTGGAGACGGGAATGGTTCATGTATTCATCTTTGTCAAGTGAGAGGACGATTGAAACTGAGAACAATTTCGAATATTCCAGGCCTCATGGGTATTGCAGTGACAGATGCTGGAACCGTGTTCTTGTCCTCCAGCGAAGAACACGCACTGTTCAGTTTGAAGGAAGAAGAGATGCTTGGGGGTAAAGAAACCCTAACAAAAGTGTGTGGAGAAACTGCAGGCCATCGTGATGGTGTCCAAAGTCGATGGAACAAGCCTACTGCTTTATGCGTATATCGAAACACTGTTTTCGTATGCGATACCGGTAAAGTAGCAATAAGAATGTTGACGTCAGCAAAGGGACTGATCCCCCTGCAAAGTAAGATGGCCCAATATGCAAACGTGTTCCGACTCGACAAGAAAGCCAAAGAAGAAGACCTACCACGTACATTTGAAGATCATGTGAAATCTGTCGAGGAGTTGATTGCATTTCTCTCTAACCACGAACAGGAAGCCCTGGAGAGGACGGTCAAGCGAAATACCAACGGTCCCGACATGACCATACCTCGATGCACCCGACAGTCCTTCCTCATAGTGCTAGAATCGCTGACCAGCCTTACCAACACGCTAACGGAGATTGGGCATAGTCACCTTCTGGACAGGATCTGTTTCGAGAGTATGACAACTTTGGGCGTGGATTGCTATTTCAAAGGAATGCGAGCAGACCACGACATGCCTACAGTAGCTAACTACGCTTACAGAAGAGCGCGCTGCGAGGAAGACGATATGCTGCGCATTTACCAGAAGAATTTCTCATATTTCACTGGGCCCAATTCATATTATCCGGAGAAAATTATCAAAGGTGAACCTCCAAACATCAAGACGCGACCAAACAAGCTGTCAGCAATCACTGAAGGAACAGGTAACAAAGAAGAAGACACAAGGCGAGAAACTGTGATGCGAGAATTTGCTAAGGAGTATGGAAGAGGCGTAAGACAGGAAAATGTCCGCTCAAAAACGAAAGAGCTAACTGGCACCCTTCCTTATGCCCTTAGTATGTGTCCCACTACCATCACAGCCTCATTAGAGGAAAGCGAAGACGTAACAACAGCCTGCCAAGTTGTGGATGCTAATGTGGCATTGCGGAGTACGGCTGTACGGGTGCAAACCATTTACCAGAAAGACGACATATTGGCAGTAAGACACAACCGTAGAAGAGAGATCTCACCCTTCTGGCTAGCAGTTCCTGTGGAGGATGTACAAATAGAAGTGAATGGTGGAAATTTTGTGCAGCAAAGAGTATCCCTAAAGTGGCTAAACCAAACAAGTGATTCACTAACATACACCTCCGGTGATGTCTGTAATGGGAATTCCCCCAAGTGCATTCTAACCCGAGTACTCGACTTTTCTTCCGATGGATCAGACATCATTTTAACAACAGAGGAGGATAACAGGCTCTGTCGAATTGCTAATGGGGACTACGGTGACGATGATGACAATGAGAATGAAACTGCACCACCAACTGCAGAGGATGAGGGAGAAGTATCCCTCCCGATAAGACTGCCGGGAGTTAGTTTATCAGGACGGAGAACGACACGGTTTATTCTAAGATAAACGTTTCCGTTGCCTGCGTAGCTTGTAGTATAGTAATTGGACTATCTTCACGCTATTTGTTGGTAAGCTGTAACTGAAGTTTTACATTTCTGTGTGGCAATTAAACAATTCGGAGACGAATTATGTTTGAACCTGAAAAGCTTTGATTTTGGCAATGTGTACCTCTTTTGTTATTGTTGACGCCGTTGTTATTATTAAAATAAGAATAGCCCTTCCTCGTTAGTATTTCTTCAACGATGTGGACTCAGTGGACTTCAGAAACCGCTCCTATATTCATAATCCTCTCGGGTAAGGCCAAGAATTATATTTTATACTTATATTTTATATAAGACAATGTACACTTCGGGTAAAAAAAGAACAAGCTTTTTTGGTGAAAACCTTAGTACAAAGGAAACGTTGAAAAACAGAAAATAGAATTTTGAAATCTGGAATCCAGCCACTTATGGAATCCGGAATCCACGGATGTGGAATCCGGAATCCACAGGCATGGAATCCGGAATCCACAGCGTGTAATCCGGAATCCAAGACTCTCTTGGATTACCTTACATGGGGCGACCCAACATTATCCAAAATAAAATAATTTCTAATTAACCTCTTTACAATTACCAGTTTATCTTTATCATTACTTTCTTTTACTTTTCTTAATGCTTCAACTATTCGTTTTCTACGAATTTTCTCAAAAAAATCTCCTTCACCTCTACAACCCTCTTCTTCTGTTTTGTAAAATAAATCTGAGTATGATGACTCGATTCCTCTTAAAAATGAATCTTCATCTGGCGTCATTATATTTTACTATCTCTTACTTTTAGTCTATTTTTAAAGAGTAGTTATATGGGGATGATTTCCACCTCTCTCTCACTGGTACTTTTTCCCGTCATTCCCGCGAGCGACCGAGCGAAGCGAGGGAGCGAGGTATTGTTTTTGTCCAATTCATTTCATTAAATGACAGGAATTATTTCCCTGATTATTACTGTTATTAAAAAATACTCGTTTTTTTTAAATGACAGAAAGAGTACAAAAAAAGATGACAGAAAATAAACAGGGTTAAAATTTGATGGAAATGACAGGATTAATCAGGGGAATGACGGGAAAAAGTACTTTTGAGTTGAGGTGGAAGGCATCCCCCTATAACTACTGGCGTGAGTGCGTTCTCACGCACAAATTCCCCACGCGACCTTCTCGCGTGTTCCTGAGGAAAAAAAACACTCAATTTCTGCCTTTTATGCCCTTGGTGCCCGTTGTGCCCTCGAAAATAAACGATAAATTTCGTGTCGCAAATAGATTTGTTCAGTTTAAAGTCTACTTTCGTACCGTTAACATGAAAAAACTAAAATGCAAGCATTGTCCTGTTCCCTGCTGTGGGTCAAAATTTTTAGTTCGATTAGCAAACCATTTGGCTCAGGTACACGAGCTGTCTGACTTAGAGAGAAAATATTGGCTCCAGTTTGCTAAATTACAAAATACCAACATGGTTCGAGTTTATGATAAAGATACTCCACCAAAGACTATTTCTCTATAAATAAGAGCAAACGCAGTTGAACCAGTCAGTTTTCAACATGGACCCAAGGTGGAAACACCCCTTTTCTTGCTATTGTAGCTGGCCCCACTTGTTGTGGAAAAAGTCAGTTTGTCAAACACCTGTTGGAATCTGGAGAAGAATTAATAGACGGAGCTCCTGAAAATATAATTTGGTGTTATGGGATATACCAACCGGCTTACGATGAGATGCTAAGGACTATTCCCAACATCACGTCGAAGGAGTTCCTGGTGATTTAGAATCCATGATAAACCCAACCATTCGGAATTTGGTGGTCGTTGACGATTTAATGCAGGAGCTTAGCAATGATCAAAGAATTACCAATTAATTGTTTACTAAGGGCTGTCGTCACCGAAATTTAAGCGTTATTTTCATTCTTCAAAGTATTTTTCACCGGGGAAAAGAACTGAGAGACATGAGTTTGAATTGCCATTATTTGGTGATGTTCAAGTCTCCGCGGGATAGCAGTCAAGTCAGTCACTTGGCAAAACAGATGTTTCCCTGTCATGTCAAATACATGCAAGAAGCGTTTCAGGATGCGACAAAACGCCCTTATGGCTACCTGTTATGCGGTGTCATGGTGTCTGTTTACTGAACTTAGTGTTGTGCTTTTGCTCTTTGCTTGTTTACATCAGTACGATATTTCGGAAAACTTATAGGAAAATGTTTTTTAATAAATCGTTTTACAAGACTATCATTAAATTTTTACTTGTGTTTTTAGAAAAGCGATGGACAATAGTATTCATACTTATTTGCCGACTACGATATAAAGCAAAATACAAACAGTGATGTCCGCAGACTTTTGAATAGATGCTTTGTAATGTCACAGTATTAAAAGTCCACTGGTTGTTCCTGAGTATTTGCTGGGTGGTAATCCGTAAGAATCGAAAAATTCTCCCTCTTGCTCCTTGGTGAAATAAAACACCACCCAATGCGAACCTGGCTTGTCACCCGTATCCACATTGGCGATAAACAGGGCTGGGTAATGTGAAACACTTGCAGGCAGCAGGTCTGAGGGATACACGCCTTGAAACACACCTCGTGTAAATTTATCCTTTCTCAAAATAAGGGTCAGTTGAGTAGTGTCCATTTTTAGTTTGTGTAGTCGAACAACACGTTGCGGTTCCCGTCAATTTCAATCACGTTTTGGAATTCAGCGTACACGATAAGGTTAACCGTATTGGCCAGTGGTTCCTTGAAATGAAGCTCAGCGGGCAGGTTGCCTTGCTTTATTAGCTCAAAATGGTCACCTGAGCAGTGGTCTGGGGACAAGTCAAAGCAGAATGCTGTGTAACCAGAGCCATAATCGCTTCTACTGATCTGATTACCCGCATCTTGGGATAGCTTTCCAGTACCTGAGAACAGACTTTGATAGCCCACTATTACATTTTGACCTCCAGCTTCGTCAAAATTCAAGAACAGGGGTTTCCGAGGAATTTGCTCTCCGTCCACATAGACACCCACTTGAGTTAGATTGTGGTGTTTGAAGTTGAACGGGTTGGTACTGTAAGTTCCATTATATGCCTGAGTATTCACTAAGACCAGTACGATTCGTTTGGGGATGTGACCCAAAAAGATGTTGTCGGGGTTAAAACTGCTAAATCCTCTTGGAATAGACAGCACTTTACAATCTATTCGGTGAACCGGGTACTTGGCGCTGGAGTGTTTTAGTGCAGCAGCATGGCCAAGTATAATAGAAGAGGCAAATTTCACCTTGCGAACGAACAAGATAGCTTCTGTGATTACCACCTTGAAAGTTATAGCGGCTGCTGATGACATCAGACAAAACGAGTTCTTGGCTCGGTTCAGTTTGATTCTTAAATTCACTCCATTTAGCATCAACCGATCTTGAAAGAAAATGTCGCTATGAATGGGCCCCATCATATCCACAATATGACTTTCCTTAGTGAAATCATAGCGAACCTTTAACCCCTTGTTTGCGGCATCGTCGGCAGCCACAGGGTTGGCAACATCCATTTTTCAGGGGGTATCTTTGTAAAACATGGCCATAGAAAGTTGACTTGTTTTTGCTTCTTCTCCGTAGTTTAGCAAGGTTTCGATCATGGCGCGATAAGGGTAGGTATTGGTGGGTGGACAGATCAATCGCTCGTTCAAGGAAACGTCCACTTGCGAAGAAAGGGAATGTAAAAACAGGTTCACGGGACTTACTTGTGTATCGGCATCTATGGCGGTTCCATTTGCTTTTGTGATCTTGGCTTTCACAAATAAATGAGTACGTGCCAAGTCCAAATACTCATCTCCGGTTCCCGAAACATAAAATTCGATCGGACCACTGTCCGTGATATTACTGATGGGGTGGTACTCGATCCATTGCCCTTTGGTGATAGAGGTTTGTGTTGCAGGAATCGTAAAGAGATCCAACTCTGATTTCGTACATTCCTGAGACTCGTGATGCACAAAGGCCGTAGTTACTTCCAGAAAGAAAATTTCTCTTTGGGCTTCTTTTGCTGCGGAGATGTTTTTGCCTTCTTGCCTGGAGGCGAACTGATTTTGGTTCCTTGCGCTTTTCTTTTTATAGATTTTTGCCAGCTCCTGATTGTCCCTGCAATGAATTCTGGGAAGGTAGACCGAGGGCTTGTTTGGTGCGCTTGTGGACTGCTGTTTTAATGTTATCTCCATCAAGAACATCTTGGACAACATTGACTCCTGTTTGTAAAGCCTTTTTTCCAATCACCTTAGCACCCTGTTGAAGGTGAGGCATCGCCCAGCGAAACAGGCCTCTGATTATGGACCCTAGTACATAACCCCGCTGAAATCGAGCACCGTGAAACGCTGGTAAACTCCCACCTTTTTGTTTGGCTTGATTAACGTAGTACTGTTCGTACAACTTGTGATTTGGAGTGTTAGGTTTTTTCATCTTAAAAGTACTGAGGTGCACTTTGACGAAAATGAAGTGTTAACAGCACTGTCCCAAACTCAAATTGTACAGACTCCCCTGTGTCTGTCTTATATCGACTTCGACGGTTTTAAATTGCTTTCCGCTGAGAGGTAAATATTGGGGGCGCAAAAATGATTTACTGACTCCCTCCCCCACCTTTCCTTCTACAGGAACAATTCGAAGCAAAGGTACCAATGCATCCCCAACATATTGTGACTGAATAAGATCACAGTAAATGAAAAGGTCGTGAAAGCCATACTCCAAATCCACTTGTCTTTCAGCGGTAGAGGTATTAGAAATAATTTCTTCTGGTGAAAATCCCAGCAGGTATCCAATGTTACCAAAGAAAAGTTCTACGTTATTTTGTAGGTGCACAGTCACCTTTTTAGTGAATGTATCGTAGGAAAATGTTACATCGTTATTGAAACGCTCTACATTCTCGATCAGCCCTTTCATCTTTGATAAGATATCTTAAATGAAAGAATAATGACCCGGAGGTATAATTAGGGCCTCCCATACTCCGGACAATTCTTGGTTCCGAAGGAAGAATCGATTACCAAAATTTCCTGGACATTATTCCAGATGTGAGGATAATGAATTTCTGTTAACGCTACTTCCCAGTCCCCCGTCAAGCTAACGGTTTTGAGGTAAACCAACATGGTACTCCGTTAATCTGTTGTTGGGAAACTTATTGTGGCTGCTATTGATTGGAAGAAGCAGGTAAAACTGTGTTACCTTCATCGTATCGTGTGTTCAAATGAACATTTATTCCTGGCGTTCTTAATTTATAACTATACACAACAAAATTTGTTTTCAGTTAAAATAACCCTTTTATTGGCTTCACACAAAATGTCACAACTTTGAGATATTACTTTCTGCTATCAAGCTATTAAACTTGTCTGGGTTCCGTTTCCATCTTACAAAGTATTCAACTATTCCTTTACGCTTTCGCTTGCGCAAAATCTTTTCAACGCGGTACACATCATCGTTCTTAATTATTTTCTGTAATTCGGGTTCATAAAACGTTCCATCTAAGATTTCACCTGCATCATCCTTTAGTTTGTAAACGGGTACTTGACGCGCCATTCGTTTGTATACGGTAAACATTTCTTACGTGAAATTAGGCAGGTAAGATTTTTCAAACATTCGCCTCACTTTGCTGATCCTAACACGATCTCCTACTTGAAATTTAAAACGCACAAGCTTTTCAATGTCGTTACCATACAAAGTATCCCACACTTTAGTTTCATTCGCTTTAGTCACCTCACTCGGTTTCATTTTAATAATTCGGTGGTAAGTGTTATTGTAAGAGGATACTAGTTGGGGTAGTACATTGATATAGGTGAGAGTGTTTTTGGCGGTGAAATATTTGTACATCTTATTTTTAAATGTTCTCTTAAAACGCTCAACTACTGAGGCCTTGAGCCCAGAGGTTACAGTAAAAAAGTCAATGTTGTTGTCACGCAGATAAGTCGGAAACACTCGAATAAAAAACTCTGTTCCTTGATCTGTTTGCAGTTTGCTGGGTTTGCGACCAGTAGAAAGATCTTTTGAAAGGCTTTAACCAGTTCTTGACCTTGTTTTGACTTCAAAGGCAGCACCCAGGCATACTTGCTGAAGATATCAATACAAGTCAGTAAGTATTTATAGCCCTTGTTGTAGCGACTGAGATTTTGAAGATCGATCAAATCCCCTGGAAACTGGGCATCTATTCCAGGAACGATGACTCGGCTTCTCTTGTAACGTCTTCGCGAGGGTTTGTGAAGAGTATAAACATCCTGCTGACTAAACCAATCTCGGACTTGTTTACGCGATATTTTGTTCTTTCCTTCCCTTTGACTGCTCTGTAAACAGCATCTAAACCACCGACACTTGCGGATTGACTTGGGTCGAGGTAGATGCTGGCTAGTTTTTTCTCCATCACAAAATTCCGAGTTTTGTACAACCACTTTACCACCGCAGCAAGCTAATACACAACGTATGCGATTGAAAATGTGTTCAAAACCAAAAGTGGATGATGGCGGACAGCAACCCATCGCTACTGTTTCCCTGAACGGTAAAAGATGTAATGACTTCTCTCTCCCTGGTGCTCCTTTATATAGCTACTGTCGAATCTGGGTGAGAGTGGGAACAAGAAGATGAAATAGTAGTTCCCATTCCTCCTCAGTTAATCCCAGCTGATCCGCAAAGTTCAAAAATACTACTAATCGTCCCCAGTTCACTTTGGAAAAGAGTTCAGAATGGAGTTGCTTTAATTTTTCGAGATTTGAGCCCGGTAGTTTAAAAAAAAAAACTAAAACCTGTCAAACCGGTTATACCAACCATGACCGCCACAAGATAAAAATAGAACATGACATCATTGATAAACCCGTCAAACTGGATATACTTAATGAGATTCCACCGGAAGTTAATGAGATACCACAGCATTTTATTCATGAGATCAAGACAATAGCCTATGACGTCACCTAGTTAATGTATTCCTGCGCAAAAAAGAGGTTAATTCGGTGCCTACTATACTACTAACAGCAGTATATATATTTTTAAAAAATCATAAAATTGTGCTGAACAGTTACAAAAAAAAATAGTAATAAGACAATCTTTTATTTAGAGTACTCACCTCCTCAACAATGTACTCATAATGAACTCGAATTCGTACTCGAATCCAAACTCAATAATTCGGGATTCAAGCCTACGGCTTGTACTGAATGGTTTTAAAATCAACGTTCCGTCCTGAGCTTTTGTCACAACTAACAAACTTAGAGCGAGGGCAGTGAAATTCATCCACCAGATTTTTCTCAGGGATCGATTCAACAATAATTTCCATACATTTTCCTATTACTAAACTGAGAGCGTGTGACTGCATGATCAATGATGCGTCGCGGGAGGGGGCAAGGTTAATTCAGAATAGCTAGCCATGTCTCAGAAGCGTAATTTTTTTGAGGATTAAATAAAGTGATAGTCGTGTTAAGGATAGTTTTCATTACGATTATTTTCTATGGGTTAAGTCTTGCCTTTGTTGTTCAGTGATGTTGTTTCTTTCAATTATAAACTGTCAAAAGGCGTTTTTAAAGAACTTTAGATAGAGCGGCAGCGCGGTCTAACACCTAAAAGGGATAAAAGAATGGTGGCAGAGCTGTCAGGGAATTTAACATTTTCTATGTAGACAACTGATGTATTCTACCAACAGCGTTTAATTGGCCTAAAATAGCGTTTGGTGCAATGATTGTCATATTTTTCCAAAGCTGGGCCGGCTGAACTGACTGCAGGGCCTTACCCTCCCTGTTCCGTTATTCTCACTTGATAATACGTATTTCTGCTTTCAGGGAAACTAACAAAAAATTTTTGAAATTTTTTATATATTTTAATCCCGGCCTTTTAATAAAACAGCTTCTTAGCATGTATATGAAAGATGCGCGTTTTAAAGACAAGGGGAAGGGATTCGAAATAACTCAGGGGAGAGGATGGGCATCGTCTTGTAGCGGAGTAATAGTTGTTGTTAGTGGCATCACTCAGTGTGTTCAGGACTGAACGCCAATATTTTGTGCTTCCGGGCTGGGAGTAAAGAGAATGTTTAAGAATAGTATCTTTTTAAAAAAACCAAACCCGGGGGTTTTCCTATACTGGCCTATACTGGGAGGCACCGCCGGAAAGGGTTTTAGATACAGTGTATAAGAAAGGGTAGTGACTTCACTAGTTTAAGTATATCAAAGGGTAGGGAAATCTGTCATTTTGGTCTGTTAAAGGGCCCAATAGGGCTAATAGATGAATGATATGGCTTTGTAAAGTCGAGAAAACGTTCTGTTTTTAAGATAGCCTGTTTACAGACCCTCTATTTCCTCTTCAAAGTCCTTCGAGCGCGGGTTATAAGATTTATTGACCGCCAGTGCAAGGGGGTAGGAACGAAAAGAAAAATAAAACAACGTCTGTGTACAGGCTATTTTTGAGATTGATTTCTATGTAAAAAAAATGCATTTGAAACAGTCAAAAGGGATACGAAGTTCTAAATAAGGTATGTGGAAGGGGAACCATTTTTCAGTGATAGAAGATTTACGAAAAGGGGTACCTTTTTCGTGAAAAATGGTATATAAAAGGGTAAGGGGTTGGATTTTCTGCAGTTTTTTTTGTTTTAATTCTGGTTTGCATGAATTTTTTTCAAGCGTTTTGGCCTGTATAAAATGTTTTTGCTTTTCCCATCCCTCTTCATCATTTAATTGTTTTAACTGTCCGTTCCTAAAACAGCAAGCATCGGACGAGAACATAACCTCCTTTAAGATAGTATTTTTCGTTTCGCTTCCGCCGTAGACCATGTTCGCCTGGTAAGGCGAAAAGAGCGAACAACAACAGAGAAAATCTGCAAAAAGTGGAGCTGGTCTGACAGGTTAAAGAGAGAGTAGTAATCCCGGTGGTGACATCACACTTGTAAAAAATGAAAAGAGAAGACCGTGGCTCCAAAAATTCCCTGTCACATATTTTTATGTCCCGGGATAAAGTTTTTTTTTTAAAGTGTTTGCCTCTGCATTTAGTCACACTGAGAATTTCTGTATTTGCCTGTATTAGTCAGCATAATTTTACTTGAGCACAGAGCATCGTTTTCAAACGATAAGCATTTTGGGGAAAATGAAAAACGTCACCTTGAATGTGCTTTTTGTTGATCTTGTCTGATTTTTCTTTCCACCACATGGGAAATAAAAACAAACGAAAGAAAATAAAAAAACATTACAACTTCACGCCGATTTAAGTGTGTATTTCAGAAATGGTAGGTACGTGGTGTAAGCATCATATAGTGGTTCCCCGTTAAATAATATATGTCATACATTGCTCTCAATAGCTTTACATAGCCCTACATAGCTCTACATAGCCCTACATAGCCATACATAGCCCTACATAGCCATATATAACCATACATAGCCATACATAGCCATACACAGCCCTACATAACCATACATAGCCCTACATAGCCATATATAACCATACATAGCCATACATAGCCATACAGAGCCCTACATAGCCATACATAGCCATAAATAGCCCTACATAGCCATACACAGCTATACAAAGCCCTACATAGCCCTACATAGCTATACATAGCCCTACATAGCCCTACATAGCCATACATAGCCATACATAGCCCTACATAGCCATACACAGCTATACATAGCCCTACATAGCCCTACATAGCGATACATAGCCATACATAGCCATACATTGCCCTCTAGCCATATATAGCCATACATAGCCATACATAGTCCTATATAGCCATACATAGCCCTACATAGACCTACATAGCCCTATATAGCCATACATAGCCATACATAGCCCTACATAGCCCTACATAGCCCTACATAGCCATACATATCCCTACATAGCCATACATAGCCCTACATAGCCATACAAAGCCATACATAGCCCTACATAGCCATACATAATCCTACATAGCCATACATAGCCCTACATAGCCCTACATAGCCATACACAGCCCTACATAGGCATACATAGCCATACACAGCCATACATAGCCATACATAGCCATAAATAGCCCTACATAGCCATATAAAACCATACATAGCCATACATAGCCATACACAGCCCTACATAACGATACATAGCCCTACATAGCCATACATAACCATACATAGCCATACATAGCCATACATAGCCATACACAGCCATACATAGCCATACATAGCCCTACATAGCCCTACATAGCCCTACATTGCCCTACATAGCCATACATAGCCCTACATAGCCATACACAGCCCTACATAGGCATACATAGACATACATAGGCATACATAGCCCTACATAGCCCTACATAGCCCTACATAGCGATACATAGCCATACATAGCCATACATAGCCCTACATAGCCATATATAGCCATACATAGCCATACATAGCCCTATATAGCCATACATAGCCCTACATAGACCTACATAGCCCTACATAGCCATACATAGCCCTACATAGCCCTACATAGCCATACATAGCCCTACATAGCCCTACATAGCCATACATAGCCATACATAGCCATACATAGCCCTACATAGCCATACATAGCCCTACATAGCCATACATAGCCCTACATAGCCCTACATAGCCATACATAGCCCTACATAGCCATACATAGCCCTACATAGGCATACATAGCCATACACAGCCATACATAGCCCTACATAGCCCTACATAGCCCTACATAGCCATACATAGCCCTACATAGCCATACATAGCCCTACATAGCCATACATAGCCATACATAGCCATACATAGCCATACACAGCCCTACATAGCCCTACATAGCCCTACATAGCCTTACATAGCCATACATAGCCATACACAGCCCTACATAGCCCTACATAGCCCTACATAGCCCTACATAGCCCTACACAGCCATACATAGCCCTACATAGCCATACATAGCCCTACATAGCCCTACATAGCCATGCATAGCCATACATAACCCTACATAGCCATACATAGCTATACATAGCCTTACATTGCCATACATAGCCCTACATAGCACTACATAGCCCTACATAGCCCTACATAACCCTATAGATAGCCCTATATACCCTTACATAACCCTATATAACTGTACACATGTGCAGACAAAGCATTCATAAATCTTTTCTTTGGAATTATGAGCGTAAAGGAAAGACGTGTTCTCCTGTGCGGTTATTTGGTATAAAAAAAGAAAAGCCAACTTGAGATTCAACTGTTACGCGTATTTAAAGACATGACATTTTTGAAGAGTCGTTGGTTTAAAATATCGAACACAGGTAGCTGGAGACAGATGTACCTCGGAAATTTGCGGGTTATTACTCCCGCTCGAATTATAGATGGGAGTAATAAGACCACCACATTAGGTCTCAGGCATGGTACAGGAATCAAAGTGTAAAGACTAGCTTTTACCATTTCACTTCTAATTTATCCCAAAATGGGCTGGATTAAGAGATTCATTAGAATGAAGAGTTAGGTATTTTTCTTTCAAATTTAAACTAAAATTCTGTCCTCGCACAAATTTTGGTATTATTTACTGTTTTGTTGGTAAATTAACTTACTACTTGCTAAAAATGACAAAATTTTAATTAATGTCCAGACTGAAACAAGCACCCACCTCGAATAAGCACCTAGAGCGTATAATTGAATATGGGCCTTTTTCGATAGGCCTTTTTAATACTCCTTGTTTTCTCTGCAAACGTTTGAACCAGTATTGCTTTCAGCTTTTCTTGGGGGTGATTGTTGTTCTCTCAAGAAACTGTTACCATGCATGTGCAAAACTTTGGAGGGAAAACAAAGAGTATGGTTGTATTTTTGAAATTGGCCTATTGATACATTGACACAGCGCTATGTGTGGCCATATGTAAAACAGTGGGCCAGTTATTTAAACGGCGTTTAGGTAGAGTTTTAAGAAAATGCGTTTTATGCCATTTTTCGTTTGGTGAACGCTTTTATGTAAACACCCTTTATTGTGACAGTTTCAGTAGTGCATATAACGTGGACAAGAAAAGCATTTGTCTTTAAAGAATCCACTAAGGAAGAGATTTGGTCGGTCCAAAGATCTCCTAAACCGCTGCCAAAGTTGGACTTCGTTTAAATAACCGACCCAATGTGTCCAAGTTCCCAGGGCCGTGTATGATAATAAAAGATTGCACTTGGCTGTTTGGCTGTAAATGAGTTGACGAGTACAGCTGTTTAGGGCTGCACAGACAATAGGTATGTTAAAGTGCCAAAATTTCCACCAAATCAGTTATAAATACGTCCCAAGCTTAACTAGCTCCTGAGCAGGTAAATTATGTTTGTGGTTTCAGGACTGTACAACCGCAGGTCTTTGTATTTTCCTTATGTAATCGTTATTACTTTTACTATGACATAAGAAAACATATAATTTTAAACGTTTGGAAAAAGAACTATTAGATAAAAAAAGCAAAAAAAAACCAAGGTCAAAAACGAGTTGTAAGGTACTTGTCAGAGTTAAATAATAGCCCATGATCCCAATCAAATATTTTAATTCTTACTTAAATCTGAGGGTTTCTGGTAATTTTTTCTAAATTTGGTGTTCTTGGTGTTCAAGCCTCGTAATGTAGTCTCTTATGATAACGCAGGGCTGTTTAGGACTATGTAGCCCTGTGTCCGGGTATGCAGGGCTTTGTGGGATTGCGTAGAGTTCTGTTCGGCTATGTAGGGTTGTGTAGTAATATGTAGGGTTGTGTAGAGCTATGTAACACTACGTAGAGCTATGTATGGTTTTGTAGGGTTGTGAAGGGATTATAGGGCTTTTTGTAAAATGCAACTAGTGGCCTATTATCAATACTGCGCTCTGATTGGTTGCGCTACTACTAGGTTATATGTTACAGCCCACTATTAGCAAAAAGCGCCAACTTTGAAAATCAAGACAATGGCGTATGTATGGCTATGTATGTCTATGTATAGCTATATTTAAGCAACAGAAAACGTTTTCTGTTTGCATAGTTCCATATAAACACAAGAGGGGTTGGGAGAATACGAGACAGTTATTCAAAACCGAGACGATTCGTCTCGGGTTTGTATAACTGTCGAGAATTCTCCCAACGCCTCGAGTGTTTATATCAGGCTATGCAAACACAGGAAATAAGCTTTCCATTGCTTTTATAAAATAACTTTCCTGAGAAAAAACGCAACACTCTTTGTACGGCACTGATTAAAAGATAAATTCCAACCAGTCGCAAAATCTTGTCTACGAAGTCTTGTGCACGTGTTATCAGTTTTCGTTTTCCAAAAAGATGCTTTCTCGCTTAAAATGTCTGCTTAAGCAAAGAGAAATTGACACACCTTCTTTGTAAGGATTTTCCAAGTTTCAGCCGACAAAAAAATGGGTAAATAAAGTAAACTTCTCGAGTTTTGAACTCCAAAACTTTTTGAAATTCGTGCCTGCATGATAACCGCGCGAAAAGTGAAACATCTTGACGCCACAACGATGTTTACATACTCTCATGCAAACATTACTCTCGCCCAATCAGAATGCACCTACTATCTTTTATAGTATCGCTATGTATACTAGGGCTAAGTGTGGCTATGTATGACTATGTGGGGCTATCTATGGCTGTGTACGGCTATGTATGGCCGTCTAGGGCTATGTATGGCTATGTAGGGCTATGTAGGGCTGTGTATGGCTATGTATGGCTATGTAGGGCTATGTAGGGCTATGTAGGGCTATGTAGGGCTATGTATGGTTATGTAGGGCTATGTAGGGCTGTGTAGGGCTGTGTAGGGCTATGTATGGCTATGTATGGTTATGTATGGCTATGTAGGGCTATATATGGCTATGTGGGCTATGTATGGCTGTGTATGGCTATGTAGTGCTATGTATGGCTATGTAGGGCTATGTATGGCTGTGTATGGCTGTGTATGGCTGTGTATGGCTGTGTATGGCTATGTATGGCTATGTAGGGCTATGTAGGGCTGTGTATGGCTGTTTATGGCTGTGTATGGCTATGTATGGCTATGTATGGCTATGTAGGGCTATGTATGGCAGTGTATGGCTGTGTAGGCTATGTATGGCATGTAGGGCTATGTATAGTTATGTAGCGCTATGTAGGGCTTTGTAGGGCTGTGTATGGCTCTGTATGGCTATGTATGGCGATGTAGGGCTATGCATGGCTATGTAGGGCTATGTATGGTTATGTAGGGCTATATAGGGCTGTGTAGGGCTGTGTAGGGCTATGTAGGGCTATGTAGGGCTATGTAGGGCTATGTAGGGCTGTGTATGGCTGTGTATGGCTATTTATTGCTATGTATGGCTATGTATGGCTATGTAGGGCTATGTAGGGCTATGTAGGGCTACGTAGGGCTATGTAGGGCTGTGTATGGCTGTGTATGGCTATGTATGGCTATGTATGGCTATGTATGGCTATTTAGGGCTATGTAGGGCTATGTATGGTTATGTAGGGCTATGTATGGGGCTATGTAGGGCTATGTAGGGCTATGTATGCCTATGTAGGGCTGTGTATGGCTATGTATGGCTATGTAGGGCTGTGTATGGCTGTGTATGGCTATGTATGGCTATGTATGGCTATGTAGGGCTATGTATGGCTATGTAGGGCTATGTATGGTTATGTAGGGCTATATAGGGCTATGTAGGGCTATGTATGGCTATGTATGGCTGTGTATGGCTATGTATGCCTATGTAGGGCTGTGTATGGCTATGTAGGGCTATGTAGGGCTATGTAGGGCTATGTATGGCTGTGTATGGCTATGCAGGGCTATGTAGGGCTTTGTATGGTTATGTAGGGCTATGTAGGGCTGTGTTGGGCTGTGTAGGGCTATGTAGGGCTATGTATGGTTATGTATGGGTATGTATGGCCATGTAGGGCCATGTATGGTTGTGTATGGCTGTGTATGGCTATGTATGGCTATGTAGGGCTATGTATGGTTATGTATGGCTATGTAGGGCTATGTAGGTCTATGTAGGGCTATGTAGGGCTGTTTTTTTGTTTTGTTTTGTTTTTTTTTAATTTTTTAATTTTTTTTTTTTAATTTTTTAACGAAGACTAGTGAACAGCACAAAGGAAGACTTCTTGTAGTTGTAAGCTTTTTCGTTTATTTCCGACGCGTTTCGTCTCTTACTGAGACTTCTTCAGGGAATTAATACAACTAGCAAAGAACAGCATATATAACACGTTGTGTGCGTAAGCAAAACTTCCGGTGGAAGTGAATAATAACTTAACTATGCTGTAAACGGACGTTGCAAGGAACGCCTTAATACATAAGTTATTGCGTGTTGCTATATTTGTTTGGGGGCCACACGATTAGCGCTAATCGTATGGCCCCCAAAAAACATGCTATTTACATAGATGTGCTAAAGTAGTAGTAGATTTTATAACTGACGATACAGTCTAAGTCTGGTGAATGTCTCTTATGTATTAAGGCGTTCTTTGCAACACAACGTGTTATATATGCTGTTCTTTGCTAGTTGTATTCATTCCCTGAAGAAGTCTCAGTAAGAGACGAAACGCGTCGGAAATAATCGAAAAAGCTTACAACTACAAGAAGTCTTCCTTTGTGCTGCTCACTAGTCTTCGTTAAAAAATTGTATTAGCTACCTAGCAGAAGCCACATCAATGGGAGACCAAGATCAAGGCCGCAGTGGACTCAAGGAACAAAACAAGCCACTCTCTCTGAACAAAAAGAGTAGAGAAATTTCTCTTGAACGACAAACGAGTGCGAGAGAATTGCAAATTGCAGAACTCCGCAGCGTCGAAGTCGCTCCCTCGGCCAAACCTACTGAGAGCCCTCCAGATGTTAAACTTGACTCGGCATTTGCGTCTATCCTCAAACAGAAAGTTTATTTGTTGGTGGACACTGAGAGCGCCCTCTCTCAATCCCACAGGAGGATTAAACATCTGGAAGAGCAATTCCAGCAAAACACAGTCCCAAAAGGTCTGAAGATTAAGCCTGTCAAAGCTAAAAGCAAATCAGAGGATCTTCAGAAGAAGTTTGACGATATTCTCCATAAAGCAGAACTCAAACTTCTGGAAGCCACGCTGGAAAACCTACGCAAAGAAATCCTTGAGACTGAACACTCCATTGCTCGCTGTAAAGAGGATATTAACGCCACCATCGGCCGATGGAGAACTTCGTTTCCTCTCAAGGACGAAAATTCCACCGAAAAAGCTGATTTATTCACTAAATACGCCAATAAATTCGTGGATGATTTCTACTTTCAATGCATGGTTACCAAAACATCCAAAGCTCTCCAAGACGCCCTGAATATAGAGGAAAAGGCCAAGACACAACCTGGCATGGAAACCGATTTCGCGTTAACCGAAGAATCTGTCCGGGATATCGTTAAGGCTGAAGTTCAGCGTCTCAGCAGCCAAAAGGTACCTCGAAACTCTCGCGGCCGCTCAAGACGCAGAGATAACGCAGCACCGAGCGATGTAAATAAAGTCTATAAACAACAGCGTAGAGGCAGATCATCGTCCAACGGCAAAAATAACCGCCAACGTAGCCAAAGCGCAGGCAAAAAACAAAAGCAGCGTGGCCGATCGTCTGGCAGCAATCGACGAGTCTCGCTGCCAAAAAACGGCGGCGGCAGAGGTACCGGCCACGGAACGTAGATAACAGAACTGCATACGAAAAATGGCT
>CALNXK010000261.1:277500-485000 GCA_942486035.1 Porites lobata
GCCATCAACGTCTTTTTAAGGTCTTGTGCCGTTGGGTTATATGTTGTAATGAAAGGCAATAGTCTCTCTTTATTTTTTTTGTTTTTGTCTTAGCCCCTATCAGTGTCTCCAGTCAAGGTTGACACCCTGACAACGACCTTTCTATATCTGGTTTAGGATATTCGTGTGCTTTGAGTTCACAAGGCACTCTTCAAATGTTTTTTTTAGGAGTTTTTTCTAATCAATTTTATTTCTTCGCCTTTAATGAAACTTCTTTTTACCCCCGAAGGGTGGAATGAGGTAAAGTGTACATATTGAAAGGTTTTAGTCGGCTTATAGTGGGATTTGATGTCCAATGAAGATGGATTTCTCTGTGAGATGTTCTCCTTTGAAAACTATTGTATCAAGGAAAGTTATTTCGTTATTTCATATTTTGGCCGTGGACTTAATTTTTGGGATGGGATTTGTTAGTTTCTTTAATAAAAAGTTGGGTGACTTTTCTGTTACAGTCCCAAAGAAAGGAAACGTCATCAATGAAACGTTTTCATTGGTATTTCTATGTTGGATTAGGTTTGTTTCAGTCTCCGCGTTGTAGATATTTGCAAAGGATACTGCTGTATTTATGCCCAATGCAACTCCATGGATTTGAAGATAATTGTTTCCATTGGACTCAAATAAGTTTTGTGTCACTGAGGATTAGGCCAAGCATTTCGTGAGTGGGCCCTGAATACAACTATACTGAGTCCCCCTCTTCCCATAAGTGCGTGCGCATATACTTTCCTGTCACTTAATTTGCAGCAAATATTTTTTATTTGCTGCAATTATGTTTTAGTTGCAGCAACTACTTTTTATTTGCAGGAACTTTTTTATTTGCAGCATGTTCCCTGTGGGCCACTGTATTAAACAGAGGTAAAAGAAAATCATTTCGTGGTAAACTGCATTTGTGATCAAATCCTGTCAGAAAACATCTGCAGAAACATAAACCATAGGAACTAATTGCTTGATATGCATGGAACAGACCAGCTTCCTCAACCTCTAAATGTGAGACTCAAAGTGGTAAAATAAAATTTGCTCAGTTAGAGTATATCCATGCACTGCATAAACTACGCAAAAAGAGAGCAAGAAAAAGCACTGTTGTTCAAGCTGACTCTTCGGTCACGTTAATTGCACTATCAAAAGCTCAATCTCCCGTCTCACAAGCTATATACCGGTATATATTAGTCGTGTTTGGCCTGTCAACGCTTAATTCAAATCAGACTAATCACATTAAACTGTGTAACAAACTAGCCAATCAAAAATGCTCACCTTGTATATGTCCTTGTGACTGCAGGATTCAAACATGATATTGTGAAGCAAGTTTAGCCAAGGAAGATCATCATTGCAAGTTAAGCTTAAATTGTGATAGACAATTTAACAAAGGGGGGTACCTAGGAATTATTTTTTCTTGCTTGCTTAAGAAATGCGGAGGCAATTACATCTACATGAAGCAGGATTTCCTCGTGACAAGTTTTTAACTTCCTACTTTATTGACAGTCAAGTATTCTTCAGGATATTTTATTTTATATATGGTATTAATGACAATTTGTTTCTGAATTGATTGAGTACATGTATATAAATACACAAAAATTAAGGGCCTAGATTCGAGTACAGTGGAACCCCGCCTTACGACCACCCCGTTTATAAGACCACCTCGTTATTATGGCCATATTCTTTCAAACCAAAAGTAAAAAACATTGACTCATTTTATTATTTTGAAGACCCCGTTAATGCGACCACCTCGTTATTACGACCAGGATTTTATGGCCCAACGGTGGTCGTATTAACGGGGTTCCACTGTACGAGAGAAATTTCATCATTGCCAAAGAGCAAAAAAGTGATGAACATGGCATGTCATTTCGGTCATTACTGAAAATGAAATGTTCAATGAAAGTTTACAACACCCGATCAGTTAGCCACACCATCTGCCCCATTGATCGAAGTTTTGCTCATTAAAATTCTTCTTTTTCTCAACCACTTGTTCCAAAGTAATCAGCACTTTCAAGCAATAGAATTCGTGGACCAACCTATTCTGGAAAAGCTCTTTAAATCATTTGCATTAACTTTTCCTATGCTTTCTTCACAAAACATTAGTGGCTCCTGAGTCATGCCGCAATTCTTTATATCCCCAGTTTCCATGGTCTCCGCTATGTTCAACCCTGCAGGGACCAAATTGTCTTCTCTTTTGTGGACTAAATACAAGGAACAAAACATGGCTTACAGATTCTGAATCTGCAATTGAGACTAACAAGAAATTTGGTCATCAGTTTTGTTTGTGTTATATGACATAATACAATTATTATGAATAACTTAAAAAGTTAATGTATTTTTGTGATTTTAAATCAACAATCTATCTCCTTCATACGTAAAAACTAAGACATAATTATTAAATACAAAAACCTATTTTGCCAGAGTTAAAAAAAAGTAGGTTCTTATTTGCTGGTGTTACTGTACCCCATTTAATACCAGTTTTATGTAAACAATTGGCCGCCATGGTAGCTTTATGCTCCACAACATCATGTTCATGTGGAATTGAAGTGAGTGAGTTCACTTGATTCAAGTAAGAACTTTTAATGAATAAACCAGTCCTGTGTTTACATTTGATTATTACCAATTCACAGAGGTTATTTTAAAATGCCTTTCATGTTTAGTGTCAGCAGAAAATACATGTACATTTAACAACAATAAACTGTTAAAAAGTTTAAGGAAAAACTTGCAGTGACTCCAGGAGCTATTACATGTATACCTGCATAGGTTCATTAGAAAATGGAAGCTGTTACCCTCCATACCAGGATGTGGTTTATACTTCCCCCCACGGAGGGCATCAGAAATTCCAATGGGAAGGGGGTCCAAGAAGAGGCAATTTCCAAGGGGGTGGGGTCAGATTCTCAAGGTCTTTTTTTTCCAGGGACTTTGAAACAAGAATTATTGTTTTTATTGATGATCTTACATTTAACAGTTTAATATAGCTGAATGCTTTTTTCACAGCTTACCTGTATGATGTAGTCTACATGTATCTAATATGAATGTCATCGGCTCATGAATAATGCCGGTCATCCAGCTCATTGCTTTATATTTCACAATATAATTGTGGTATTCACTGTGTTATGGTCATGTTCTGTTAGCCTTCTTCTAACTTGTTTTTAACTTACTGGTTCTTTTATAGATGCTCTCATAGTACACTGGACAAAACTGTTCTGAATTGATGTTATATCATCAAAAATAAAACAAGCCAAGGAACCTCAATTATCATTTTTCTCTTTTGAACTTTATCAAATTCCACACATGGGAAAATATTTTCATGTTGATCGCGCAAGGAGGACTTGCATTATGTACAGCATATCCAAACATGGTAACGAAATCACAAAGGTATGCAAAATCACGTGATTTCTAAGAAAAAAATGAATTAAAAAATGAAGGGAAGTTGTGTTAAGAATATTGCAACGTTTTTGGGGATGTTTTGAAAAGCATTCAACAGGAAAACACAAAGAAAATGTAAGGACAGTCTACAACTTATTTGACCACTGAAATATGGTACTTTCTTCAGACTTTCATCGTCTTAAAACTCATCTTGCCACTAGATTGGTCTTGCATCTGTTTTGAAGATGGCAGCCTGTTGCTGGTTGCTGACACGCTCCGTTCCACTGCTATGTGGCCTCTCTAATAGTTGCTGGACCATATTTCTTGGCTCTTCTCTCAGGAGCTTGCCATTTACTCTCACGTTGTGTTGCACAACAGCTTGATTCAAACAACTCTGTGGATTTGCCTCGTGGTCCTTCAGTGGTAGCATATATATGTATCACAGCTTGAATCTTTGACTGACTCCTAAATCCTTCGATGTATCAAAGGATAACAATACTGCTGCACATAAGTGGCTCGATCCAAGTTATCTTTGCTTCAAGATTTATTTGGAGACGATATTCTAACAGGGCAACACTTCTTTTTCATCGCAAAACGTGATTTGTTTTTCTTAAAAATTACGTGATTTTGTGTACCTTGGTGATTTTGTTACCAAGTTTTGATATGCCGCAATGAAATTCCTCCTTGTGTGATGAACATGAAAATATTATTCCATTGTGTGGAATTTAATATTGTTTAAAAGATAAAAATATCATTAAGGGTCCTTATGGCTTGTTTTTTTTTTGGTATAATAAAATGTCAATCCAGAACAGTTTTGTCCAGTTTACCATGTGACTCATAAGGCATTATGCCTCCTTGGTTGTCAGTGACATACACCTCTACTCACTGTTAATAATTAACAAAGAAAGGCCTTTACATGCAAGGCAAAACTGAGAACATTAGACAGTGTTTTAAGATGAATAAAAAGATTTTTCCTCTCTTTATCGCAGAAAACATACAATTATCTTCCACATAAAAGTATAGTGCAACTACAGCATTTTTGATGAAAATATTCACCTCAGGGGGGTACCAACCAAGTAAGATAACAAAAAATTCTGTGGTGTGGGGTGTATGACAAGCACCCCCAGGAATGGAAATTATAGGGGTGTGTGTGGGCTAAAGTAAAAGTGCCCTCCATAGGGGTGGGGGGAGGGGTATTATGGATGTTTTCTGGAACTACACATTACAGTTTACTCATATCACAGTTAACTGCAAGTTGTGAGTCAGGCAACAAATAACCCTTGTTTTTAATATGTTTTTGTGATAAAATTAGTATACATGTAGCATTAAGAATGCTTCACATTTTTTAAACTTTTTTTGCAATATTATTTCAACTCAGTTGCTTTAAATGTCAGAAAGTACGTTAAGTTCCTTGAAAATGATTTACACCCCATTACAGTCGAACCTCTCTAATATGGACACCGAACGGACAGAGCAAAGTGTCCATACTAGAGAGGTGTCTGTCTAAAAGAGGTCACTATGATGACGTCACTTTTATGACTCCACTTACAGTTTTAAGTGTTCAGTATAAAAAGCTAAAACCAGGCTTACACTCGTCTTTAAACTGCATTTAAGTTGTACAAAATGTAATAGAAAAGGTCTTCATGCTATCTGTAGTTATTGATCGAAGCCTTCAAAAAGTTGGTTGTTCCTCTGTACACCTTTTGCAAATTAATTGTATGGTATACGGGGACTGGCCTTTTGAAGTCACCTTGCATAGCTCATCAGCCAGACTAGACGGGATTTACCCTTCTTTGCAAATTCACCTGATCGGGATTCGCAATTCACCTGATCACTACAGTGTCCGTAATAAAGAGGTTAAGTTTATATGAATTTACTCTGTGGGGCCAAGATTTAGTGTCCATTGTCTGTGTTAGAGAGAGTCCGTATTATAGTGTCCCTTTTTTCTAGCTAGTTGGTTTAATTGAACAAACAGTATAGTTGATCATCCTCTTTTTGTGACACCTCCATTCAGGGGACACAAAATTTGGTCCCGGAAAATGTGCACATAATCTTTGTATTTATTACCTCAATTAAAGGGACGAGTGACCTCTATTCAGAGGAAAGGGACATTTTTTCTGGGTCTGGAAACCTGGGTTTATTTTAACCTCCATTATTTCAAGAGACACCTCAGCACTCAAAAAGTGACTGACCACAAAGAGGGCTTGATATCTTTAAGTGCACACTAATCAAAAACGGAGGCTTTCCCAAACTGAACTATCTCACATAAATCAATGAAATGCACTTGTGTGAATTGGCATTTTCTTGTCCTGGTCGTGCAGTGATGACTAAAAAACATGTACAAAAAAGCGTGATGCACGTGCAGAGTTGTTGCTTTGTCTATTCATTTCAACCTATTGCCTTTTTGACGTCCTCTTTGTCGTCGCTGTTGTGGCATCTTAAATTCCCTAATGATGATTTTTTTATGCTGTCTTTGTCGGTTAATTATTAACAAACCCCAGCCCAACCTCTAATCAGGGGGAACCTCTATTCAAGAGACACTTGCTTTGGTCCCGAGGGTGTCCCCTGAATAGAGGTTTGATTGTATTTGTTTTATCTCAGACAGGCAGAAATTGCTTCAATTTGTTTTTGGATTTCAAAGCTCACTTAATAACTTTCTGTGCTTTGCACTGTGAACCTGTCGACTTTCTTGATCGGTATTATTATGATAATCTTTGATAACTAAGACTTTTTAATGCTCCATTTCTTGTACACTGTACAAGTTAAAATTCACACCAAATAGTATTGCATGAAACCTGAAATGATGCGACAATGGCCGCTATTGTCAAGTGAGAGTAATTTTACCCTATGTTATAAAGTTATTCTTCACGTATTATCAAGTCGGTGTCATCTTATTATATTTTTTTACCACTTATTACCCTTCTTTGTTCAAATTATAATCTTTCATCTTATGTCGGGGAGAGAAGATGTTGCCTGGCTGACTCATGGTAGGGAATTAAGGGACATGCGGTGTTGCCCTCTTTCTAAAGGTCTGGGGACGAGCTAGGGACCACATGATCTAGTGTATGCTGGGCAACCTCATAAGGATTGGTTGGGAAAACAATGAACAAACAAAGTAACAATGGAACCTAGCCCTAAAACAAAAGAGCTGCGACATATAGCAATCGAAGCAAATTAGAGGTTCTAAAGAGCTGCAAGGCTACGGTTTTGACAAATGATTTTGAGCTAAACATATTGCACAAATTTTGCTGTAGCTGATGATGATTAGCCTGCGAAACGCATATGTATGTCCGGTTTTTCGGAGGAAGCGAAGCAGGCTATGGGTAAATGGGATGTGAATATGGTTGTTTTCAGTTGTTATTTTATGGTACCGGAAGCGCTCGCTGATAAGAAGGTCCCTTTTTTTGAAGTAGGTTCTTGTTCTTGGGGTACTTATTTGCAATTTAGGCTAGGTAGGTTCTTAATTAGGTTCTTACAAGTAATTTTTGTGAAGGACATAACAGATTGTTGATAATGAGAAAAATAAATAACTTTTCTGTTTATTCACAATTATGATAACCCTAACAAAACTAATTACTGAATATCATACTCTTTAGTACAGTATGTTTTTGTTGTACTTAAATTTACAACTCAAAGTTTAACTTACATGACTCCTTTGTTAAATTGTTTATCATAATTTAACCGTAAAAATTAACCACATATAAGAACCTGCTTGATTTAGCTTGCCTAAACAGGTTCTTGTATTCTTAGGTATTAAAGTGCAGATTTCTGCCAGGAGGTTCTTAACCACAGCTTCTTATTAGCGGGTGTTTACTGTAACTGCCTCTATAGTCAAACCAGTCAAACCTCTATTAAGCGGACCTCTATAAGCGGTCACCAATTTTTAAAAACTGATCTGTATTTAGCAGTTACCTCTATTAAGCAGCCGTGGTCACCTGTTTCGAGGTCCCAATGAGTAATTTGTTATTGTCTTTACCTCTATTAAACTGTCCCTTTGACAAGATGTGCCATACTAGTGCGAAATGATACACTGTGTAGGGCGTTTAGCGGTCTTTTACAGACTCGCCAACTCCCAAAAGGTAAAAAATGTGAGATTCTAAACCTAGAGCTTGGAAAAGTATTGCAGAGAAATGGGTATAAAGCGGCGGGCCATAAATTATGGGCCGAACAAGGATCGTGGTTAATTTTAATACTGAAAGATTACAACTAAACCACAGTTTGGTACCTTATGGGTCAAAAAAGATGATAAGGGAAAGGATGGATCTTTTTGTTTTTTTCGTTGGTCCGTACATTAAATAGGCCTTATGACGGTTTTGACGAGTAGGCAACTGCGTGAGAAATTACAGTGTTTGTATGAGAATCTAATGTCCAAAAATTTCCGTAAAACGGCTGTTCTGAAAAAAATATGAATTGTAAACTAAATTTTCACTCCTAACGATTCTTCTGAAAAAATTTGAGGTCGTTACATGCAGCTATATGCGTTAGAACCACTTTTTAAAATTTTCTATACATTTACCTGTAAACGTTTCCCGGGAAAAAAATGTAGACAAATATGTGGAAAATCTGAAGCAAGCGTCTGGAGAAATTTAAGCAAATTAACGGCCCCCAAAATTTGATAGTAAAATCCTTTGCTGTGTAGCTTTAGTTTACAGTTCATATTTTTTTGAGAACAGCCGTTTTACGGACATTATTCGACATTAGATTCTTACACAAACACTGTACTTTCTCACGCGGTTGCCTACTCGTCAAGATGACCTCGAAAACCGTGATAAGACCTATTGAGGACCTTAAATTTACCAATCTAGAAAAAGAAAGATAAGTTATGGTGAAAAAAAAGAGCGAAAATATAAATATGAGCGGTCTTGACAAATGATTTTGTTCAGAACATTTTGAACTCATTTTGCTGTAACTGAGGGCATAAGTGTTTATCTTGTAGCAACTGAGATCTCAGTGAAATGGGCTGTGAATAGTTGTGTTCAGTTGTTATTTTACAGAAACTACTTCCACTATAGCCAATGTAACTTAAATTATATCATTATCTTTCCTTACCGTTTCAGTTTGTAATTATTCCTCAAACTACAATGAAGGTCACCAAGGATATAGTTATAATTAGTGGACTAGAACGATTTGGTGAAAGTCACACTGTTCGACTAAAAGATGCTGATCCAAATAAGCTTCAGCTTTTTATTGACAAGATGCCAGCCACTATCAAAGGTAAGAGTGTGACATATGGTTTTTAGTAAAAAGAGAAATAAGGTTAAACTTACTGTATGTAAGTAGGTTTAGAAACAGGTAGCTCAAGAAGCTTATGACGAGAGTAGTTAGTTGAGAAGCATACGGTTAAACCCGTACATTGTAAGGATAGCTGGGCTTAAATACCGTAAAATTCCGAAAATAAGCCCCTCCATGTATAAGCCCCTCCAAATATAAGCCCCCCAAACCGGTAACGCAAAAAACCCTCCGTTAAATCGCCCGTCCAAATATAAGCCGCCCGGGGGCTTGTACTTGGAAAATTGACCTCAAATACAAATTGAAACAAAGCAAAAACGGTAATTTTACTTCCAACTATAAGGCTAGCCCAATCGATTTTGAAACGCCAATTTCCCTCCGTAGATAAGCCCCTCTGAATATAAGCCCCTCCAAAAATAAGCCCCTCAAAAAGGGCCTTTGAAAAATATAAGCCCCGGGGCTTATTTTCGGAATTTTACGGTATTTAAAATTGAATTGATGAGTAAAATATCCAGACTTAATTTCCTAAACATTAACGCTTATGAATTTGGTGAACCCGCAAGAGGGGTAGACTACTAGAACACAATTATCTACTAGAAAGCAGCAACGCTTGTAGGACACGATATCGGCCTGGCCCCAAATCTAGGAGTCAACAAATCAGATTATATTTAAGACTAAATGAAAGCTTAGAGTAAACCATTAGTCTGTAATTCAGATATCAACTGAAGCGATGTTTTTCCTCGCCTCATTCTTCCCTTCTCGAACGCTGGTTTTTCTGCCGTTAAAATTTCTCCTGTGATCCTGACTCGTTCTCAGTCCTTTCTTATCATTTGTAAGCGGTGTAGGGTTTGAGAGAAATGTTCTGCTTCAACGCAGGATAGGATATAGATTTACAAGTCGTTTTTTCAATCAGTGTTAAAAGGACATAATTCTGTAACACGTTTTTTCTTAGACACTTTTCGGTGGTGATTCTTATTAGCGGATGAAGTGTGTAAATGGTATATTTCGGGTAAAAAAATCACAATTGGCAACTTGACTTGTGAGAAAGCTTATATGTTTTACGAGACTTCTTTTTTTAAGTAGTTAAAGAATGTAGTTGCTTCTTTTTACATTGTCACATATCCCTTTAGTTTTTACAATTTGAGTTCAAAACTTGTTACAGTTCGCGTCAGAAAGTTATTGCATTTTAAGTTAAAGTTGTTACATAACGATTTTATTTTACATATTGCTTTACTTGTTGTTACATTTCTCGTTAAGGTTACATTTTGCGCCATAAACTTCGTTTCTTCCCACCCCCCCCCCCCCCCCCCCCCCCCCCCCTCCCCGCCGACTATAACGACCAGTCCAACATTGTTTTTTACTTCGGCGGAGCGCGAAGTAAAGGTTTCGCGACGCTCAGGAATGTATCAAAGTTACAATTTTTTGACAAGATTGGGCATGCAAAGTCTGTAGGTTTTCGGTTTTATTCGGCTATTTGACGAAGTGAGAGCCGAATTAATTCGAGATATCTCGAGATCACTTCGATTTCTTTGATTCATTCTTTAACTTTTTCGAGGAAGAAAGAATTATTATTTTGGCTTTCCCGGGGTTTGAACCGACTCACCTGTGTGACCCGTCAGATCAGAGGAGACTCTAAGTTGAGGGATTAGCCGATTGCACTACTGCGACCCAAGGTAGTTTGGGATATGAAAAATAGTTATGAAATGATGCGCTAGTTTCGGGACAAGATTGGGCGTGCAAGTTCGTGACTTTTCGGCTTGTTTCAACTATTTCACGAAATGAGACCGGACTACTTCGTGATATCTTGAGATCACTTCGAGTTTAGTCTTTAATTATTCGAGGAATAAATAGAGGATATTTCGTGGCCGCGCAGAGACACGAAATTTCTCTTCGAGTGTTGAAAAACATTTCACGAGTGAGCCCTCCTTTCGAACTGTTTTATGATGAATTTAATTAACTATGATTTAAAGTTACAAAATGCTGCAAAAAGACATTTTTTCTTTTTTGAGTGTTACGTAGTAAAATTGCTTTCATGCGTTGCGTGACTTTCTCGAACGTTCTCTACGTTTTTGGATTAGCCATGAATAATTAATTAGGACATGTTTACATTTCAGCATGAGTCAGCAGATTTGCATCAGTTACTGAAATCATAAAATACCGTATGTCGAAAAGCTACTACTACTCGCCTGCTGTTTAGTATTTTCTAGAACCTTATGTCAAACGGTATACAAGTTCCAAGCGAGTTCTTTTGAAGAACTAAGTTTTTTCCCACGAGCTGGACTTCTGTGTTTAGTCAAGTGTGACGAAGGTCGATTTTCAGGTATTGTGTTTACAAGTTCGCGGAAGTCGTAAGATGTCTGAAGTTCAAGTAAGAGTTTGTTATTATTGGTAGAGGCTGTTTAGTTTTACTCAAAGTTCAAGTCAAGTTTGTGTTGGTGGATGCTGTGTTTTAAAGCTCTGTAAAGGCTATGTTCCTTTGGTGTTAAACTTCCTTGTGTTAATCCGACATCCCTGCGTGCTGATAGTCAGTGAATAACTATCCTCAAAACAGTCGAACTCGTGACTTTGAGTTTTAGCCAATTCCATGCTCAACGTAATTGACTCCTTACCCATGCCTTACATATCTTTAATCAGTACATGAGACTGCTATGCTGTTTTTCAAGCCTGATGTGACTAAGAAAAATAGAGAATTGTTTTTTTAGAAGGATTTGTATGGAGTCATCAGAGCATAACTGGGCTAACATCTCGGAGACAATTTGTCCCGAAATGCTAGTTTTTGGCAAGTAGGCCTCTTGGATGTTGCTCTTTTCAGAATATCCTGACAAATCCCATAATTTCACAAATTAACACCTTACTCTTACCGTATTTGATTTCTTACTATTCCTCCGCATTTACAATTAATTAGTTCCACAACCACGACGTCGAAGTGTACGCTCCGTAGCGTCTTGTTTGTGTTTACTTTAGGTCTGGGCTAAACGTCGAACTTTTCATGTGACGAACCAAACTTAGAGACTAGAGTTAAGTTGTCTTGAACAGTTCGATGTCTGGCTCAGTTAAGTTCGTTTGAATGAGTTTGGATCGCCCAACACGTTCTATCCGTCTGCTTTAAATTTGTATAGTCCCTAAATATCTTAAAAATTTCTGCGTAATTTAATTTCGGACTGTATCTTGTCGAAACGTTTTGATATCAAATCGACTGATGTATCCGGTGAGTTTACAAACAAGCAGTATTAAGTGACAACTGGGGCGAAAAGGAATTTTGAATTTCATCCTCTTCATCAGTATCTCGTTTATGCTCATTTGCCGCTCAGTTTCAAGAGAGAAATGCAGTGCATTGAAAATTATCTGTAAAGTCAAAATTTGTAATTTTTCTTTTTTAGGTGACACTTAATCATTTCGCCCATTTTACTTGCGTGATTTTGATTGCCTTGTTTTGTTTTTGATCATAAATTATCTTTTTCAGAAAAAATGCAAGATCTACGGGAAGCAAACTCCCCAGGGAGAACCTCAGAATTAGAAAGACAGTTGAGGGATTTTCAGCAACGTGAAGAAAACTTCCAGAGACAGTTACGGGAGATGCAGGAACGCGAACAGAATTTACAACGGCAGCTCAGAGTTGTTCAAGAACGGGATCAGTACTCTCAAAGCCAGCTAACGGAGTTTCGTCAACGTGAACAAAATTCTCAGAGGCAGCTGAGGGAGTTGCAGCGGCAACTGAGCGAGATAGGACAACAGTTGACCAATTCCCGAGGACAAGTTTCTGAACTACAGTTAAGTCTTTCAACAGCTCAGCAAACAATAAATCAATTGCGTAACCAGGGAGCACGTGACTGGGTTATTCCCCGCGACGAAATTCAAATCACAGAAAAATGCCTTGGGAGGGGAGGATGGGGAAGTGTGAATGAGGGAATGTATTGTGGCTGTACTGTAGCAGTGAAAGAAATACATGAGTTGATTCTTTCCCCTCATAACACACGTCTTTTTGAGAGAGAAATGAATATTGCATCCAAGTGTCGCCATCCTCACTTACTACAGTTTATCGGCGCCACAGTTGACGAGGGAAGTCCTCTGTTTGTGACCGAGTTGATGGATAAAAGTTTGCGGACTCTGTTAGAACAGCGGCAACTGTCCGAAACAGAAATACGCACCATTTCTTTGGATGTAGCCTGCGCACTGAACTATCTTCACCAGAAGAAACCAGAACCCATCATTCACCGGGATGTCAGCAGTGCTAATGTGTTGCTATGGCGACAGGGTGACCAATGGAGGGCCAAAATGTCAGATTATGGCACTGCTAATTTTATACAGCAGACCATGACAGTAGTTCCTGGAGCTATGATTTATAGCGCACCTGAAGCACTTACATCAAACCAAACAGTCAAGGTTAGTTTAAGGGAACATTCAAGACTTTTTACTTACTAAAACTGTACAGCAAGGCTAACAGTGGCAGAAGTGAAAGTGACCCTTGTACTTTCCCTCAAACTCGCCCTCTTGTCCACTCCACAAACACTTCAACATTCTTGAATTAAAAATGACCATATCTTTGTCAGGAGTCTTTGCACCTTGTTCAGCACTTTTTCCACTCTTATGTTTTTCTCCATGGATTTGGTCCACGTAACTGGATTTGTTAAATTATCCCTTCTTTTCTCTAAAGACAACAGTTAGACAAAAGACAAGACAAAAGTTAGTATTTTTAGAAACAAAACATTTAAGCCAAGAACTTACCATGAGGCCTTTTAAGGATCTTCTGATTTCTAGGCTTTTCTTATTCATTTATCAATCTTGATAAACATATATTTCGTTTGCGTTCTCGAGATTCTCCCTCTGGTGTTACTTCAACTCTTTTCGTAATCAGTATACCACTAATAAGTAATCTAAATAAAGAATATTCTGGCATAAAGTCATGTATTATGATTGTTTTTCTTAGGTTGATGTCTACAGCTTTGGTGCTCTTCTCTGTGAAATGTGCATCCGGGAACTGCCAGATCCTACAAGGCGAGAAGAACAAGTCGTGCTTGTAACGAACTCTGTGTTTCGCGGCCTGGTACGGCGATGCCTGCAGAGAGAGCCTGGGACGAGACAAACCATGCAGGGAATAATCGATGAACTGAAAGATGCCAGTGTATCATCTTAATTGTAGAACCAACGCTACACTATATCATTAATAATTCCTGGTTATGTGTGCCCTTAGGATGTTCCAGTCGTTCAGATCGTGGAGAGTGGCGCCCGCTTTTCTTTGCGCCTTCCCCACTATCTGAATGTCTGTGCTCTGTAAACTGAAGAAAGCCGGCGCTCTGAACCTGGGAAGATTGTGAAATCCAGGGCGCCCATGATTTGATTTATTTGAAAAAAAAAAAACTTCCTTTATGCCCAAGGGCAAGATTTAGGCGCCAGGCACTACCGGTCACTGGCAGAGAAAGCCCTGATTGGACATTTACTGGTAAAAATAGCAGCAGTCTCTGCTTGACGATTTAGTATGGCTGGATTCTCTGATATGAATTAAGTGTCTGTATGGTCGTTAGAGTAACAAAAATGAAAAATAATAGCTTTATTTTTACATATGCAATACGTTACTTAGAAAATATATATTTACATTTATTCCGATATTACTTTCTTATGAAGGTGATACACACGAAGTAGACCGCAATATAAATTGAAGACAGGAGCTTTAACCCGGTTTATAATTTAGTAGCAACAGCCTTGTTCTGAGCCCTCAACGAACTGAACGAATCAGTCACCGGAAATGCGTTTCGATTTTCTCTTCCATTTGATTGACAAATTAGCAATGGCTTTTTTCACTAGGTTACTGGCCAATCATAGCGCGTGCTCAAATCCTGGTACACAGGTGGGGGCCCTGAACAAGGGTTTCAGCGCTGTTTTGCAGACGAACGTAACCAGAGGATTTAGGTCAGTCTGTGGCGCAGGCTGTTTATATGGCGCTTATTACAAGTTGTAGAATGTAGAATATACAATTAAATACGTGCAGTAGCCAGCAGTTACGGTAGACGCAAAGACGAGATTTATATTTGAGTTCCCTACGCCAGCTTTAGGTAACTTACTCGTAAAACAGGGTTTACTTTAATTCCAATGTTACTTACTTATGAAGTAGGTTGTAGACGTAAAATAGACTAACTTGGTACCAGAAGATATGTCGCTTGTGATAAGTTTTAGGACATACAACGAAATACGTCCAATAGTATATTAGAATTAACGGCTGACAATTGTATGTAGAGTTTCCTATACTGGCAATAGGTGACTTACTCATAAAGGGGGATTCGTTCCTTAATTCCTATGTTGCATACTTATGAAGGAGGTTTTAGATCAATATAGGCGTGAAAAAAAAAAACATAGCCGACTGAATTGACTAAAGATACTCGTGGATATATCGCTTATAAAAAGTCAATTAGGATATACCACTGAATCCGCCTGTAGCTGAGTAGGTCACCTGCTTATGAGTAGGTCATACAAATGAAATAGGCCATGTTAAATATACAATATTGAATGAAGACACAAGTATATGATGTCTTATGAAACGTTTGAGCATTTAAGATTAAATCTGCTTGTTATAGTAAGCAATTGTGATCAGTTAGAGTTTCCTATGCGGCAATGGGTTATTTGAAAAATCAATGACACATCAATTCAGATGTTACTTACTTATAAAGTAAGTCATCCACGAAGAATAGACAATATTAATGAAAGAAACGAGTAGATGTGTCGCTTATATTTGATGTACTATTAGAGTTTTCTATTCAACGGGTAAGTCGACTTATAGAATAGGATTT
Source organism: Porites lobata (assembly GCA_942486035.1). NCBI lineage: Eukaryota > Metazoa > Cnidaria > Anthozoa > Scleractinia > Poritidae > Porites > Porites lobata. The sequence goes on from CALNXK010000261.1 coordinate 292,887, forward strand.
TACCCAAATTACGTATTAAGTATACAGTAAGTATAGGTCGTACACGTAAAGTAGAAAATATTTTAAAAGAAACGAGTAGATTATCTTGCTTTTTGCAAGTCTTACAGGACATTCAATAAATGTACAACTATAGCAGCTTTTGAAGTCGAGGTAGAGGCGATTTGTCTCTTGCTGAGACTGTTATGATGAGGGAGTGTCTTGTCTCGAGACCACAATGCATTTATTTACGCCAGTAATTCTGATAGGAATGACATCGTAGAGATCATCGTATACAGCTCCGCACAACTGCTAAACACATCGAACACGCATTGTTAGTCGCCATGCATTTCTTGGAAATTGAAGGATGTGAGTAAGCTGACTCTCTTATATCTCAGCACTTGGAGTTAAATCAGAGCATTCAGTTTGAAGTGGACCTAGAGCGAGGAGCATAGACGCTTCAATCCAACCACGTGCACAGTGCAGTTTAAAAAGACAAAGGTAAATTTAATCTTGTTTGTTCAAAACAATGCAGTATGGTTTTAGATTTGACGAAAAGGGTCAAGTTTTATTTAAAAAGAAGTATGTTACCCTGTTTTGGCTCTTGGAATCATTAGAGTGAAATGCTTCCCTTCAAGGCCTTCGAGAGTATGAAAAATCACGAAAAAGAGTTTTATACGTGAGAATATTGTGTGCAAATTCGATGCCAGTTATACTCCACTGACATGAATCATATACACGTATAGCCTGAATTAGTGTAAATGTTTGTAAGACATCTGCCGATACACAGAAAGCAGTGCTCGAAAAGAACGATCATGACGGTTATGAATGTAAACATGAACGCAGTTTTGTAAACTCGACAGTGCTTTCTGTTAGATTCTTACTTTTGCCTAAGGTTCAATCTTTTGATGGCCGTTGTGCGTTGTTTTTTTTCTCTTACTTTGTCAAGACTCGGCATATTGTTAGTAGGTAAAAGCCGAAGTGTGGTTTTGCCCAACGTGTTTTTATTTCTCATTTCATCAAGACAGAAAAAAATTACCTTGTACAATTTCTGAACGTAGTTAAAAGTAATACATTGATCTTGGCAAACTAAGAAGTTGTTTTGAAACAGTCTAGCCTATCTCCAGCGTATGCAAAATACGTAGCCTTTGTCTGTTAAGGAAATCCCGAAGACAATGCGGAAGTTTACACGTTTCTAAGAATCGTGTGGTCCTACAGTGGATTAAGTTTGAAGGTAGAAATATTACGGTGAGGAAAAAAGCTACCGGTAGTCTTCAGTCTTCAGAGACTAAAACACTGCGAGTCTGCAGTTAATTAAAAGACTTGTAATTAATTGTTAAGAGACAAAACTGGTACATTTTAACTCGAGTTTTTTCAAATGAATGTCGCTTGGTTTAGCTTGATGTGGAGAGCGCATGTGTCGACAAATTCGAAGGGCGCTGAAGATTGCAAAGAGTTTTTACTGACAGAACCAACTAAACGATGTTAAGCATATTACGGCAGCGTGTACTTGTACTTCTTCTTGTACTGTATCTCACATCAATCCAACCTAATGCTAATGAGAAAATAACTTTTGACAGCGTCTGAAACCGTGTTTGTCATTTGTAAATATGGTCCCAAGTGTTTCGATTCAGACCTGTTTCTGAAAATAATTAGTGGTTGTTCAAATGCCTATAAGGAGTGAGCTTTAAAAAACATTCGGACCTGTTTCTGATAAATAATGGTATCGACTGTACATGTTGACTTGGGACTGAACCTTGCAGGAGTCGGTAACGATGAAAACTTATTTGCTATCCCTTATTGGGAAAGTATGAAACACAATGTGAGCCAGCTATTTGTTCTGAAGAGCTTCCAAGTGTAACGAACCAAGCTGTGAAGGGCGAATACTTTGACAACTGGTACGTCAGCACCAGTGAACAAACCCATTTCCCGACAAATATGTGTGACCACGCAACGAACAAGAAACCTGTTTTGGAAGAGATCATGCATTGAGAAGGAAAAGGAAGAAAAAGTAAGAAAACAGAGATATACAAATACATTTCCAACCAAAGAAGAAGTCAACATTAATTTGCTCTCCGGTTTGAAACTTTTGACCTGCCACCCTATGGCAAAGAGTCAAGCTGCAATTCTAAAAGTATCCTAAAAGGCTACACCAGCACAAAGACCGCTTATAGTTTGCCAAATGTCCACACCTTTTGATAGAACCAGGTTCACATAGTCTTGGATGGAGTCATGGGGGAAGTATCTTCTGCGTGAAACGACCCAATCTTTCCTCTTCATCATTTCTTTGTGGATCGTATTTATGAGAAATGGCTTCGCAAGTTCAACAAGAACGCTTAGGTTCTTTCAATCTACAATTCACCCATCGGACACAACAAAGATGACGTCATTGTACCAATTTGTCCTGTGTATACTCATCAACAGATTTTTAAGAAGTCTTTCGAGTTCGGTTATGACTACAACGATGTCGACGAGAATGGTAAGAACACATGAAGGTTTTACATGACCTTCCTTTACTTCTTCCTTTACCTTGAATGCGATTTAGTGTAATTGTAGAGAAGCCTTTAAAGGTAAAATAAATTTTATGTCACTCGAACCCCACTGTACCACGGGACGAAAAATTGGATTTACTGCACTTTTGACACGAGTCAAAAGTTAAGTCAAATATGGTATTGGCTTTGACTTCACCTTTGACGCGCGTCAAAGATGTCGCCAAATATATAAGCTCTTTGCTTACTCCTTTGACCTCGGTAAAGGTGTAGTCAAATTGTTAACAACTTTGACTTCTCCTTTGACGCGCGTCAAAGATGAAGTCAAATGAATCAATGCTTTGCTATTCCTTTAACCCTTATCAAAGTCGTTGTCAAATATGCTGGTAACTTTGACTTTACCTTTGACGCACGTCAAAGATGAAGTCAAAAGTGTAGTGGCTGTGACCATACCTTTGATACTAGTCAAAAATGAAGTCAAATACGAGCGCTACACTTTTACAACACTCTTGAATGGTGCTGAAAAGTGAGAGCAAATATGCAATGAATTACGTCTACAAACACTTATGTCGAAACTGATATTGAGAAAGGAAATTAAAAAGCTGTATTTGAATACTGTTTTAAAGATATTTATAAGACAATACCGAACACGGGCGGGTAATCATTGTAAATGCTGTTTTATAATTATTTTTGAAAATGTTCTAGAATATGTACTTTTTCGAAGTGATTTTTTTTTTGTCTTATCTTGAGTGGATCATTTCCTCCTTGATCGATCAATATACCATGTAATGCCAGCGACGCAAAACAATAGGGACCTTAAGATTTGAGGACGGCGTCTTAAAATCCAACGTCGTGGCATACAGGGGCCTGGGGAGAGCGCGACGTTCTAGACGCGGGAACTTTGACTTAAGAAGTTCCGCGTAAACAACGAGACGTGAAACTTCTATTCATCTGAGAATTAAGCTGTTTTATATATCATGACGACTTTTAGGAACGCGCGAGACCTGCTTCTGTTGACCTTTTGCGAGGGTTCGATCACTGAAGACGAATTTCTGTTGCTTTACGACCTAAACACTTCGAAAAATCCAGAATATCCGTACTGGGATTACAAGAAATTCTGCCTACAAGACAAAGACGAGGCTGAATGCAAGACAGAATTCCGCTTCCAAAAGAATGATATTCCTCTTCTGCTGAATGTCCTTGGATTGCCAGAAAAGATCACATGCAAACAGGGGACAGTTTGCAGAGGCACCGAAGCGTTATGTATGTTGCTAAAGCGACTTGCATACCCATGTCGATACAGCGATTTGATGAGCACTTTCGGTAGACCGGTTCCTGAAATCTCAATGATAAGCAATCAAGTTGTTGATTTTATCTTTGAGCACCACAGTCACCGGATCACTGGTTGGAATCACACAGTTCTGAACGCCCATTCATTGCAGATCTATGCTGACGCTGTCTCGAACAGAGGAGCAGCGCTGGACAACTGTTTCGGCTTCGTAGATGGAACAGTTCGGCCAATTTGTCGACCAGACCTCAATCAAAGACTGGTATACAATGGCCATAAAAGGGTTCATGCCCTACAATTTCAATCAGTTGTCACGCCAAATGGATTAGTTGCTAATCTTTACGGTCCTGTAGGTAAGTTTTCTTTTTTTAAGTATAGCTTTCACTTGCAAGTTTCTTTCTTACCTTGAGACTGCTTGAGAGGATAGTCCTCAGCTGAAAACCTTGGGAAAAAATGGATTAAAAAAAAAAATTCAGGAGCTAATGAGTGATACCTCCTGAAAAATCGAATCACCTTTTTACACACCAACTGGACTAATGATCTGTTGTCTTCTCTTCCACTGTTGCTCTTTAAACTGCTGTAGCATTTGATCCACCATCAAGTGAACATCCTTGCATAATCACTAATCGCATGCCCCCATTTGATATTCTGTTTGTTTGCATGATATATAGAAAACTGTCTGTGTTTGTTCATTTCGTTATATGTTTTCTTTTTGTTACTTTTAATCTAAATATTTTTAATTATATCTGAATATATACACTGAACCCAAACCATACAAGTCACTGGCTTTGACCTTTAAATAAATAAACCTCTTTGGATAAATAGATTTTGGATGTTTAAGATAATTTTGGATGTTTAGTTTAAAACTTAACCAAGATCCAATAAAGCAAACACAATTAATGTGGAGTATTTGCCTTACTAAAGGGTGGAGTGCTACATCCAAAATTTAAAAATCTAAAAATCAGATAGCCTCTCTCCCAAGCTGAAACTTACATTCCATTATGTATGTAACACTCTCTTTACCATTAGAAAATCCTGTAATAATTTTTTTTTCAAATTTGACAAGAGGTTCATTGCACATCATGAATGTAGTATGAATGTTTTTGGGGTTTCTTTGTTCGTATTTTTCAGAGGGCAAAAAGCATGATGCAGGGATGCTGCGGGACTCTGGCCTCTACAATGATCTTCAACGCTATGCATTCTCACCAACAGGCCAGCCACTATGCATTTATGGGGATCCTGCTTATCCATTACGAATACACATTCAAGCACCATTTAGAAATGGAATCTTGACCCCCCAGATGCAAAACTTTAATGCCGCAATGAGCACAGTGCGAACCTCAGTGGAATGGTTGTTTGGGGATGTGGTGAATTCTTTCTGTTTTCTTGACTTCAAGAAAAACTTAAAGATAGGCCTGAGTCAAATAGGAAAAATGTACATAGTTTGTGTGCTACTCAGGAATGCCCTGACATGCCTATATGGAAATTCCACTTCCGAGTTTTTCAATTTGGATCCCCCCACTTTACAAGAATACTTTGCTTAATGCCCTATTTTTTTTCCTATCACAATACCAACAACAACAACAGCTTAACAGCAACAAAGCATTTTTTCTGTTGTTTGTCTATAACAGCTCCAACTGGACAGTCTATTTAGACTAAAAAAATATTTCACTTTGATATGTGAAATGTATGAAATTGAAATATTAAAGATCCAACAAGTACTTGAAACATACAAGCTAGTTATACAGTTAAAATGTAATAATCCTTAACATTGAAAAAGGGTGAGACTAATACCAAGTACACAGGTTGAAATAAAGTTTCAGAAAGCCAAGGTCTTATCTGTTAATATTCAGAGCCTGTCTGGTAAACACAACCAATTAAAAACACAACTTAGTGGGCAGAAAAGACTTGTTGTTCACTAGTTCTAGCCCATTTTGTTGGTAAGTTTATCAAGCACGGCCATGAAAGCCTGGGACTGTTGCATCATCATCATTTGGATGTTATTAGTTTGAACCTGTTGCTGCTGCTGTTGCTCCTGCATTAACTGCATCATGGATTTCTGCTGATCTAGAAATGAGGTTAGCTTTTTTCTTCCAGTTCCTGTTGTTTACGCTTGAGTGACAGCTCTTCCTCTTTGAGTACTTTGTCACTCTCACTTTTCTCTCGCAGATACTCAATTGTATCATTCCACTTCTCCTCTTCTTCTTCTGACAATCCTGCTCTCCCTCTTCAACTGCCCTCTTCTGAGTTTCTCCCAACTTTTCCATAGCCAGTTTTCTCATACTTTCTGCCTTATGCTTGTCAGCCTCATCTTTTTCTTTCCTTCTCCCATCACCATCTTGATGTTCAGTTTCTGCAGCTTCTTCCATCTCAATTATCTCTGCTAGTGCTTGTTCAAGCTCTGTGGGTTCAGGGTTTATTCCACTGGCTTTTTCTTCATCTTTCATTTTCTTTTTGTATTTTTTTTATCAAAACTGCAATGTGGTCACGCACTGATCGTTTTGTGACAGAAAAGTAGACATCTGATGTGCTGTTCAAGTTGGCACTGATTCTGTCCCACAGCCTTCCTCGTTCATTTGAATTTTTTTTTTGGCCGAGTATGGATTGACTGATAAAACTTCTCTACATAAAAGTAGATCATGATCTTTAGTCCACACTTGCACTCCTGGAAAGTTGAGACTGTGCAAAAAAAAAAAAAAAAAAGTGTGTATGTTGTAGGTTAAAATGAACCCCAGGTTAAAATGATTTCAACCTAGGTTGATTTGTATTTTCCTTTGTTTTAGATGTAAATTACCCACCTTAACAAAGAAAAATACAAATCAACCTAGGTTGAAATCATTTTAACCTGGATTCATTTTTTACCTACAACATGTATTCACTGCCACTGAAAACCAGCTTGTTCAATACCAACCGTCACTTTTTAAAGAGAGTCTCAGGGTTGGTTGATGTGTAAATTCTCTACATTTCCATAATTTTTTTCACATCAATTGATCCAAGTTTATTTCTCTTTTCTGATCAAAACTATAAAGACTGTCTATGAAGCATGAAAGAAATCAATTTTTTCTCAGACAGCATGGTGGTCAATTTTAAAAGTAAACAAAGTTTTGAACAAATTATTCTGAGTATAATAAAATACAGCCAGTTAAACTTAAGGATAATCCATAGTCAGTGGAGGGCAGGTGAATTACAAATGAATGATAACAACAAGCAGAATGGTTAGAATGGAACTGAAGGCAAATTGGCAATTGAAGACTGTAAGTTATGCTGACACGGTTGAAAAACAGTAAGATAAAAACTTTCGGGAAGCCATGCAAAAGCTTTCATAAAGTTTCGGTGACATAAAAGTTGCTTGATGCTCGTAAACCTTTTATTTTTCGATGTCACTCAAACTTCACGTTTTTGAACTGTTTAGGTCGTGTTTGAGAATCGAACATAAATGAATTTCCCCCCTGAATTAAACAAAATTCGCCTTCAGTCCCTGAAAACATTAAAATACACACAGTTGTCGATTCTGTCAAGTACGTTATCACTACCCTCAAACAAGTGTGAAAAAATATGAAAAACATGTGAAGGAAAATCCTTACTCTGACATCCCGGATACGCACGAGGCCATTGAACAGAGTGATTTGTTAGCGTTTTCTCACTTCTTTGCACCTGTGGAAAAAAGAGAGGCGTACCAAAAGTAAGAAGATATGTTCTGAATTACAAAAGTGACAAAAATCGGCAAATGAAAGTGCAATTTTATGAAAATTTCAGGTAAAGTCTACTCACGTTCCACTCACGACGCCAAAATCAAAACATGGCGTTCTGTTCAGAGATTGAACGCGGTCCCAGCCAAGAATGGTCATGCGCAATACTCGCAAGAGGCTCATCTTAACTTCCGGTCGCGTTCTACACGGAGGACGTCCTCAAATCTTAAGGTCCCTAATGACTCAACAATTGGACGATGGAAGACTGAACCCAAGAAAGACACCCTGTTTTTGGCGCGAAATTGTCGCGGCTGCAAACTCTCTCCGCCCGCGCAAACAAACAAACTACGCAGATCTGAAGAAAACAAAAGCTGCTTTTTTGTACGAAGCAGTTCAGCTTTTGTTAACAAATATTTTCACCCTTATCTTTGATAGAGTTTAGACCACAAACTTGTTCAAAAGGTACGTGTCATTCTTTTCTATGTGTTCATGCAATAGTTGTTCTTCAAACTTCATAGTTGTTTTACTGTGTTAAGCTTACGGAAACCAACTCCGAACAGGCGTGTATGTCGTGCTTGGGAGCTTTTCTGATTGTTAAATCTGGTTCAGTAAACTATCAAAATTTTCTATATTACAGTAGAGTTTACATTAGATCAAGCCCTTTTTTCTAATAGGGTTAGTGCATTTCTGCAAAAGTAATAGCTGGCTTATATTTCACAATGCAATTCAAGTCAAAACTCCATGCGAGAACCTACTAACATCAAGATTAACCAATTCTGGAGTTTTCTAACAGTTATACTTAACTACGAAAACTACTTCAGGGTAATGAAATAATATAAGACTTACATATATTTTTTTTCATGGACAGTGTACTTCAATAAAAAAATCTGTACCAGACTTTGATGGGCATATTACTGAAGAAAGTACATAAGCTTATTTGAACAGGATTCAGTGCAGTTTATCAAACAAAGAAGTGTGGTTATTTGAAGACTTCGGATGTTTTACGGACGTGAGTATCTCTTTCTAATGATTTTTCTGGGTTCTATACGTAATGGGGCTCAGGCTACATAATTTTTAAAATATTCCATTGATTTTTGTGCCACCACAGTGGCAGCTAGGTATGTTTCAACATTTAATAATAATCATTCAAACATACCGAGCTGTCCCTTCTTTATTGTGACTGGACAATAACTTTAAAAATAGCCTGCGTAGCAAGCTTTTCCTCGCAAGTTTGCTGCAAGAGACTAAGTTTGTAGAGGGCAAAAAAGAGGAAGGAGGGGCCAGGTGGGGCTAATTCGCGCAATAACTCTATTGGAAACGCTTGTTATGCAGGCTAGGTATAATATAAGTGTTTCTTTAGTTTAATTTTAAGCTTTGGGCATGGAGGGAAATTTTCATTGAATTTTCCTGGACTTAATTAAGTGATAATAAGGCTCGATTCAAAAGTCAAATTTCACAAATGACGAACTTAATGACAATGCATGTACACGAAATGTAATGTTCCCATTCAAAAGCATTAGGTTCGCTACACATTTTTAACCGGGTCTTTAAGTTTTGATAAAGGTAAAGAGAAAGGGGAATTTTCTGCAGGAAAGGAGCGATAGTAAAAAGGGAGTGGGGCCGAAAAATTTATTTGAAACACTACGACTGAATTTTTATCTCAAATTGCTATATTCTTTAACAATTATTTCACAGATAAAAGAAACAAGGCAAAATGATAAGTCTCCAGTGGAACGAAACACACAACAGAGGAAGATTGAAGTTAGATACATGGCGTTTGTCTTTCACTTACATCAAGAATCAAAAGCACTCTAGAATGAAAATCTTCGCAAAGATAACATCAAGACAGATGGGCTCCTGATCAAGAACATTTCTTACTTACCATGATTTTTGTACTGGCTTGCGTGAAAGAAGTGTTTTAAACTATTTTGCAGGTTGCCGTCCGTGACAACAGCGTGTATCTGGAACATTTATAGTGCTTCAAAAATTTGCGGCAGTCATTATGATTGTCCATTGACAGACTGCAATGAGTACTTTAGACAATAAATCGTGAAAAGGTTTTAAAAAAGCATTTTTATGCGTTTAAGTTTTAATCGGAATTATTCAGCTTTCTAATCATCTAAGGAGGTTTTAGGACAATAAAGTACAAGATTAAGAACTCAGTCTCTTATCTGTCCACCTTTTTAAACTGTATCCAGGTCGAAATTGAATTTGATTGAAATCTCAAGTTGGATTCTAGCCTGTAAATCAAGCGCTTATGACTAGCGAGGCAATAACGCGGCATTCGCGCGAAGCGCGAGGCGAACGCGGAATTCACGCGAAGCGCGAGACTAGCGAGAGGCGCCATGCGAGGGGAGGAAAAAAACCAAACATATTTGGTAACACCTTTATTAAACGTTTGACTTAAATCTCAGACGCATTTGACGACAACTTTGCCACACATTTGACCTGAGGCTCAGACACATTTGACGACACTTTTCACAAGCCTTTGACTTTAATCACAGACATAACTTTACCGCGCTTTTGTCACACCTTTGGCCTGAATCTCAGACATATTTGACGACGCCTTTGATAGGGGTACAAATGCTAATGAAATATACCTTTGACGCACGTCAAAGGTAGGGGTTAAAGGCGTGACAAAAACGGCCTTTATCGCCTGAAGACCCAACAACAAACTTAACTCACATATGGCGTCGACGCCGGGATTTGAACCCGGGTCACATTGGTGGGAGAGGAGTGATGACCTCACCACTGCGCGGGAAGAGAAGATTACATAAGGGTAGGGCTGACAATATTCAAAACGGAGAGCTAAGCTGAGCTGAGCAGAGCAGAGTTGAGTAGAACACAAAAGAAGTGCAGTTAGCCTTCAGTTAATCCAAAATACAGTGTATAGGGTCCTGTTAGCTCAGCCCTGGATATATTGCGTCGCCGTGGACTCCTCAAGTGTATCCCTGCGATTTTGCTTTGGATATTTTGATCATCTATAATGTCGAACAAACTGTGTGTCCCTTTGAATAATTTAAGGCCGCATAGTTCTATCAATATAACCTTCAGCCCCTCGATACCCGTAGAGGTCAATATGTGTATCATATTACCCTTTTTGTCTTGCCCGGTACAGCATTTCATCCAATATGAGAAAGTGAATGCGATTTGACATCAAATTTGTGCTTCTCCTTCGAAGAGTCGAGTTTTTAATACGAGACTCCATTACAGCCCCAAATAAAGTAGACCATTTAGACAAGACAGGATTACCTTATGGATAGCATAGTTTATCAACTAAGAACTGAGTTTTAGACGGAATCCACCAGGAAATTGAGTAATTTCAATTTTCACTGGAGCGACACAAATCGCCTGAACTGTAAGTATCCTGGAGAGTCCCATACAATTTACTGTAACGTTACAGTAATGTATGGGACTTTGGGAGAACCTCAGGCTGTATGCGAGCAAGACGTTATAATCTTTTTCTTATGACACGGATTTGCAATACAAATGCGTTTACCGGTCTTTACTTGTCATCAAGTTGTAATAAATACGTCTCAATTTGATTTTCGCGAGAACAATGAGGCTTGTGTTTATTTACTGCCGACTGGTTTGCAACAGCACGCACAATTTACAATTAAAACAACCACTGAATTGGTTCAATTTTACTCTTTAAATATTGAGAATAAAGAACACCATATGTTAAGAGTAAAGATGTTAACCAAAATAATTATGGCAATCTTTTTTTTTTTAGTTTATTCAGTTGGCGGAAAATCAACATATTCTGATTAATTTCTATTTGTCTTTTTTGGGGATTCGCTGGATGTGTAGAAAAAATGTGGAAAACTAAATTCTCAGAATCGCAATTTCCGGCTTTCTGAGAATTGAATAAATTGATGCTAAGGTCAATTTTCATTAATATTTTTTCCGTGGGTAAATTCTCGCTTTATATATGGCTGCATTACGGAATCGCGCCTGTAGAAACGCGTCGCTAGCAAATGCAAATTTTTCTGTCAATCAAATGTGTCCTATTATTTGTGGGTGGAAATTGGTGAAACATCGTTATTGTTTTGGAGACAATAGAAGAACAAAAGATAACAGAAAGATCAAGTTATGCGGTCTTAAAGCTTGTTGCGTGACTTTAAGCAGTTGCAGCATTTCTCCTAACTTTCCCGCATTGAAACGTTGGAATGAAAAGTCTGAAGCTTAGCTTTTAAAATCTTGATAGCCAAAATAAAAAGGGTGCCCCAAAAGGCAAGTATTTGGGAATTCAGAATCGATTTTTTTGTCTCTAGCGAAATCCGGCGGATGACAGTAATTTGCATATAAGCGTAAGTGAAGCGAAATAGATACAAATTGCCGTGGTTGTAAACCAATGTTTCCTCGAAGTTTTCTTCCTTTTAAAAGCGAAAATTCGCATGAAAGAGCTCAACTTGCACAAAATAATACAAAATGAAACGAAGCAAATCGAAAAGTGGTAAAAAAAAGTCAGGATATTACAGTTCGATGGAAAGTAAGTGATTGGGTAGGTGATTTGCATACTGATTAAAAAAAACGTCTAGCGCAGTTCAAAACCGTTCGACTTCCTGAATTGTTTTTCTGGAATTCTATACATTCTGCTGGCCTAACTCGTTAAAATATCTTATGAAGTCAAAATATTTATCAAGTTGAGCGTTTGTATTTCCTTATAAAACAGAGAGTAGAGCGAAACCTTTGGTCTATAGATTTTCTTAAGTTAAATTACCTCTGTATCGTGGAAACAATACCCTAACACTTGAGTCTTAAATCAAAGGACGCGACATGCGTCGGCTTCCTTTGTGAGCGCGCAAATAGTCATGGGACCCGCGATTTTGCGGGCGACACGGATCTACAGGCGCCGTGCATCAGGGCAATTGACTTTTTATATGTATTCTGCGTAATTCTACTTTGAGGGAAACTATCAAATATTCAAATCATTAAAAAAAATTTAATACCGGGCGTGAAACACACAAGCTTCTTATCATTGTAGACAACATAAGCAAGGAAAAAAGCACGTTTTAAAAGACAAAAGGAAAAAAACTTGAAATAACTAGGGGGGAGGGGATGTATGGTTATCTCCTTGTAGCGGAGTAAACTTGTAGTTTGTGGCATCACTCAAGTTGTTCAGGACTGAACGACAATATTTTGTGCTTCGATGCTAAAAATAAAAAGAATGTTTGAGAATGGTTAGGGGTCGAATAAAACCATACAGTGGCTGGTCTCCTAGCAGATCCTCTTTTCACATGGCAGTCCACTTAAATCCCTCACTTTCCCATTTGGGTGAGTTGGACACGTGGCTTTCTCAGATTGATCAGTTTGTCTTGCTAAGGAATGTATTTTACTTTTAATGGCCAACTAAAAGGGGAAAAGTTTCTCTGGACAGTGTTCTTCTTCTTCTTTTTCTTCTTTTTTTGCTTGAATTTTTCAGGCAATTCAGTCTGTATAAAATGTTTTTGTTTTTTTTTCTAATCCCTCTCGATCCTTCCCTGACACAGTGTAAGCTTCACACGAGGATATTTAGCCGGTATTTTTTCTTTCGCTTGCACCGTAGACCATTTTAATCGTGACTTCAGCGAAACGAGCAAACTACAAAAGAGAATACCTGCAAAAAGTAAACCTGGTCTGACAGGTTTAAGAGGATCACTGACCCCAGACTTGACATCACGTGTTTTAGAAATGAAAGAGAAACTGTAGTTGGCGGGTAAATTCCCCGTCCTAGATTATTTTTCAAACCTGTGGGCTGCAGCAGTTTTTTGGTATCTGATCGGTTTTCAGTCACAGAATTTCTTTGGAGTATGATTTCTATAAACCCATTTCACGTGTCTTGGACCAATGTTTTTTAAAGTTTACTTTAAAAAGTTCTCAGTGTTTGAAATATGCAGAGTAGGCGGTGCTATGTCAACTAATTTGTAAACTTTGCTCGAGCGGGAAGCATTTTAAACACATGCAGGAAAAAAGTCACTTTGGATGTGCATTTTGTTGATCTAGTCTGAGTTTTCACAAAATGGTAAATAAAAACAAATGAACGAAATAAAATGAAAAACGTCTCAGCGCACAAATCCAGTCCATACCGTCCTTGCGGCGGCTGCGATTTTCAGTAGGATGAGAGCCTGGGGACGAGGTGCACTTCCAATAAACAAAATGGATTGGCTCAGTTGGGTCAGTCAGTTGGGCTATACACAGCTTTGTGTTGTAATTGGTACCGTCTCATTGCGCGGTAAGAAGGATGGAGAAGGAGAGCTACAACTTTGGTATCGTGTGATGTTCAACGATTGCCGTATTTTGTATGCCAGTAGGATAGCGGGGCATGACGAGATGGTATGTGAGTTATTGATGTTTTCCTCTTTCACTTCAGAGATTGCACTGACAAAATCAGCAAAATCAAAACGTTATCAACAGAGAAGTCGAAATTTCATTTCGTCCAATACTGAAAACAAATAGTACCATGTGAGAGTACTGATAGAGGGGTCTCGTCCAGGGGCTCAAGAGTTAGAACTAAATTTTATAGATCCATGACTCTAGGAGTGAAAGGGTTTTAAATATATAATTTTACAATACAATTATAATAAACTGGTTCAAGACTTCAGAGGTAGTGCATCGTTTTATTACTACAGCTCTGTTTCGTGTGGCCAAAAGATGACTACACTCATCGGGTAATATCAACTATTGACCGTTAGATTACAACAACTGGCAAAAGGCGGAAATAAGGTTGCTATGAGATATAAAAACAGCGTTATGTTATCGTATAAATCATGTGATTGCTATTTATAATTTGGAAGATTGTGTTACTTTATCATAAAGTTCCGTGAGGAAGTAAGCCCCGGGAGGGAAGGGTTACTTCCTTATAAGAGGCTAATAGGAATGTGCCGCTGCATGGGGTCGCATTTTCACAACTGGACTGACTATAGAGGGGTCGAAATTTCATAAGAGTTACTCGAATGGGGTGGCACATTTTCTATAATTGGTCACAGAATAGACTATAATGGGGTAGGGGCTCTGAGAGGCCAGCGGCACATACCTAGCAAAAATTTAGCCAAGTACCCCCCCCTCCCCTGGTATTAAGCGGACACCTTTGGGACCTTCCCAAGTGTCCGCTTTTTATAGAGGTTTGTAAAAATTGCGCAATGTTTGTTAACGATTAACATTCAACGGTTACTCTGTACTGTGATTAGGCCATGTTGTTGAGGAAACTAAGGAAGCTAAGGAAGCTGTGCTGTACTTTGCGCAACACTTTAGGTGAACTTTGATCGCGGATGACGATTATACTGCCGGATATCGGTGTAAAATGCAGTTAATTGACCTCTAAATGTATTGATTTATCTCTATTAATCGACTACAGTACGTATTTCAAGGAAGTAATCCAATACTACCTCTCCTTACTTTTTTCAGTTTGTAATTATGCCTGAAACTACAATGAAGGTCACCAAGGATACAGTTACAATCAAAGAGCTAAAAGACTGGTGGGGTCACGAAGGACAAACTGTTCAACTAAAAGATGCGGATCCAAATGAGCTTCAGCTTTTTATTGAAAAAATGCCCGTCCCAATCAAAGGTGAGAGTGTTCAAAGTAATTCCAAAGTTTTGGTTTTGGAATAAAGAGGTACATAGTTGAACCTCTGTACAAATGTATGGAAACAGGCAGATCTTTTTTTTTTTTGGTTTTAGTCTTTAAATAAAAAGACGAATACGGGTTAAACCTTACTGTATTTACGAAGGTTTATAAAAACAGGTAGCTCAAGCTGATGGCTAGAGTAGTTAGTTTGGTGTTTTTGAATTGAGAAGCGTACGGTTAAACCCGTACGTTTGTGTGGATAGCTGGGCTTAAATATTTATAATTGATGAGTGAAATATCCATATTTAGTATATACTAAAACAATGGATAGTGTTTTTCGCGCACTCTGATTGGCTACTCAATCAGTGAATATCCTTCACTATTCACTGATTCACCTCCAGTTCCTCCGAGCGAGCGACGCCAAACTTGCGTAACTCGCGAGCAAAATGCCTTCCCGGTTTGCTGCCGTAACAAACTAAGAAATTTCATAACTAATCATGCAAGCTATTCCCAAAATACATGAAAAAGGTGACGAAGTTGGGTTTGGAAGTTTTAACAGGTAAATCTTTGTCTTTTTTACTTAAATTTATCGATAAAACCGGTGAAAAAGTTTTTTGTTTACAAATGCAAATTAAGTTTAAGTCTTGCGCTACTTAATTTAGTTGACTTGTTCATAAATAAGCTTAAAACTAAATTTAATACTCTTTTTTACAGAATGATTTTAAATACAAAAAGAATTCACAACTCCTTTTGAAGAAACTTCCCCGCAAGAGCTATACAAACGCCCTCAAAAGTTTTATTTGTCGCTAAGACCGTTCGCTCATCGTGCGCCCAAATTGTAATCGTTGGCAACAGTAAATGAGTTAAAAATCATCATTTTTGTCCTCAATTATCTCACTGTTTTAGTATATACTAAAACAATTATTCACCTCAGTGTCGGTGGCTAGTAGTGGAAATTTACCTCGCCGCTTCGCGGCCTCGCCAAATACTAACTACTAGCCACCTCCACTTCGGTGAATAATTGTGATATAACAAGACATGTACAGAATAATATATAGATTTAGCCACAGCTAAAAGCGAAGCTCCCATTGATAAATTTGTAACTTAAATCAAACAATAATTTTGTATTCCACAAATAAGTTAACTTAAGGGCACATTCATGTGACTTTTGAGGGAAAAGCAAAGTGATTTTGGAGTAAAACAAATCTTGTATCGAGTTGATATAGCCTTATATATATATGTACACCCAAAAAATAGTCTTCGGTCACATTTAAGAGCAATAATGGCTCTTGATCACGGTAGATAAGGCGTGGAAAACAAATCAGGCCGAATTTTTTGCGTTCGACAAGTTTACAAATTCTTGCCAATAAATCTGGGTGCGTGCAAACCATTCTTTTATTTTTTTTATACACCACACCTGAGGAGAAAGAGTACTATGAGACGCTTATCATACAGACCTCGTACAAAATGCAGTATTTCACAATTTTTCAAGACAAATTGCATTCATTCAATACTCAGGACCATCGAAGCACGCGTGGACTTTTAATTAGCGAAACCGTTCAAAAAATGTCCAAAATCACCTATACGGACAGCCGGTTCTAACTTTTGACAAGAGCCAAATTTGCGAAGAAATTTTGAAAGAGTTACGCTTCAACGTGATAAAGAATTTATTGAGTCTATTTTTTGTTAATGGTTTTATAACGATGTGTAATCTTAATCAAAGAAAGACTATCGTCAACTCGTGGGTACGTTGTTTAGAAAATAATCAATTGGTTATCACCTCTGGTTTTCCCACAGTGAATTTTAGGAAATGATAGAAATTCATATTATAAATATACTATCCTTGTTCTGGAAACACAATACTTTTCTTGCTGTTTATTGCACTTTAGTAACAGTTATTTAAGTATATATTTAAAAACAAAACAAAAAAAACAGCAAAACAAATAAGCAAACGAGACAAAACAAAAAAGAAAAAAAAAAGGAAGAAGGGAAAAAGAAAATCTATAGCAGGATTCGAACTCGGTACCTTCGGTGAGACCCGATCTCACTTAGCCACTACGCCATTGAGGAACTCATATGATAAGCAATCAAATTTAATGCATTTTATATGGAACTTCCGCCGGCAAACGACCGGGGCAAACAAACGAGCCATAAAAACGACTCGAAGGAATGGGATGAAATTAAGGCTAATTGAAACCAGGCTACTGACAGTAAAAAACAATGTAAACGCATTTCATAGCAATGAAATAACATATGCGATACAAAGCCGACACAACTCCTCCGCGAAGTAGGACGCAAAACATTAGCTTATGTTTTCTTATGTCGACATCCGCTGTTATTTTAAAAAGGTAATGCTCAAACTCACATCCATTTCCCCCCGTGATCTTGGGGAGTCCTTAAGAAGAAGAAGAAGAAGAAGAAGAAGAAGAAGAAGAAGAAGTACCTTTATTTACCATACATTTCACCAGTCCGTAGTTCGCATTCCGTGTTTTATACTGACCGCCATAAATTCATTCATACACATAACCTACTACAGTACTACAAGGTACGAGATCAAGCCAGCGTCGAAGTTGAAGGAGTCGAAGAGCAAATGCTCATCTTCTTGTCAAGTTTAACGCCTGGACGGATCAAAGGCTTTTGAATCGTACTAATTTGAAAGATTCCTGCCTGTCTTAATTTGGTAAGACCTCTATCCTAACCGTGCTGTAGCGCACGATGCACGTTCGCAGCGAGGAATTTGATGCTACCGAACTTCGGCGAGCGCGTGCTTCTTTGGAAACGATAGATCTTCGCGCTCTCGAGTTCGGACCCGATTAATTACGAAGTGCGTCTACTACGAGTGAGTGAGTGACTCATTTGCATATCTCAGTCCCTGCAATAACTCGTGGTACGCTCGCGCGTACCCACGAGTTAAAAAGCGTTTGATACGCTCGGCATTTTGAGTACTCCTGCAAGCGATGTTTATGAACGCCTGAAAACAAACGGCAAAGCGATGAAAATTACACTTTTGAACTTCCAACAATCAATAAAGAAACATAATTCGGTAGAACATTTACAGAGACAACCATTTTCATTCACGAAAACAAATGAGTATTTAGGTTTTTCTAAGAATCCTCAAGTCTTTACTAGTAAGCTTAAAGATTAAGTTTATGTTTTAAGCCGCCGGTTTCCCGGTGTTTGCTTTTTTCAAAGATGAACTCACGACAAGAAAATCGCTCAAAGCTTTCTTTCTACAGGCAAAATTAAAACTAAATATTCTTCGGAAAGTTTTTTCTTTCTATTTACGGTGAATTAATATCGACTAAAGGCTTTTTAAAGTTCTGTAAGCTTAAGCTTATATCAAACCTCATACTAGGTCAGATCAGTGTCTCAGTTAAATCTTAATACAAACGTGCATAAACTAGCTTCATATACAGCGCCGCTGGACTTCATGAAATTAGATATAAAATACAATAATTACTCAGGCTTACCATATTTCGAGATGCAGCTCCTGAAAGCTATCAAGTAAGGCAAGGTTCGCTTGAGCCTTTATAATTCTCGTACGCATCCAGCAAGGTGAAAAACAAAAACGATGCCATCCGAAATCGGATTATCGGCTCTGACAAGAAGCGCATTTCTCAACCAAAAACCCAATGAACAAACCAGCCATGAATAAGAGAACACTCTTGATAGCAGCTGTATTTCATTTTTGACATCCAGTGGAAAAAGACGGTTAAAAACATCACAAGTTGACTCAAAACTCTGTCAGCTTCAGCTGCCAAAGTAAACAACTTTCAAGATGCTGCATAAATTTTACGCATGAACTCACGTGTCATATTTTAACCAATCAGAGCATAAAAATTGGACGTGGAGCGTGACCATAGTTAGAAAAGGTCTTCCTCGCCTGTATTTTAAAAAAACTGCCTGAATTTTTGCGTCTGAGGTCAGTTTGAAATCAAAATCGTAATAGTGCGTGGCGATACTGACATAAACACAACACATTTGATATGAATTTTAGAAAAAGTAAACATGAGCCTGCGATCATTTGAAAACGAGTAAATTGTCAGCGGATAACTTCAAAAAATACTCGACCTTGATGGGTCGACGCCTGAGCCCGCAATACGGTCAGGTGATACCCTGTTTTGACAGCTGTCAATTGATGACAACATTGATGTGCAATCAGCTTTCTCCTGGGCTCCCAAAGTAGCTAGAAAGTGTAAGAGTAAACATTGGTATGCCTGTGGTGCGGACGGACGGGCAGCGGGCGGGAGGGCGGGCGGTGTACGGTCACGTGATTACCAAATTTTCTGGGATGGGTAGATTTACTTACCCATGGTGCTCCGCAGGCGCGCTTCGCGCGCCAGAGCTCCGCTAATATATAGATTTAGCCAGGGCTAAAAGCGAAGCTCCAATTAATAAATTTATAATTTAAATTAAAAAATAAACTTTTAATCCACAAATCATTTAACTTCAGGGCACATTCATGTGACTTTTGAGGGAAAGGCTAAGTTATTTTAGAGTGAAACATCTTACATCGAATTGATAACCTTATATGTACACCCAAAAAATAGCAAACATCTTCGATCACATTCAAGATCACAGTAGATTAGGCCTCGAAAACAAATTCTTGGAAAACAAATCACGCCGAATTTTTTTGCGTTCGAGAGGTTTACTTCACAAATTCTTGCCAACAAATCTGGGGGTGTTTAAACCAACCTTTTATAATTTTTATACATCACATTTGAGGTGAAACAGTACTATTTATCGCACAGACCTCGGACAGAATGCAGTATTTCACAATTTTTCAAGACAAATTGCATTCAGTCAATATTCAGGACGATCAATCGTAAAGCGAAACCGTTCAAAAATTTCCAAAATCACCCATATGGCTAGCCGGTTCTCGTTTCTATAGTGCGAGCTGTCAGTGTGGTCGAGTGTTTGAATGAACTTTAATAGCGTTTCACTTCAACATAATAGCGAATTTATTATTATTTTTTTTTGTTATTTAATGGTTTCAGTTACAACGATGTGTAATCTTATAAAGCGTTTGATACGCGCGACATTTTTGAGTACTCCTGCAAGCGATGTTCATGAACGATGAAAACAAACGGCACAGACAAGCGATTAAAATTGCGAGAGAGACTACTAACAATCAAAAAAAGAAATATAATTCGGTGAAACATTTACAGAGATAACAATTTTCATTCTTGAAGACAAGTATTAAAGTGTCTCTAAAAATCCTAAGAGCGATTAAAATTGCAAGAGAGACTACTAACAATCAAAAAAAGAAATATAATTCGGTGAAACATTTACAGAGATAACAATTTTCATTCTTGAAGACAAGTATTAAGGTGTCTCTAAAAATCCTAAAAGCGATTAAAATTGCAAGAGAGACTACTAACAATCAAAAAAAGAAATATAATTCGGTGAAACATTTACAGAGATAACAATTTTCATTCTTGAAGACAAGCATTAAAGTGTCTCTAAAAATCCTAAAAGCGATTAAAATTGCAAGAGAGACTACTAACAATCAAAAAAAGAAATATAATTCGGTGAAACATTTACAGAGATAACAATTTTCATTCATGAAGACAAGTATTAAAGTGTCTCTAAAAATCCTGAGTCTCGGCGTGAAGCTTTATAAGCCGGCTTCCCGGCGCGGGTGTTTACTGTTTTCCAAGGTGAACTCCTCGAAGCAAGAAAATCGCTCAAAGTTTTCTTTCTACAGCCAAATTTATAACTAAATATTCTTCGGAACGTTTTCTATCTGTGGTGAGCAAATATATCTGAAGGCTTTTTAAAGTTCTGTAAGCTTATATCAAACCGTTCAAACCTGATACTAGGTCAGATCATTAACTCAAACTACGGCTACAAACGTACATAAACCTGCCGCATCAACTGTCAGCGTGAATGTGCAAGACTTCATGAAATTAGATATAACAAAAACAAACATCAAATACAATAGTTACTCAGGCTTACCATTCGAGATTCAGTTCCTGAAAGCTATCAAGGAAGGCAACAGTTGCTTGAGACTTTTAAACCCTCTTAAGCATTAAGCAAGGTGAAAAACGAAAACGATGCCATCCGAAATCGAATTACCAAATTTTGACAAGCGACGCGTTCCTCAACCAAAAACCCAGTAAACAAACCAGCCATGAATAACAGAAGACTCTTGATAGCAGCTGTATTTCATTTTGTACATCCAGAAGAAAAAGACAGTTAAAAACATTACAAGTTGACACAAAACTCTTCAGCTTCAGCTGTCAAAGTAAACAATTTTCAAGATGCTGCATAATTTTTTCGCATGAACTCACCTGTCAAATTTTGACCAATCAGAGTATAAAAATTGGACGTAGAGCGTGACCGACGCGTGACCATGGTAAGATAAGGTCTTCCCCGCCTGTACTTTTAAAAAAACTGGCTGAATTTTCGCTTCCGAAGTCAGTTTGAAATCAAAATTCTAATAGTGCGGGGCCATAGTGACATAAACACAACATATTTGATATGAATCCTTGGAAAAAATAAACTTGAGCCTGCGATCATTTCAAACTGGTAATTTGTCAGCGGATAACTTCAAAAAATACTCGACCTCGATGGGTCGACACTTGAGCCCGCGCTACGGTCGGGTGATACTGGTCAGCGGATGCCCTGTTTTGACAGCTGTCAATTGATCACAACATTGATGTGAAGTTAGTTTTCTCTTGGGCTCCCAAACTAGCTAAAATGTGAGAGTAAACATTGGTTTTCCTGTGGTGCGGACGGACGGTCGGTCGGCGGTCGGCGGTCGGTGTACGGTCACGTGATTACCAAATTTTCTGGGATGGGTAGATTTACTTAGCAATGGGGCTCCGCCAACGCGCGCGCTTCGCGCGCGCGTGGAGCTCCGCTATTAACGCTTATAAATTTTGTCGACCGGGAATCTTCGCGTCAAAACATTGTTCGCTGTTAACAGTGTCAAGAGGGGTAGACTACTAGAACAACATTGATCTTCTTTTTTAAAGCAACAAAGAAGAGCATGGTATCCGGCCAGCCCCTATTCTAGTGATTTAGAGTAAAAAAAATCAGATCATATTTAAGACTAAATGAAAGCTTTCAGTCAACTGCATTAGTCTGTAATTCACAAATCGATTGATGAAAATTGCTTCCTCGCCTCATTTTTCTCGCGCGCTGGCGGTTCCGCCGCCAAAATTTCCCCTCAGATCCTGAATCGTCCTCAGTAGTTTTCTTATCAAAAATGTAGTTTACGTCATAAAAAGTGCTTTGTACGGGGTTATATTCACGAGCTTGTTTGTGTCAAAACCCGAACGACCGAGATACGAGCGAGTGAGGGCTTTTGACACAAACAACTCGTGAATATGACCTTGTACAAAGCACTTTCTAAGACGTGAGCTGTTTATTACACATATAGGGAGAGTTTTTACTGAAATAGTTCTCTTAATGTAACACATAAGCTTATTACTATTAAAAGAGCAAATCACAAATGCTGACATGCAAATGCAAATTTAATAGCAATGGCAAATCTCGCAGCACATCCTTAGTCCTCATCGTGCAGAACAGAAAATACACTTACAAAAGTTTAATCTAGTATAATGTGGGCTCGTATAGAGGAGTTCACGCTCATAGTTGCATCGTAGGTAATCAGGGCAAGATGGAGGGAAATTCAAAGATTTGTATTGGAATTCAAAGCCCGCTAATTCTTCCTGAATTCATATATTTGATGCTTGATTTTCCCATACATTTTCTGCAATTCCACAGTATCAAAATTACAGAAAATTTATATGGAAAAATTCAGGTTTTCTAAAAACTCATCACGGATGTCTTTGCACTCCAGATTTAGTGTATTGTTTTTTTGAACTCGTAAGTTACCCTTTTTAAAAGAAACAAAAGCTTAAGTATTTTGGCCAATGTAAAGAAATTAGGGCTTGGGAAAGATCATCTTGGAGGGAAAGATAGATGAGAAAAGGAGAGAGGAAGACCGATAAAGTAGTGGGGAGGGGACATGTCACTAACAGAATTAGGAATTAGGAATTTTTTTCTCTTTCCTGAAGCTCTCTCAACAACCGCTGCATATTTTGTTCACGTTGTTGAAACTCCATCAGTTGCCTTTGAGAATTTTTTTCTCGTTCCTGAAGGTCTCTCAAGATTGGCAGTTGGTAAAAACTGTTTCCGCTGTGCGGTAAAAGATGCAATGTCCTATGGGATAAGCAGTTAGAGTAAAAATGCGGGCGTGATTTCAATTTCGGACTGGATCGTGTCGAAACGTTTTGATATCAATCGACTGATTTAAGGTTCATCTGAACGGAAAAATGAGTGCTCGTTCAAAGAAGGGGCTATTCTTGGACACACATTTCAATATTTTGTGTGAGTTTACAAGCAAGCCATAATTATTTAGTGACAATTGGAGCGAAACGAAATTCTGATTTTCATCTTCTTCATCAGTATCTCTTAAGCTTATGTGTCGCTCAGTTTAAAGAGAGGAAGGCAGTACATTTAAAATTTTCTTTGAAGTCAAAATTTTTAATTTTTCTTTCTTAGGTGACACTTAATCGGGTTGCCCATGTTACTTGGGTGATTTTCATGATTGCCTTGTTTTATTTTTGATCATGAATTATCTTTTTAGAAAAAAAACAAAATCTACGCAAAGCAAATTCGCCAAGGCGAACCTCAGAAATAGAAAGTCAGTGGAGGGATTTTCAGCGCTGTGAGGAAAACTTCCAGAGACAGAAACGGGAGATGCAGCAACGCGAGCAGGATTTACAAAGGAAACTCAGAGTGGTTAAAGAACGGTATCAGGACTCTCAAAGCCACCTAACGGATATTGAGCAACATGAACAAAATATGCAGCGGCTATTGAGAGAGCTTCAGGAACGAGAAAAAAATTCTCAAAGGCAACTGATGGAGTTTCAACAACGTGAACAAAATATGCAGCGGTTGTTGAGAGAGCTTCAGGAAAGAGAAAAAAATTCTCAAAGGCAGCTGAGGGACTTTCAACAACGTGAAGAAAATTCTCAGAGGCAGCTGGTGGAGTTGCAGCGGCAACTGAGGGAGATAGGACAACAGTTGACCAATTGCCGAGGACAAGTTTCTGAAGTACAGTTAAGTCTTTCAACAGCACAGCAAACAATAAATCAATTGCGGAACCAGGAAACACGTGACTGGGTTATTCCCAGGGACGAAATTCAAAACACAGAGAAATACCTTGGGAGGGGAGGATGGGGAATTGTCAATGAGGGAACGTATTGTGGCTGTTCTGTAGCAGTGAAACAGATCCATGAGTTGATTCTTTCTCCTCATAACATAAATCTGTTTGAAAGAGAAATGAATATCGCTTCTAAATGCCGCCATCCTCACTTACTACAGTTTATCGGCGCCACCATTGATGAGGGAACTCCTCTGTTTGTGACCGAGCTGATGGAGAAAAGTCTGCGCACTTTGTTGGAGCAGCGGCAACTCTCCGAGACAGAAATAGCCGTCATTTCTCTGGATTTAGCACGTGCCCTGAACTACCTTCATCGAAAGAAACCAGAGCCTATCATTCACCGTGACGTCAGCAGTGCGAATGTGTTGCTATGGCGACAGGATGACCAATGGAGAGCCAAAGTGTCTGATTACGGTACTGCTAATTTTATACAGCAGACCATGACAGTGGCTCCTGGAGCTATGATTTACAGTGCACCTGAGGCACTTACATCAAACCAAACAGTCAAGGTAAGTTTAAGTGAATATTCAAGACTGTTTACTTACTAAAACTGTACAGCAAGGCTAACAGTGGCAGAAGTGATAAGTGATGTCCACTCTATAAACAATACATATGAAATGACTATATCTTTGTGAGGAGTCTTTGTACCTTGTTCTGCACTTTTTTCACTCTTTTATACATATCTTCTTCATGGATTTGGTCCACGTAATTGGATTCTTTAATTTATCCCTTCTTGTGTCTAAAGACAACAGTCACGGGATAGCAAAAGTTAATTAGTATTTTTAGAAACAAAACATTTAAGCCAAGAACGTACCATGAAGCCTTTTAAGGATCTTCTGTTTTCTAGGCTTTTCTTATCCATTTATCGATATTCATCTATTTTGAATTCTCGAGTTCCTCCCTCTCGTGTTACCTTAACTCCTTTTGTAATGAGTACACAACTAATAAGTAATGTCATGTATTATGATTGCTTTTAGGTTGATGTGTACAGCTTTGGTGTTCTTCTTTCTGAAATGTGTATCCGGGAACTTCCAGATCCTAGTAAGCGTGAAGAACAAGTCGTGCTTGTAACGAACGGTGCGTTTCGCGGCGTGGTACGGCGATGCCTGATTAGAGATCCGGGGCAGAGACCAACCATGCAGGAGATAATCGATGAACTGAAAGATGCCGATGTATCATCTTAATTGTAGAACCAACGGTACACCAAATCATTGATAATCTGCTGTTTGTTGGAAAGTTTTATAACCTACTGGTAAAGCTGTTCCCTCAGCCTGTTCCAGTAGTCGTTCAGATAGTGGGGAGTGGCGCGCACTTTTCTTTGTGCCTTTCACATTATCTGAATGCCTGTGATGGCTGTGATATGAAAATTGAAGAGGGCCCGGTGCTTTGAGCCTGTGAAGATTGTGAAATTCAGGGTGCCTAGAATATGATGTTTAGGAAAAAAAAAATTTTATGCTCAAGAGCAAGATTAAGGCGCCAGGTACCACCGGTCACTGGCTGAGCACAGCCCTTACTGGACATTTGGTAAAAATAGCACTGAACAGTTCCTGAAGATTTAGTACGGCTGAATTTCGGATATGAATTAAGTATCTCTATGATCGTTAGACTAACAACAATGAAAAATAATAGCTCTATTTTTACATATGTAATACGTTACTTACATAATATATTCTTACATTTTAATATTCAGTATTGCTTTCTTATGCCTGAACTTATGAAGGTCATACAGCCTAAGTAGACCGCAATATAAATCAAAGATAGGAGTAGATAATGTAGCCTGCGTCGCAGACGTAATCTTAATCCGGTTAGTAACGTCTGTGAAGCAAAGCCGAGATCCTTGTTCTGAGCCCTCAGCGGACTGAACGAATTACCGGAAATGCGTTTCGATTCAGTTCTCTTCCACCTGATTGACAAATTAGCAATGGCCTTTTTTCAGTAGGTTACTGGCCAATCATAGCGCGTACTCAAATCATGGTACACAGGTGGGGGCCCTGAACAAGGATTTCAGCGCTGTTGCAGACGAACTTAACCAGAGGATTTAGTGCTTTCTCTTCGATTCTTATTTTTGTCCAAGGTTCAATCTTTTCTTTCTTTTGATGGTCGTTGTGCGTTGTGTTTTGGCAAGACTCGACATATTGCTAGTAGGTAAAAGCGGAAGTGTTTTTGCCGAATGTGTTTGCTTTCTCGTTTCATCAAGATACAAAAAATTTGCCTTGCACAATTTCTGAACAAAGTTAAAAGCAATACTTTGATCTTTGCAAACTAAGAAGCTGTTTTGAAACAGTCTAGCCCATCTCCCGCCTATGCAAAATACGTAGCCTTTGTTTATTAAGGAAATCCCGAAGACAATTAATGCGGAAGTTTACCCGTTCAAACAGTGGATTAAGGTTGAAGGTGGAAATATCACGTTGAGGATAAAAGCTACCGGTAGTCTTCAGTGACTAAAACACTGCGAGTCTGCAGTTAATTAAAAGACTTGTAATTAATTGTTAAGAGACAAAACTGGTACATTTTAACTTGAGTTTTTTCAAGTGAATGTCGCTTGGTTTAGCTTGATGTGGAGAGCGCATGTGTCGACAAAAACGAAGGGCGCTGCAGATTGCAAAGAGTTTTTACTGACGGAACCAACTAAACGATCTTAAGCATGTTACTGCAGCGTCTACTTTTACTTCTTCTTGCACTGTATCTCACATCAATCCATCCTAACGTTAATGAGAAAATACGTTTCATAACTTTTGACAGCGTATTAAAACCGTCTAAATCCGTGTTTATCATATATGAATATGGTCCCAGGTGTTTCGATTCAGACCTGTTTCTGAAAATTAGTGGTTGTTCAAATGCCTATAAGGAGTGAGCTTTAAAAAACATTCGGACCTGTGTCTGATAAATAGTGGTATCGACTACATGTTGACTTGGGAGAGAACCTTGCAGGGATCGGTATGGATGAAAACTTTGCTATGCCTTTTTCGGAAAGCATGAAACACAATGTGAGCCAGCTATTTGTTCCGAAGAGCTTCTTGGTGTAACGAACCAAGCTGGTGGAACTGTGAAGGGCAAATACTTTGACAACTGGTACGTCATTTGCACGAGTGAACAAACCCATTTCCCAACAAAGATTTAGATTTAGTGTTATTCTGGTGTAGCCCTTGAGGAAAATAAATTTTATGTCACTTGAGCCCCACTGTACGGACACCCAACGTTAATTACGGACAGTTTTCTTTGTTCCCGAGGAAAGCCATTTCAGTTCTCTTAGATTCAATCCTTGGGAGTTCAAATGGGCCCCAAAAAGAAACTGAAAACAATGCTTCTGCAAAACTTTGGGGTGACAAACAAAGAGCATTATGGGTATGTTATGGCATTTTTTGTGGTGGTCAATGGACGTTATTGTGAGAAACCGACACTTTCGTCTTTCCAGTTAACAAATATAAACTTCTCATAAATAATTATATTGCACGCGCACACGGACGGAAAGGGGAAACCAACATTGAACATGCAGCTAGGGCTAGTGCTCTCAGCACTGTTCTGGCCCCTGCTCCCCAATGTTAGAGAAGATTACACAAGAGTAAGGCTGAGAATATTCGAAACAGGGAGCTAAGCTGGGCATAGCAGAGTAGAGTAGAGTAGAGTAGAACACAAGAGAAGTGCGTTAAGCGTTCAGTTAATAGAAAATAAAGTGTATAGGGTACTGTTAACTCGACCCTGGATACTTTGAATTTGCGTCACCGTGGACTCCCCAAGTGTATCACTGAGATTTTACTTTGGATAGTTTGAATCCCTGCTATTTTGAGCATTCTACAGTGTCGAACCAACTATGTGTCCCTTTGAATAATTTTAGCACAGGTTTATCAAAAAACCTCCGTCGATACCGTTAAAGATCAAAATGTGTATCGTGTTACCCTTCCTGGGCAGTTCAGTACAGCATTTTATCCAATATGATAAAGAGAATGTGATTTGACATCAAAATTTTCGCTTCTCCTTTGGAGAGTCGAGATTACGAAACGCAAAGTCTTTAAAATCTTAGTTTTTTGCAACATTCGTTGTTTCATCTTGTTTATTGTTACCGCATTTTCTGTTCTATTTTTTTTAACTCTCTTGGTCTAGCAAGAGCCAGAGAATATAGCCCCGTTTTACTCTCTTGGTAGACATGTATGGTCAATTTCGCTCAAAAGAGTGTCGATCAGGACTAGAATTGAATGGAGTGTTTCTTGATGTCGCGGAAGTTTTGGTTGGTTAGTAGTTTCAGTCGTAGACTACGAGTAGTCCCCAGTTTGTCTTCAGGGATAGTAAAGTGAGCGAAACGTGAGCGCGCGTGAAAATCACCCCACGCGAGAAAAGGCGTCTCGCCTTTCCCACGTGGGGTGATTTTCACGCGCGCTCGTGTTCCGCTCGCTCTACTATCTCTGAGAAAGAATGGGGGACTACTCATAGTCTATTTAGTCTTGTTTAGTTTTTAGTTTGGCGATGACATATCACATATGCAACTGCAAAAAGAGAGTGCAGACATAAATGTTTAAAAAAAAACTAACAGACGGACCAGTGGCCGGAAACAATGGCGGTCTTCACTCATTGTCCTAGCAACCTCTCCTTGCACAAAAACCTAGCCTTATATTGGCCATAAAAAGGCAGTGTTGCGCCATTATCATAGTCTATATGGACTTATGTAAGAAATCTGAATTATTTGCTATTTGGCACTGAATTTTTCATTGCCATTTTAAAAACAAAAGTTCACATTTACAAACAAATTCATGTCCAGAAACTCTCAAACAACCATGGCTCGTATCCTTTAGCTTTATAAACGGTCTCCAGGTATTTGACCGATAGTGTAGTGCGACCTTTACTTTAAGGGAACGTAAAAATTTGGTAACTTTGCGGCAAACATTAAAAACTCATCATGTGTTCTCTTAACTCCATTTTCGAAAGAACATTCGAATTAATCAGGTGATGATATTTATTATGTGAGCCTGAGGAATGGCGAGGTACAAAGCGGTGCATCAATAATCGGTCAGCAGGATAGTGGTCGTCAGATCAAACGTGTCCTGCCAGGTCCAATTAATCATTGTGGTTGTAATTCTTGTCAAATAGACTAGAAAGAGATCTGAGCGATAATAAGAAATTTGTAATAAATATGCACAACCAATAAAACACAAACACAGTACAAACGAACAACAGGTTTAAAAATTACTTCACAAACTGTGCGGTCCACTCTTCCTTTTTTTTTCGTAAAATAAGTCTGTGACTTGTAAAAGTTAATTTTACCGAGAAAAGTCAAGAAACAGTTTGCGAGAATCACGGACCGGTTTATCTAAAGTGCGTATTTTCGTATAAGCATTGTTATCTCAGAAATATTTCCACCGTTATATAACAACTTTCGGAAGTATCTTACTTTAAACTATGAACGAAAATAGTTTTGTATAGTAATTAAGCAACAAACAAACAAAACAAAGATTGATCAGTCACTTTCAAATCAGTTTCGTCCGTCACAAAATGATCAATTGATGCATATTTTCCAAGACGAAATATGCTGGGAGAGTTTTAATTTTTTTTAAGAATTAGGAGTTGAAAAGTGATCGTAACTTATGCAGGAGAGTGCATCAAAGTACTTACAATTTGTGAGATTGCGAGCCTTCTTCTGAGTTTCATTTGATCTGATCAAGCGCATGGTTGCCGCCAAGTCCTTGTTCCACAGCTTTGTAGTAATCCACTGTGATTCAGCTTCGCGTCTGGCAGCTTTCTCTGTGCAAAATAATGTTTCCCAAGGAAAAAAGGAAGTTAGGCAGATTTGATTAACATAATTATAAGCTATAACCTTAAATAGATTATTCCTTGAGTGTAAATTACTTTTAGTTAAATGCATACTGTACATGTAACATACATGCATGTAGAACAATCTTGGCCCAGTCCCCGCGGCCCAAATACTGGTTCGTCCTCATCCTGGGTTTACTCGAAAACAGGGAAAAGGGCGAAGTTGCAATTCTAACTATTACATAAATTGTCTCGACCCGAATGCCTTATTTAATAGGGGTTATCTCTATCGTTGCAAACCTCGAATTGACGGTAAAAAGCTGCGTTCAGATCAAGCAACAACACATAGGTGGTATTTTTTTCCTCGATTAAAAGATTACATTACAAAGGTTCAGTTTAATGATGAAGTTATGAATATATGAAAATCATACATAAGGTTGAGTTTGTTAGCTTCTTTTACAGCATCCCAAATGTAAACCTACAATTTATTAAGAGAAAAGCTTAAAGGAATTTTCGTACACATTCTCAGTGCAATGCAATACAACAAACTACAAGAAAAATTACTTACCGGACCAGTTTTGTTTACCTGTGCCATGCATATCTCAAACACGCTGATTGGTACATCTGCAAGTCGCTGATTTTGTGGCCGTTTTGCTGTTTGCCGTCGAACACTACTTGGCTTACGTAAGCCAACAGATACCAAACCTCTATTCCACAGCCTTGCAAGGAACAAGCTTGAGTTCACTGATGGACTAGATTTCTTCGCAAAAATTTCCTTTATGAAAAGAAAGAAGCACAATTAACTGAAAGGAAATTAAAGAAAAAAGCAACACAACAAATCAGTATAAAAAGCCAGGCCTGCCCAATGAACAAAGAAAACAGAAAATTATATCGAAGTCTCTATTTCTCATCTCTCTCTAATCAGAACTTACTGGAATTATTTCATAGAGAGAAGAGCTCTTTTTTTTAACTTAAAGTTAGCGGCGGAACAACTATCCCTGAAAGCAATTCAAGGCACCTTGAATTTAAACGACTCAAATGCAGCTGATCAGGTATAAACCGTGTGAAAGTATGTGCTAGTACTTAAATTGAGCCTCAAAATCCCACGGCTACAACTAGATTACAAACAAAGCTGTTAAAAAAGCTTTGAAAAGTGTTTTAAACTTTGTGGAAACAAATAACGGAACTTGACGTCGTAAGTAACTTCGATTGTGCGCGCCAGAATCGCTTCCGATCCTTAGAAACAAGTAACCATGGAAGCAAATTCGTCGAAACAAAGGCGAGTTCAGTTTCAACGACAACCAGATAATTTTAATCCTACACAAATTAAAGAAGCTCTAACACTTTTGAATGAAACGTTGGCGCAGTAGTTTGATAACTTAAAGGCAAAAGCAAAGTTAGCCTGGGAAAGTAACGAATTTCGCGCGTGCCCTGTACTTTTGCTACAAGCTTACGCCATCGAGGAAAATAACGCGAAGAGAACAGATGTGAAAATAACACAAGTTTCACCTTCCTCGTTGAAATTTCCCGAAGCAGTCGAAGTTCCTCACATTGTTAGGAGGAAAATTATGTAGATTAAAAACGTTTTCATTTTGTCAAGAACAACTTTTCTCTTTCCAAAGCGCAACACGACTAAACTTGTTTAGCGACGTGGAACGATAAAAAACCCGTCGTCATAAAGACAAAATAGAATGTTTTCCTGCGCGCGTAAAGTTTCTGGAACGCTCCTTTATCCTCCTATATATTGCATTACATTGACATCAATTGTAACTGTTCATTTTGTTAACAACAGGGACACTTGAAACATTATTTAAAGGCTACATTTACGATAGAGTCGATTTTTCCGGATGCGTCAACAATATGGAAACTTCACTGAGATACCGAATTCCTTACACGCAGATAGATACTCGACGCGCGTGGGGAGCTAGCTACTGGCCTTATTTGGCCTAAGTGGGCCAGTTTGTACCGCTGAACAGGGTTTTTGAGTGTTAAACAGGGTATGCAATTTCACTATTTATAAATAAGCGTTCTTGAGGAGAGAGTCATTTCGGATCGGAAGCCTTTCCAAATAATTAATGCGACGGTTCGCGATGAGTAATCTACATATGTGCTACCAACAATTTTTATTCCAAAACATCTAATTCCATAATGTTTTTTCGATTCTGGATGCAAAAAAAGAACAAATTAGGGTCATAAAATAGGGTCTCTTTTCTCTTTTATTAAACAGGGTTGAAAAATGAACGATTTTTGTCTTTAACCGTGGTCAAGGTTTAAAGGCGCGCCTCGGGGGCACACCTCTATCAAAACGTCCCTTGAGTACCTCATGGAACAGAGTGTCTTCTGGGGTGGTAGCTTTGACGATTGACCGTTAATTTTTACCAATTTTGATGGGTGACGGTCAAATAATAAAAAATTTGCAGATAGCACATCCACAAAGTGGTTCATCGTCTACCTGAGTCCTGGTCAAATCGGAATTTAGAAACGTTGGTTTTTGAGGAGAGGGGAAAACCGGAGTACTCAGAAAAAACCTCTTGAAGCAAAGGAGAGAACCAACAACAAACTCAACCCACATATGGCGTCGACGCCGGTATTTGAAGCCGGGCCACATTGGTGGGAGACAATCAATCTCACCACTGCGACATCCCTTCCCCAAAACCAAAAACGTTTGACGGTTGACGATCATTGAGAATTGGCGTTATAGAGTCCAAAAGCTAATTAAAAGTAAATATAAACTTCTGTATAGGTTACTATGAGCTGTTGTGTTTTTCCAGTTTATATATAAATTCTTTAGGAGCTAGAATCCCGTGAAGATCAGCTGAACTAATAGCGAAATTTGAAATACCTTGAAACTTTTTTACCGTTAATCTTTATACAGTTTGACGGTTGAAGGTAAAAAAAAAAATCTTTTTGACGTTTGCGGGGTGACGGCAACTTCAACCGGACGTGACGTCATCATTTGTTGGATATTGCGCATGCTCTTGCTCACCATCTTGCTGTCGTGGTCCCGTCGGCGACGTGAAACTGGTCTGTTTGGCGTTGTGGCGACTGACGTGAGTATTTAACTTTCATTCAATCAGGTTTGTTGCGTTTAACAACCAAAATTTTGCAGATTATCGTTCGTAAATTGTCCTTGTTTTCTTTGAGTCACATTTCAAGCTCGATTTCCAAGCTCTGTCATCTAAACTTACTACATCTTTCATGTTTCTATGTTTCATATCACAGGGTCAAGATCCAACTTGGCAAACAGCCAACCGTAAGTGAGCTTTACATGAATGAAGCTAAATGTCGTGGGTCGTGGGTAATGGGTAGAGGTCGTGGGTCGTGGGTGTGGGTGTGGGTAAATGTCGTGGGTATAGAAAAAAAATGATAAAGTAAAATAATTGAAAAAAAAAATAAATAGAAACAAGTTGTAAAATATTTATGAAATGAAAATATCCAACTCCTTGATTGCCTTTTTCGTCACGGCCTCTTCTTCTGCCTCTTCCTGATATTTCCTTAGCTACGTGGGACTTGGCTCCCCTTTCACAACATAACTGTATAAAAGACATGTTGCCGATAAAGATTATCCATACCTCAGCTATCGCCGCGAAGTAAACGAAACAGACGTAACTGATTATACCTGCAACTGGCAGAAAGTATGGTGCTCACTATTAATCTTTATTCGATCTACAATTCCAGTGATCAGCGGAGATTTTTTTAGCACGATGGAATGCGATCACCGTGAGAAAGGGGGGAACAATTTTGAGGTAATTCATATTTCTGGATAGAAGTCTTTCTTAGGGGGCGGGCGAAGTACAAAAAAATATTCGCGCAAGGGAAAATTAAACGAAAAAAATTCAGGCGCGCCAATTAATACTAAAAAAATATTCATGCTATGGCCTAAAACAAATCCATACAAGGAATTTGATAACGAAAAAAAAAATTCCTGCGGTTCGAAAATTCCCCTTTCCCATAACTTTTTTAATGGTCGGTCCCTTAAAGAAGTTTTTGGTCTCTTACCTTACGAAGGAAATACCTTCATTCGCAACATTTCAATTTAAGCGGCTAGAATGTATGAAAATTTTATTGCCGTACGGAAATACAATTTTCGCGATTCTTTTTTGTTTTGTTTTGTGTACAAAATCTTTGCTGTAACGATTCGCAATATCATTCCTTAAACTGACAGGACGTTTCAGTCACGAATGTTGACATCTGTGAGAAAAAGCAGTTCAGTTTCCAGTTTTTCTCTAGCCTGCTCCAGGTCTACATAGTGTACAGAGTTTCTTTTATTTTTTACCTAAATCTCTTTTTAAAGCCCGTTTGTGCTAGAAGATCCGCTCATTTGTTTTGCTGACCGCGGAGAAGGGGAATAGGACTGGTTTGTACTCGGAGATTTTCGTTTCATGAATTTTAAAACTTTTTGCTTTTTAATTTTGTAATTTTTATTATTTTTTTTGGAAGACTATTTTTCACCCACGACATTTACCCACACCACACCCACGACCCACGACCCACGACATCTACCTACTACCCACGACCCACGACATTTAGCTACACTCGCTTTACATGGACAAAGTTGTCCTACGGGCCAAATAAAAAGTATCCAGACAAAAAATATGAACTCCTATATTTTAATTGTGTGTTTTTAGTCCACTCTTGTCCTTAGAGTATTGTACAAATGAAACGCATTGAAAATTATTTAGAATAGCAGGTAAAACCATGTACTAACGTGGGAATACTGAAATAAAGTTGTTGTTGTCGTTGTTGTTGTTGCATGCAAGTGTATTTGCCGGGAATTATTTGAATACCAAACTAAGAATACGGTTCCTTGGTATCATTTTAATGTTCCTGGAATATGCAAGGCTTCGCCTGTGGAGATCATTTGTTTTTCAACGCGAAATTCCGAAGTTCTGCCTTGCACTCAGCTTCATCCCGCATTTTTTCGAGCGTGAACGGATCGTAACTGTCCCAAAGAAAATCTGGATTTTTGACTCATGATTTTCCCGCAAAACAAGAAACTCTTCATCCGATACATGTTGTCTGCACAGCAAATATTAATTCTCTTAATTCTTTATGCGAAGCCATATTTTCCTCTTCGGTGTTCTAGCTGCTCAGGCGCCGTCCTTCTGAGTTCACTTCAATCTTATGTAACGGGACGGCAAGGGACGGCTACCTTAGTTCCAGGCTTTCTCTGCCAGTCCGGTCGCCGTCGCCGGTTTAACGTCTCTTTCTTAACTTCCCTAATCTTCTGACGGTTGATGACAAACACCATTGAGACCCTCTAGATAAGGGGTGAAAGGTCCCGTCTCACAGCACTTTCACATAATTCGACTCTGTGGGACGTAAAAGAACTACCAGGGATGTGACGAACCTTTGACAGTGATCACCCTAACCTGCCATCAGGCGGTCGTTCTTCCCTTTTTCTGATTGCCTGATCGCAGGTAATGACCACCCCTAGTACCTATCTCTATTGGGGGCATTCAGCAATAATTCCTTCATAATTTACATTGTATAAAACTATACATGCTGCAAGCAGTCTAGCAGTCTCCTCCTTTAATCTTCCACTCCCAGCACAACGGATATGACAATTCATACCGATATCGATGAAATAAATGGTCAGCATAGATATGACTTGAGGTTTGAGGCATCTTTTAGCTTATAGGAGGGGGAGCGGGTACTCAACAAATTTTTATGCGGGGAGGCTCCGCCTCGAGATCCGACCCCTTGTCCTTTATATACCATTTTTCACGAAAAAGGTACCCCTTTGGCATACTTTCTATTTCTTTTTTAGAACATTGCATCCATTTTAACTGCTGTAAATGCATTGTCGTTTAAATAGGAATTAATCACAAAACAGAACGTTATCTCGACTTTATAAAGCCCATTGGACCCTTTCACAGACCTAAATCACAGATTTCCCTACCCTTTCGTATACTTCAACGAGTAAATTCCCTAACCCTTCATAAAGATAGTTTTCACATGACGTCATGGCTGCCATATTGGTGTACAAAACAATGAATCGGCGGCCATGTTTGTGTGCAAAAAAATCCTGTGGGAATTGTACCCTTTTCACATGTTAAAATTTTCTTTTATTCCAAGGAATTTGAAAGCTGCTGACCACGTGACTGAAAACGATCTATACCTGAAGCCTGAAAAAGGTTCCCCTTTCGGACGGAGCCTCCCCGTACAGGCCATTATAGGGAGTACCCCCCGGGTCTTTTACACGACCAGTCTCTTGCACAGACTGGCTCACACAAGCTGCCCATTGCAGTTCATTGTCTTTCTTGGAAAAACGATCTGCATTCTGAAAACAACCACAGCAATAATTTATTTGAAATATTGAAATTAATAAAAAAACAATAGGGACGAAGTTGATAATACAATTAATCAGAAAGTTGTTACAATTTGCGTTCAAAACTTGTTACATTTTGTGTTAAAACTGTTTTGCATTTTGCATTAAAGGTTTTTCCATTACCAGTTCATGTCACATTTTTCTTCAGATATTTTCAAATTTCGCGTTAATTGGTGCCATAATCTTCGTCTTTTCGCACCTTCCCGACTAACGACTTACTGTCTAACATTGGAAAATGTGACCCTCCACAGGAATTTGATGCTAAAGGTGAAAGCACGCGCACGACACGCTTGCACGACACGCTTAGCGTGCCGTAGATCACGGATATGCGCATATTAAATTGAAAAAACAAAGACGGACACACTTGCCTTTGTTTTGGCAAATTTAACACGCTAGACCTTTTGTTTTTTTGTAGCGTGCCATATGTCACGGTAAGTGCGCGAATTATAGCACGGTTAGCGTGCAATTTGGGTAAGACACGCTGAACACGCTTGATTACTAAAACCGCTAAGATGATAAAAATGGCTTGGGTTTTCAGCGGATTTAATCAGCATTGATAACTGGTCGAAGTGAATCAAATATACCAGTTGAGACTGTTTTGGAATTTGATAGTAACCGTGGCCATTTGAAAATCACGACTTAATTGTGGTCTAGCCTGGAATTAATGCGAGATCAGTGTAAACCAATTCCTCCGGCTGTCGGCTAATGACCGGAATCGCAAAGAGGCCTGCTATCGCATGCGAGGCACTGAAGTTATGTCGCCTGAAAATTATAGTTATGCCACCGGAATATTTATTAGCAGTAATGCACAGAGAAATGAAGTTGAATAAATTAGTTTAATATATGTCCTTAAGCCATGCTGAGACGAACGAAGGTAATTAAATCGGAGAAACAAAAACTGCCTAGAATTTTCCATAGGTTGAGGAAGGCTAAACATTTCTAGATGACCGTTCCATGCATGTACAATTTTCGAAGGTTATCTAATAAATTCCTTACGATTTTCTGAAGTTTAATTTTTTCCATTTCATTCCCCAGTTAAGCTATTTTTCGTAGAGAATTAAAGAATCCTAAAATTTTCGGAACCGAAAATACGATAAAATTCTCACTTTCCTAAAACTTTCAATTGGAAGCTAAATTTTTCTGGAAAATAATGCTGAAGCCCTTGTAATTTCGAAAAGACTGAGGTTGTCCTAGGATGCTAGGATGCATTTAGGAGGAAATCGCCGTCAGGTGCCCCTGACGAACGAAGCGCTATGCTAAGACGAATCAAGCGCTGTAAACGTGTACTATATCTCGTTCTTCACAGGACGAAAAAAACAAGAATCTGTAAGCTAAAAACACTGTAGAATGAGGGAGGATTGCGGGCGACTTTTCTTTGAATTTTGGGCGACAAAACTCATATTATCAGTAGCTTGACCGTCACCCCTTTAGATCGAGCTCGATGAATTAATTCAATGACCGAACTTTATGGAGCAAATGATTGCCTTCAAGAATTTCACGCGGACTACTTTTAATTTAGTTCTTTTTCTCTTTTCTCAGTGTGTGACTGACAGAGATTTAATTCTCGGATCGAACTTTAGTACTCTAAACACGCCATATTATCGTGGCAAAAACAAAGAATCAAACAAAAAAGCACCATACAATTTCTGAATTCTGTTAAAAAATACATTTTTTGCTTACTATTCAAAAAGCGGTCAAACAGTCATTAATTAACTGATGTTTCGCTTTTTGTGTTATTGTCGGCCGGATCAATTAAGCAACGTTGGAAACGTTTTGGAATTTTGGTACATCTAGAAAAGCAGGCTGGTTTTCATTTGATCACTACGATCCTTGCAATCGCTAAGAAATAAATACAATTTAATGATCCTGGCACTTGATGATTTCTATTATATTTGATCGCGATTGCTGCGATCGGCAAGAAAGTGTCAAGTCCGAAAGATCACTGTTTCTGAGAAAATTGCAAATGTGTTTTAAATTAAGGAAAGTTAAGATAACCTTTGCACAGCTAAAGGGCTAAAGGAACCATTCTAAATTTCATTTTATTCATCAATATTTCGTTTATGCACAGTTGTCACTCAGTTTCAAGGGAAGAAATGCAGTGCATTTTCTTTAAAGACAAAGTTTTTAATTGTTTTTTGTTTTAGGTAAACTGAAATCATATGCTCCTGGTAAAACGTAGTCTGTTTACCCATGGTACTCAAGTGATTTTGATTGCTTTGTATCGTTTTTGAATTATCTTTTCAGAAAAGATGCAGGACCTACGCGAAGCAAACTCGACAAGGCGGACCTCTGAATTAGAATTAAAGACAGTTGAGCGATTTTCAACCACGTGAAGAAAATTTCCAGAGGCAGTTAAGAGATGAGCAGCAACGCGAAGAGAATTTACAAAGACAGTTCAGAGAGCATCAGGAACGGGAACAGAGCGCTCAAAGGCAGCTTACGGAGTCGCGGCAGCGTGAAAAAAATTTGTAGCGGCAAATCAGAGAGCTTCAGGAACGGGAACAAAGCTCTCAAAGGCAACTTCCGGAGTCGAGGCAAAGTGAACAAAAACTGCAGCGACAACTCAGAGAGGTTCAAGAACAGGAACAAAATCATCTCAAAGGCAGCTAACGGAGTTTCAGCAACGTGAAGAAAATTCACAAAGGCAATTAAGGGAGACAAGACAGCAGTTGAGAAATTGCCGAGGACAAGTTTCTGAACTACAGTTAAGTCTTTCAACAACTCAGCAAACAAGAAGTGAATTGCACAGCCAAGAAGCACGTGACTGGGTTTTTCTCCGGGACGAAATTAAAATCACAGAGAAATGCCTTGGGAGGGGAGGATGGGGAATTGTCAATGAGGGAACGTATTGTGGCTGTACTGTAGCAGTGAAACAAATCCATGAGTTGATTCTTTCTCCTCATAACATAAATCTGTTTGAAAGAGAAATGAATATCGCTTCTAAATGCCGCCATCCTCACTAACTACAGTTTATCGGCGCCACCAATGATGAGGGAAACCCTCTGTTTGCAACCGAGCTGATGGAGAAAAGTCTGCGCACTTTGTTGGAGCAGCGGCAACTCTCCGAGACAGAAATAGCCGTCATTTCTCTGGATGTAGCACTTGCTCTAAACTACCTTCATCAGAAGAAACCGGAGCCTATCATTCATCGTGACGTCAGCAGTGCTAATGTGTTGCTATGGCGACAGGGTGACCAATGGAGAGGCAAAGTGTCAGATTATGGCACTGCTAATTTCGTGCAGCAGACCATGACAGTGGCTCCTGGAGCTATGATTTACAGCGCACCTGAAGCACTTACATCAAACCAAACCATCAACGTAAGTTTTAGTCACTGTTCAAGAATGTTAACATTGGCATAATTATTTAATAAGTGGCCCTCACCCAAAATTCTTTTCACACATCGTATATTGGTCGTGGTTTTCTCTTACCATTGTTATCGTCGGGGCTTACGGAAGAAGCAGCCGCGTGAGTTTTTTAGCTTTATGATGGCACTGTGTAAAGTTATATTTTGTTGTTAGTTTTTTTTCAAACGGAGTAGAAAATTATGTCTGTTTAGCCTCTTGAGTTATGCAACGGACAATTTTATTGCAAAGTGTCCTGTTGAATTTCTCCTTTTATAGCGGAGCTCTCGCGCGCGAAGCGGAGCACCAAGGGTAAGAAAATGTGGTAAACTCCGAAAAATTTTGGTAATCACGTGACCGTACACGGACCGACCACCCGACCGTCCGTCCGCACCACAGGCATACCAATGTTAAATAACTCAATAAACAGGTATGGCAACCCAAATGCAACTCGAGGTTATTTTGACGGGAAATCGCATAGCCACCTGCGTCTTGTGAAGTAGAGACGCCTAAAGAGTCGAAAAGCGGAAATTGTCTCTGTATCCGTATTTTCTAAAGTATTAAGCTCAGAATAATTGTCATGACCACAAATTTGGAATATAGAGCAAGAGAAAGACAGAGAAAAAGAGAAAGTAGGCGACAGGCCAGCGAAGCTCAACGAGAAATAGGGCGACAGAGATCTAGAGCGAGAGATAAAAAAATAAAGGAGACATTTTTTGGTTGGAATTTTCTTCCAACAAAAGCGGCGGTGACAATGAGAAATGCCAGCGGTCACCAATGCAAGGTGACAATGAGCGGCAGTGAGAAAAAAGTGAACGAGAAAACGTACGACATTTCCTCAATAAAACGTGTGAATAAGAAGTTTCAGCAAGTTTCACGTTGTAGTCGTGAAAAACAACTGCAAAGAAATGTACAAAAAAAGTGTGGTGCACGAGCAAAGTTGCTTTTTTGCTAATTAGACCTAGAGTTGTCTTTCACCGTTCTCCGGCGTTGCCTTCGCCGCTAGCATTACCAGATTTTATATTTTGTTTAAACAAACTATAAATATGATCGAGAGCTTCGCTCTTGGTCCTGACTAATTCTATATATTTTAAAAATTTAACAGGTTGCTTGTCTGACACATGAAATGATCAGACAAATGATCAAATGATCAAATTAATTGTATATGGCTGACTCTGCCAGCGGGCAAGGTAAGGCAAATCCTGTGTTCTGATTGGACTTGTCTTTCCCGACCGGACGTTCTCCTACAACCTTTTCTTTTTGGCCATGTAATAAATCGTTTATTGATCAAGCTTGTTCGGTCAAGATGGCAGGATATGCAGTGGCAGATCCAGACCTTCACATAAGGGAGGGAGGGGGGGGGTGTCCAAAAACAAATTTTCCGGCCGTTTGGGCCTCATTTTGCTCTAAATAAACATAAGGGGCGCGGGGGGGGCCTCCCGGGCCCCTTCCCTGAATCCGCCGCTGATATGGGCCTAGTTCTTTTTGCGTTTTTATAAATATCGACTTTATCTCGCTCCATAAAAACGCGAAGACAAACATGACCTATATGCAGCAGTCTTGAC
Source organism: Porites lobata (assembly GCA_942486035.1). Classification (NCBI taxonomy): domain Eukaryota; kingdom Metazoa; phylum Cnidaria; class Anthozoa; order Scleractinia; family Poritidae; genus Porites; species Porites lobata. The sequence goes on from CALNXK010000261.1 coordinate 334,035, forward strand.
CAGTCAAGATTGGTTAATAAAACAGATTTAAACATTTATCGGTCGGAGCAGAACCATAATGAATCTAATTATACACAATAGCAAAAAAAATAGAGCAGAGCTGATACGGTCCAGCCATAAGAAACAAAAACATAAAGGTATAAAGACTATAAAAACTTTCATAAATTCTCGCAAGAATATCGGTAATCACAGAATTGTTCTGAAGGATAGCCCGGTTCCAGGCGTTCAGATTGTGCGGACGGCGCAAAAAGGTTCGCGCCGCACTCCATAATCTGAACTCCTGGAACGGGCTATCTGAAGGAAGGTAGTAGAGTCATTAGAGATCAGCAAGAGGTTGCAGAACTATTGAATTATTTTTTTTCAAATTGTACTTTACGTAACAAGGTTTTAGTGAACATCCACCTGATCTCTCGTGCATATTACACAATCTGATGGGTAGAGAGGAATTTGGAGAGATATCTATAAAGTCTTATATTTCAGTTATTGCTCGGATTCGTGGCATTTCTTCAGTGCGCAGGCAGCTGATAAATAAGAGAAGGTTAGGATATCTATTGGAAATTCAGAGACATTTATGTAGATTGTTAGCTAGGTTTTCTTTTCACCCAACAAGTAATTCGAAGAAGGGAGGAATGAAGTATATGTAAGTATTTAGGTCTACCTCCCCACCCCCCATGTTTGTATTATCGAGCATGCGCTGTGACTGTTATGATTGAATACACAGGTGTGCACGAGCAGCAATGGTGTGTGCGTTGGTGGTTAAATCCGTAAGACACTACAGCTACGTTCTCCTGCTGCTCCTTCTAGTCACCATAGTGTAAACAACGATATCGACACACCATAAGAAACAATTCTGGGAAATAAACGTGTGTTCAGCGAAGCTACGATCTGTACAAGCAAATGACCAAAAGCTGAATAGAACTCATGACCGAGAAAGAAACTAATGCCAGCCGTCCCTCCCTTCGCTAGAAATAAATACAAACAAATGCAATTATTTTAGACGTTAAAAAAAATCCGGTAAAAGAGGCAATCCTTACTGTATTACTGATAAAGTGGAGGCATCCACATCAAATGCATTTTTAAGAAGGTTTTCACAAAGTTGCATTCTTAAAGAGTTTAAAGGGTGTGCATACAGCCGGTTGTAACAAAGCAAACATCTTGAAAATAGTAAGACAAGCCTTGAAATATGCAATAGCGGTACAGCAGGCGATAAGCATTGTTGTTTAGTTTATATTAACTATAACCATTAGCATTAGTTATGATATCAATTGACAAGTTCATATGCTAAAGGCCAGAAACTCTGCACCAGTTTGAATCACTTGTAGGTAATAAAGAGCTATCGCACAACGCCATGACGCAATCATTGTTGAAGTTTTACGAAAAGAAAAAGTATTTTTCAGGTCATTATTGAGCACCACTACTCTTGTTATAGTTCTTATAGTTCTTAATCATCAAGGCTGTCATAAAAACTAAAGTAGTGAATAACAATATGACGCGCGATTTCTATCCACTTTTACTAAAAGCACTAATCACTGATGCTTCTGCTGCTACTTCCAGAAATATTCATATCTGAAACAAAAATAGAAGAAAAAAAGACAATAATTTAACTTAGCAAGTGACAGTTATTACTTCCTCAAGGTTATACGGGCAAACTAGTCGGTTCACGATTTGGGAAAATTGTAAAATTAGGGAGTCTAAGCAACTCTTACGTCGCGAGCGTCATGAATGACAACCAGTTGTTTGTCTTCAGTTCGCTCTATGAAACACTTCTACATGACATAAAAAGTTTGAAAGTTTTTCTTTTAATTACTGTAGTATGACGTTATCGAGTCAAACAATTAAAAAAAAAAAAGAAAGACTTATGGTTGTTACTTTTGACGTACGGGATGTCACCTTTGTCGTTACCTAAGCTCGACTAGGACTAGTAACTTTCAACGGTTTGGCAAACGCGTTTAGCATTTGTACAAATCAGTCCGATTTATGGCAAAGCAGCTACAAACTATCCTGAAACTGGTATCAATGGTGGCGTCGCGAAATGTCGGGTTTTTTTTTTTCCTAAGCCGTGCAAACACTTGCCAAAAGCTAGCATAACAAGAAAGGGCGAAAGACAAGGTCTGATAACACAAGGGAGGAAAAAACAAAACAGGGGACCCGACCGCTACACAGAAGTTCCTTTTGTTTCGAAAACGTTTCACTGACATCACCCGTTTTCCGTTTACTTTCCAACCGGATATAGTACTTGAAAACATTTGCAAATGATGAAAAATTATGGACGTGAAATCAGGGTATTGCTATAGTTCCTAACCTACAAGAGTGACATTTGAAATGTTCGTTGAGATAACTATGCAAACCAAAGACCGTCATTACGATGTAAACCTTTTAGCAATTTTAAACCTGTGTTACAGACGAAATTTAAGCCTTGTACTAACATTGAATTATATCATTAACACAAGCTACCCGAATCCAAGTGTTCCAAATGATGAATGTTACCAGTATTGCATAACCGTCCTCAGGAAATGGCATTCACAAATAACAATAATATTATATATATATTAAACAACATTTCCAACTTACCTGGGAAGGGTTTGTCCTTAAGGTGGTGGAGGGTGGTGATCTCCATGGGGATGAGGCCCTTGGTGTGGTGGATGGTGTGGAGGCCCATGCGGTGGAGGCCCATGATGTGGAGGCCCATGGTGTGGGGGACCATGGTGTGGTGGATGGTGTGGAGGCCCATGCGGTGGAGGCCCATGCGGTGGAGGCCCATGGTGTGGAGGTCCATGGTGTGGGGGTCCATGGGGTGGCGGTCCATGAGGTGGAGGCCCACTCATCCTAGAATTTGCGCTAACGTAAATAACAAGACTTAAAGCACGTGTAGTTTGTTAGAAAATAAGACTTGGCCAAAAGAGGCGTGAAAATAATTTTACTTAATTTCTACTTTAAAATTAACTTACTTGGATTATTGTTTTTGTTCATGTTGTTGTGGAACAAATTTCATTTTCAAAGTAATTAAGTCATGAAAGATTCAAGTTTAAGCTCAAATAATATATAGAAATTTGTTACATGCTTAAGTTACAATAATAATAGGTTTAATGAAGTTATGTATATATGATAATCATATATGAGAACAAGAATTGTATTAAAGAAAATCATCGCAGTTATAGACGCAACTTTTGTAGTTGTGAAAAGAAAGTCTGAAAAAGTTCAGGCTTGTACGGGATTCGAACCCTTGACCTCTGCGATACCGGTGCAGCGCTCTACCAATTGAGCTAACAAGACAATTAAGAGCAGGTCGTTGAATTGGTTGGTATTAAACCTGGTGAATTGGTTGGTATTAAACCTGGTGAATTGGTTGGTATTAAACCTTGAAAGGAATATGATGATCATCATTATCATCCTTCAACGGGTTTAATACCAACCAATTCAACGACCTGCTCCCAATTGTCTTGTTAGCTCAATTGGTAGAGCGCTGCACCGGTATCGCAGAGGTCAAGCCTTCGAATCCCGTACAAGCCTGAATTTTTTCAGGCTTTCGTCTGTTATAACTGCGATGATGTTCTTTCATGTAATAGTAAGTTTAATATCAAGTACATTAAAGTTGAGAATTGTTTCGTTTTTATTGCTTACGTGTAGAAAAACGAAATGAGACCAGGATATTGTCATTTCCTGAACACAGGGTCTTAGCAACAAGTTTTCATTTGGATGTTAAGGTTCAGTGGGAGCCAAATGGCGAACCAGCAGTCTAATGCATTATCTTAAAGTGGGTTTAACAAATATAACAAATATATTTTTGACAAATATAAACTTGGACTGCGGACTGCGGAACACTAGTTGGGTATAACAAGCGGGCTGAGACTGAGTACAACAACAACAATTATATTAAAAAGCAAAGAAATGCACTAAACATACCGTGCCTCGAAAACAGGGCCAAATTGAGAGTAAAACGGGTGGTTGGTTTAGGATTTAAATTGATATATTTGCTAAGCATTTGTTAAACGTAACTAAATGAAGCGAACGAATGTGTTTAAGCTTGTTTACATAATAAGAGAACTTAGGAAATAGGGTTATAGCCAAGACGAAATCGATCATCTTTTTAAAGGCTCGTTCTTCCAAGAAGAGTGTATGCTCTTCTTTTATTTATGGCACATGCCAAGCGGATTTAAATACAGTACAATGCTTCCTGAAAAGATGTTTCAAGAGGCGCTACTCCTCAAAAATTTATAATATCCACGAGCTCTTAGCTAGCTCTTGTACAAATGTGATAGGAAACTCTTCAAGGAAATTAGAAGCGACAGTTTACAATTTTACATGTTCCCCACATAGGATTTCTTTGTTACTCAAACTGAGACCAGATTTTGTTATATGGAAGATGTTTGGAAAGTAAGGATGAATATATTTACTGCTTTATGAAGTTCTGTTAACTTTTGCTGTTTAAGCCAATCAGAAGTAAGTACAGACAATAGAAAAGTTCGCACATTTTTTGCATTCTAACAAGTTCGTTGCCGTTGTTGCTATCGTTCTTATCTGGACCGTTTCTTAATCCTTTTTAAAATTTGTGTACCATTTGATATGTATTGTATCGAAAAAAAGAAAGACATAATAATAATAATAATAATTATTATTATAATTACAATTATTATTATTATTATTATTATTATTATTATTATTATTGATCAGCAGGAGAATAGGTATATCTCCGAAACGGCCTCGAAATGGCTCCAGAAGCTAAAATCATTAACAGACACAACTAAGGCATGGCTCCTCGCTCGCTCTAGTATTTTGGGCTTCTTGGGCATATCTTTTCATTTCATTACTTAAAAACATATGCTTAAGATTGGAACCATTTTTGAAGCTCACACTGTGCCACTTAAGATCACGTGAACAGTCACGCCTATAATTATGCAAAATTAAATATTTTCAGATTACGCCATGAAAATGACTGTTGAAGCTTCCGTTTATTTTTCCATGGTGTTAAGTTTAAAGTCAAATGAGTCAAATTAAACGGGGAATTGCAAAATATTTTATTCCTATGTAATTATCAAATGCTTTCTCCTCGACCCAGTCCCACTCTCAACTGGAGATGTTATAGTTCACTCAAAACAAATAATTTCGAAAAACCCCGATTAATTCCATAAACCTTGTGTTAATAGTCATTGAAAGAAAACAAAATAAATCACAACTAGTATTTGTGAAATGTTGTAAATTAGACCCAACTAAATGGCAAAAAATGGGTGTGACAAGTCGTGTGACTAAGATAGCTTATTAGTGACAACGGATAAGAACATTTTTAAAAAGTATTTACCGCATGCAAAGTTTCAAGTCGAAAAGTTAAATCTCCTTTAAACTAGACCACCCCCTCACAAATTTCTAGAGACCTATTCCTTAATTCACCCGAGTCGATCGATCGCCAAACATCATTTGGTTTGCTTCTTCAAGAAAATCAAATTTCAGCGGCCTGGGAACCTGCTAGATTTCCGACGATGCTATCACCTCACTCAAGCACTTAAAGGAAAAGTGGAATGTTTTGGCGGTTTACTACTCGACTAAAAGAACATATAAACCGCATAACTGAGCTTCACGACTTCTTAATTTTTAATTTTCTAGTGATCTTAAAATATTACTTATATATTACTCGAGTAGACTGTTCCACTGAGTCTACCATAAGCCCCAGCATGAGAGCTTACTTGTTGGCCTTGCCTCATACGGCAGTAGTCTAGGTCAGATAACTAAGCGAGATATATTCAAAATGGCGCCCTCTCAGCATGTGGGAGGGTCAATACCGGTTTTTCAGGACAAACCGGTTTGGGGAGGACAGGAACTTGGCCACATTTATTACTGAGCTGAGAATGATGATAAAAGCACAAAAATTTTATCGAAATAGAATATATAGTACATTTGAAAGGATCAGAATAGCACCATGAAAAATCCTTTCAATTATCTTTATAAAAAGTGTGTTACGTCTCTCCATGAATCGGCCGGTGGACCACACAGGAGAGACGTAACACACATTTTAAGTAAGGTAAGCTGTTTTTTATTGAAATCCTTTCACTTTCGTAGGTTACGGAAACGATAGGTTTTTTTCCCATACAAATCCTTATATTTTGAATGTTACGCAACAATGCCGATGCTCACCGATGCTTATATTTCGAGCTTGGGATACCTGTGATTAATGCCTCTGAAAAGACCCCTCAGGTAAAACGTAGGTCCATTTAAAAGTCAAAGTCATCAGTTCTTAACATTAACGATTGATCCTTGTTAAGTTATTGGTTTTTATAATAATACGTCAAAGTTCTCCCTGGGGGTTTTTACTGCAGAGCTGAACTAATTTGTATGCAACGGTGGGCTTGTTAACTCGCATAATTAACTGATTACTGGCACGTGAAACGCTTAGACTTTAATAGTTTTCATTTCCTCGAGATAGAAAGCAGAAAGCTGTTTTGTAATAGTCAGACAGAAATGAAATGGAGAGTTTTAGGTTCCACTTTGTGTATGTGTGTGTGTTTTGTTTATATATCTAAGTTTTAGCGCTAAATAATAAGAAGACATAAGCTAAATAGAAATAGAGAGTTTTCAGCTCCACTTTGTGTACGTGGTTTGTTTATATACCCGATTTTGAGCGCTAAAAAAGATATAGTAAGCCGTTTCTCGCGTTGCTAAGTAATCGCTCCCGCTGTTAGTTCTAATAGCCGAGCATACGCCATTGGGATCTACTCATCGGGAATTAAAATAGACTGGATCAAAAGTTCCCATTCTCGGGTCTGGGAACAAGCGTCCAAAAGAGCTTGAAGCTCATCAGCGTTTGTAATAAAACCCATGGTGATAAAAAGTTATTAAACGTTTTCTCAAACACACGAACTCGAACAAATTGCTTCCTAACAAAGCGATTGCAAGAACGATAGCGCTTTCGAAATCTACCCGCTTTTATTTTGAACAAATCATATGTCCTACAAGAGCCAATCAGGGTTAAAAGGGACCGGGCAAGCCTATTGTGCCTATTGTAGTAGAGAAACGCTCATTACAAATGGAAGAAGGCACTTAATTAGTTTGGAGGAACAAATTTTTACCCAGCTAGCTAGACACTGTCTAGGCACATAATTAATAGGCAGAAGGGAACTAAATTTGTATGCAGGAAGACCCTTACTCATATTAATATGAGAAGGGAAGGCATACGGAAGGCAGGGGAAGGTAACAAACAGGAGTAAAATAACCCTATATCACTACTATCATAATTATGATTATTTTTCCTTTTAAAATTTCTTAACTATGGTAAAGTGGTAAATTTTTCAAAATTAAGTCTTCTTTTTCCTAACTTCTTGTTCATTGTCTAAAACAGCGTATTATTCATTCAAGTGACCGTTCCAGTGGCTATGAATTTTATACTTCAAACACCTTAAAACTCACCTGCCCGTTGTTAGAAGAATTTGTAGCTTTACAGACTGTTTTAAACGAAGCAACTTGCTATAAATGGCCCCTCTGGATTATGGCCGCTCTCCAGGAACCAAATTTTCAGATGTTACCATTTAAGGGGAACTCCGCCCCTCTGAGCATATTCCTTGAAATAATTGACAGAATGGCTAGCGGATGCTTCTGCTTAAAGTTAATTTATTAGGAAAGACTGTATTACATACGAAATCGGCCAAAATTTCCTATCAAAATATTATTAGCAAGGGTTTTCTAATACATAAAGAGACAAAAAGCAATGAAGATGAAAACATTTGACGTTTTGGCGTCGTCATGAAGCCATTAAATTTTTACTATAAACTACCAGGAAGTTGGCGGAAGATCAAGGAGTAAAAATTAGTCAATGTGACACAAATATTTTGGCTCGAATTGAGTCCAACTGGACATTAAGAGGCATCGTCAGTTCCCTAATTAGCAACATTTCGTGCAGTAAAATCGACCCTTGTTTTTCAACCAATTTCAATATGTACAACTCTTAAGAAAATAAATAATATGATATAATGCAAACCTTAAGAGCTATATAAAGTTCATGGATTTAACTACCACCTCAAAATTGCCAAAGAGAAATACGTTGATTGAATTTTTGAAACTTTCTACAAATTCAATAGTGAGCAATTATAATAGGAGTCTCCCCACCCTCCTCAGTCTATTAGCTAAAGCTACCTGCGAGTTAGTCTCATTTGTAATATTCGCAATCGGCACTTGTTCCACAAATGCGGCCCTACTTCCTGAATTGCGCGGCCGCCCAGTGTTTCCATCATCCTACTTTTAGTAAAACGCCTCAGGTGGAACTAAGATTATACAAGGACCTATAATTCAAAGCTAGAATATTGCTGATATGTGCAGGTGCGAGGCCGTGAATGGCTTTCAAAATTAACAATAGAATCTTGAAATGTATGCGCGTTTGCAGTGGTAGCAAGTGTTACTCGTATAGTTCTAGAATGATGTGAGAATACGTCCTAAAACCATTAATAATCGAGTAGCAGCATTTTGCACGCGTGGCAGCTTAGCTATTTTTTCTTTGGGGAGGCCCATACAGTAAGCTTTAATTTACAGTAATCTATACGGCTCGTGTAGAAAGCCTTTACCAGAGTAAGTACGCTGTCTCTCGATAAATACTTCTTACCAACTATTTGTTTGACCTTGCATAATTTTATACGTTAATCGTTAGGCAGCTATTTCTGATAGCTTAGTTTCAACATTGTGAACTTGAAATTTAGCGTCATGACGACACTGAGACGTCGTTCGTTCGTTTTATCTTGTTTGTGTATCAAAGAATCATTTTTTTAAAAATACTTTGACTATTCTACAACTTGACGAGCAGCAAAACTACTTGACGTTTGTACAGTTGATCTAAAGAAACAACTTTTAATTCGTTTCCTATAAGAACTGAATTTGATCAGCCCGGCTAACATTCTTGTGCTCTTACTTGGTGCCTTAGTAACACAATCATGATCGTATCGTGAATAACCGAGTGTCAGGATCTATTTCTACTGACTCGAAGTGACTAAGCAGCTTTAAGACCACTGTCATTGATATCTCACCATGCAATTCAAAGCCGCACAAAGACCGAGAAACCTCAATATACTCAATATACTGATTCGCTTGTAAGGTGAAGTGTGAAATTCTCAACCACATGCAGCTGGGATAAAAAGAAAGCTGCATACAAATGACCAAAATAGATAATAGCGGAGCTCTCGCGCGCGGAGCACCATGGGTAAGAAAATGTGGTAAACAATTTGGTAATCACGTGACCGTACACCGACCGACCGCCCGACCGTCCGTCCGCACCACAGGCATACCAATGTAAAATAACTCAATAAACGGGTATGGCAACCCAAATGCATCTCGAGGTTATTTTGACGGGAAATCGCATGGCCACCCGCGTCTTGTGAAGCAGAGACAACTAAAGAGTCGAAAAGCGGAAATTGTCTCTGTATCCGTATTTTCTAAAGTATTAAGCTCAGAATAATTGTCATAACCACAAATTTGGAATATAGAGCAAGAGAAAGACAGAGAGAAAGAGAAAGTAGGCGACAGGCCAGCGAAGCTCAACGAGAAATAGGGAGACAGAGATCTAGAGCGAGAGATGAAAAACAAAGGAGACATTTTTTGTTGGAATTTTCTTCCAACAAAAGCGGCGTTGACAAAATGAGAAATGCCAGCGGTCACCAATGCAAGGTGAAAATGAGCGGCAGTGAGAAAAAAGTTAACGAGAAAACGTACGACATTTCCTCAATAAAACGTGTGACTAAGAAGTTTCAGCAAGTTTCACGTTGTAGTTGTGAAAAACAACTGCAAGGAAATGCACAAAAGAGGTGTGGTGCACCTGCAAAGTTGCTTTTTTGCTAATTAGACCTAGAGTTGTCTTTCACCGTTCTCCGGCGTTGCCTTCGCCGCTTAGCATTACCAGATTTTATATTTTGTTTGAACAAACTCTTAATATTATCGAGAGCTACGCTCTTAGCCCTGGCTAAATGTATATATTAAGATACATGTATATCTGTTCAAAATATCTGCCATTTTTGACAGTGATTTTGCCACTACAGCGTATATTTAACTCATTGTTTAACATTAACCAAATCCATCGTTGTGCACCTAAATCTGGTCTTAATTGTGCTCTTTAACGGCGAAATTTCAATCATCCCTTCTATGAGCTCCCTCGGGCTCTGACCGCATTTTCGCGCGCTCAAATTCTCCCCCCTCCTACGCTTGTAAGTTATCAGTCAACCTCATTTAGACCATCTCATTAGTGAATTGGTTCTGGTGCAGCTTTAAGACGTTTAGTCACTACAACATGTAGATTATATAAATAACGACACGCCTAAAAGTTGTCCCCTTGGGAATGCATTGGTTTATACAGGCATAAAATACCTTTTGATAAAGGTTGGAAAAATGTTATTTGAAAAGGGTTTTTTCTGTCTGCCTACAGTCCCCGTATAATCGCTTTTTACGCGGGATGACGTAGTCAGCCAGCGTCTAAAATTCGGTAGCGCATTCCTTTCGTCGTCTTGGGAGTCAAAAATTGCCTTGTTTTTTTAACTTTCCCGTATCCCGTGCCCGTCCCGAGAAATTGTGTGGATTTTTATTGGCCCCAACGTCGAAGCACGTGCAAGTCAGGCTGGATTGCACAAGCCGATAAAACATACTGCGTCAGCAAAGGAGGGAAAAGTAAGCTCACTGTGTAGAGGAGGACGAAGACTCAAGGCCGTGCTCTTAATACGGCGCAAAACTTGGCCTCGGGCGACTGAAAAGGTGGCCCAGCCGGGCGACTTGCTTGTGTTGGTTTCTTGTTTCTGTTGAGTTACAGTCAAAAAGCTAAGAATGTCTAGAATTTATTACTTGCGAAATCGTAGCTCTCTCGGTGGCTTCGCGGCCTAAAAAGAACGCTCCTCTCGCTAAGAAACTCTTGAGGTCGACTCTGTAAGTAGCAATAAGTAGCATGTCTATCAAAAAGCTTTAGGAAAATGTTGTTAAATCGGGCAGCGGGCACGCGTTGATGTTCAAAGGTCGTTTCACGTGAATTCACATGTAACATAATCCTTGACTATGAACGTGACAAGCTGCACAGTTTTCGATAGTAACAGCTTTTCATAGTAACATTGAAATTTTTTCTTCAAATTAGGATTGTTCATTAGTTAGTTTTTCAAAACAAGTTGTTACTTTTGCTCTGACAGGCGTGAAGTACGGTCGGCGACGCAAAACAATAGTTTTGTATTTTGAAAAATCGCTGAATAAACAAGGGAGTCGGTCTTCTATGTTCTTTAAATATTTTTACCTTTTTTGACTGCTGTGTCTGCGAGGATAAAACATAACTAAGATTGTTATTCCAGTAAAATACGATGCATAAAAAAGAAAAGAGACGACTATTATAATTGTGATTGTTCTAGAATCGGGTGTAAAGGGGGTATAAATCTATAAAATCCCGCATTGTCTTTCGTGTCGTGACAAGGCATTACGTATCACGTACTAAAAATAAATACGCAAAAGCTAACCGAATCTACATTTGTCCTGAACATTTCACCGATAATATAGAAAGAAAATACTTCTGTTTTGCGCTTAAAAGACGACTTTACAACAAGATGATCTATTCAAAAGAGATAATAGTTTTGGGGCGGCCCCCGGTGGGGGGGGCACTTCCTTATAAAGAGGCTAATAGGGATGTGCCGCTGGATGGGGTCGCATTTTCACGACTAGATTGAACATTAATGGGGTTGCATTTTCAAAAGAGTTACTAGAATGGGGCCGCACATTTTCGGATTTTTGGGGTAAGAGAGCTGTTCATATTTACGGTTAGCAAACCTATCAGGATATTTGTACAGCGGGTGAAAAGTAAAGTGTTCTTCATTCAATTTATTAAAAAAATAGGTCAATTCATTTCTTGATGACCTATTTAAAGGATTGATAAGGTAGATACATAAATAGAAAGTGACTAACTTGGGATCGCAAAAATTACATATTTCCCCAAGAGTGACTAATATGGGGTCTACAATATTGGCCACAGAAAAGACTATAATGGGGTAGGGGTTCTGAGAGGCCAGCGGCACATACCCAGCAAAAATTAACGCAAGTAACCCCCCCGGGGGGGGGGCGCCGCGGTTTCGTTGAAATCATGACAGTTTTCCTGGAAAGCTCCATGCGATCTCAGTCAATCTTAACAAGCAAATTTTCTTTTCAACCTAAACAGGAGCTCCTGACCTAAATCAAAATGATTAGTAAAAAGAATAGTGCCCTTATTTTTGACCCCAAATTTATTTTTCTATTTAAAAAACATGAAATGTTCGGCGGCGTTGTCCATGTTTCTCATATGGCGCGAAAACTTACTTTCATATGACAACATGCGGGTTTTTTTTTTTTCGCACGCTCAGGAGGTCAAAGGGATGTGATTTTTCATGAAAAAAAAAACACATCCCGCGTAAGCGCCTTCGGGCGTCTTCTTGTTTGCTCTAAATTCCGGTCATAGCTTCTCATATTAAAGGGCTTTTGTACCTGTAAATGGACCTCAGTGTTTATGGGCAACTGTAATTTTCCGGTTTGGGTCTCAGCGGACTCAGTTCGGCTGGGGTGAACAACTGCCCTGAATAATGTCCCTGCAATGAAAATCTAGCCTGGGTCGCAGACGTAACATAATCAAACCCCGGTAAGTAACGTCTGCGAAACAGCGCCCAAATTCTTTGTTCTAGGCCTCCACTAGCCTCCCACGCAGGCTTTTTTTGGGGGGAGCTCGTTTTTCATTCCTGAGAGGGATGAAAAACGAGCTCCCCTAAAAACGTCTGCGTGGGAGGCTAGGCCTCCACTTGTACATGTACCAGGATTTTAGTACGCGCCGTGATTGGCCTGTTAAAGGAGCCATTGCCAATTTACAAATCATTTTGTAAGGAAAGTCGAAACACCTGGAATATCCATATTAATGAAATTCTTAAGAAGGCCTCTAAGAGATTATATTTTTGGTACAACTTAAGAGAACCTTGAACCTTGGATCGTGGTTTGACAGCAACTTAAGCATGACTGATCATATAAACAAGGCTTGTAATGCGGCATTTTATCATTTACGTAACTTGAGACGTATTAAGAAATACCTGTCGAGAGATTCTTTAATTACTTTGGTTCATGCTTTTATAACCAGCCGTCTTGACTATTGTAATGGTTTATTGTTTGGCTTACCAAATGTGCAGATCGCTAAATTACAGCGTGTACAAAAATGGCAACAAATGAAACTTTCAGACCCCCGCGGTGTACTCTTTCTTGTTTTTTTTTTTTGTTTTTGTTTTTTTGTTTTTTTGGGGGGGGGAGGGGTTAGGTCTCGGAGTTTGGAATACAATTTACATAGAAGTTAGGAATTAATTTGTCATAATGCAAATGACTTCACTCTAAATAGGCATTTGTAGACATCAAAGAATTGTGTAACATTTGTTCAATTTTTTTTTATTTTGGACCTACGTAAGGAAGTATAGAAAGGTCGTTTTTTATTTTTGTGAAGTGTTTGATAAAGTATTTATAGTCATGAAAATTTCGCTTTTCAGAATAAATCAGTTTCAATGAAGTATTGTAAAACCAAATGCAAAGTAAATACTCCGGGTAAACACAGTCGACGCGGACAATTTAAAGATGAAAATGAAAACGGAAGTTAAAATACATTGCTGCTGCTGCTACCACGCGCGGGAAAACAAGTATTGTAAACTAAATGTTAAGTTATTACTCTGTATAACTACAGCAGACACAGACAATCCAGTGAACATTGAACAACCGGAAGTAGATCCATAGCTGCTGCTGCTACTGCCAAGCGCGGGAAAATATGAACGCCAAAGAAACTATTGGTACTACTATTTTCTGATTGGTCGAGAAAGTGCTGGGCGTCTTTAACCAATCTCAAAGCGATGTTATCCAAGGAAAGAGATACGATAGGAGTTAACTGAAAATTTCTCGGAATGATAACATCTAAAAGTTTTTATTTTTACAATATATTTTTCTTAGGTATAGATAGCAAAGTATGGGATAAGAAAGTATGGAATTTTGTATTTTACAGTCTGCAAACGATAATCGTAGTACTAACATGTAAATGATAAAAGAACAAAAAAGTATAGTTTTATCACCGAATTGCGCGGCGTCGCATTACTCAGTTTGCATCCGTCGCAGTTCAGACCGTTTGTCCAAGCTAGCTGAAAACAATTCAAATGGTAAACAGTGGCTACTTGTGATCGCTTGTGAGAGTTTCCAGGGTACTTTATTTTGGTTGCTTACAAACTTTATATTAATTTTTCACTTAAAGATGACCAATGAGTGATGCGCTGAACTGTGTTTTTATTTAAGCATTTTTGCAGGAGTAACCTATGGTACGATTCTTACCCGACCAAACGTTTCCCTTGAACTTACAAGTTAACAAAAAAGCCTTTGCATGCTTTTACAATGTGATATAATTTTGTACGAATCTCTCAGTATTACAGCATAGGTAGTAGAGGGATATATTCAGTAATGTTGAATCTCGCTTAGTAGACGTCTTCAAAAACCCCAAGTTTAGCTCTTGTACGATATATGCTGCGTATTGCTGTTACAAAGACTTCTTACTAAGTGTACTGTAATTGTCGTAGTTTTTTTTTTTTGGCAGAATTTAGCTGTATGCTTCTTTTAGGCTACCAGGTAAAGAAATTTAGCCTTGTTTTTGAGTAGCCTGTTCTGGGATTAAAGATAGTAATGTGAATTGAAGGGATGATCAGGAAAACACATGCGAACAACGCGCGGACCTGGAGACAGAGGAGGCGGTCAAGCGCTTCGTATTTTTGCCTTACCTTGTTCTCGCGAGGTCTCTACTATCTGAGAGCCTAGCACAGGCTATGTTTTTAGCTTAATTTACTAATTAACTACACATTTTAAACGATGATTTTGCACTGGCTTAGTTAAAGCATATGTCAAATATTTTTCTTGCACATCATTGGGGCCTGGTGTTGAGCTAAAGGTCATGTGACAAGGATGGCGGGAGTTGTTTTATTTTCTGTACATCATTCGCTCATCTCTGTTTATGTTCAGGGTTCGTATGGAGTGTTGAATTATTGAAAAAGTCCGGAAATTTGCCCAGCAATTTTCCAAGGCATGGATAAAGTCTGGAAAATATAGATCAAGTCTGGAAATATGGTAAAAAGTCTTGAGTGTTTTTTTTTTCCTTCAAAGCTGCATCGAGTGATTGATAAGCGAAATTGTTTTCGTTTTGGTCAAATCTTACTCAATCTTGACCGTTTGTTTGCAGTGCATCCTGAAAAAACCTTTGTTCCTGCCTTTTTTAAGGTCTATATTGAACACCTATTTGATAACCTTGAGTCTGAAAAAAGAAATTATTGTTTTGGAAGAAAAAATCCGAAAAAAGCCTTGAATTTTCGATTCAAAAATCTTTACGAACCTTGTACGCTGGATTTCTGGTTTAAAGCGATACAAAGTATTTTTCTTTTCCACTTATCCATGTATTTTTAATGGTGTGTAGTTATTGCAAAAGTAAATGTCAGGCCCATTCTTGTCGTGTTGACGTGACTCCTTTGCTGGCACTGTTCCGTCTGGTGTGAGACTGATAAGAACTGTCAATGAAACTTTCAAAATTGCCACTGTGTAAATTAATCAAATAATCTAAGTGACGAGGTTGCTTAGCAACACAGTTACTAGTATCGAATTAGTACCAAACATAACGCTCTTCAAAGCCATTCATTACTTTTAAAAGTAGCTAGAAAGTAAACGTTTGGCGTTAGATATTGAGGTTAGAAACTTTTTAGTTTCTCTAATTCTGTCGATAAGCACTCGAAAAAAAAAAGACATGTCTGATTCGTCGAGTTTTCATTTTGTTTAATATTCTTAATGCCTTGCCGTTTTGGTATTTGTAGTTTTTCAACAAAATATTCACACACATTTGCTTTGCAATAGCAAAGAGGGAGGATTGAGGCGCGCGATTAGATAAATGACGCCCAGAGGAGATAAAGAGCGCGCGAGTAACCAAATAAACTGAGTAACTGGATACAGAACGCGCGAGTAGCCGAATAAAGGGCGCGCGAGTAGCCGGATAAAGGGCGCGCGAGGGAAGAGAGGAGGATAAATGAATGTTCCCTTCCTTTTGTCTTACCCTTTTTCTTCCCTTTAAAATACCCGCCACGCAGACTAACAGTGCATGAACCAACAAACAAACAGATAAGGAAGACCAATCAGGCTACTGAATTTCCTTAAAATGAAAGAGCATGCACACATCAGAAGAGAAAAACCAGAACTTAAAAACGCTTGCCATCTAAAACCTACCTTGGTTAGAATCAGCAGAACAAGGAGAGACTAAAATGACACAAAAATCCCTCCAAGCCTGACCTCTCTCCCTCTTTACTCACCTCGCCAAAGGACAAAAAAAAAAAGAATCTGATTATACCTAAATTCTCTTTTACAGTGCATTTAGAGATTCACCAGTTGGTCCAGTATTAGGAAATAAATACCCTTTTGCTGTACTCGCTTGGGATCCAAAGCTGGCATAAGGAAGTTTTTCTTAAGGATTTAAACGTTACTCCTTAGAAGTACATTTCCTCGGAACCTTTATCTGCTACCGGTAAATTTGACAGCGCTTTAGACTCCTGTCCTTTTTAGCTTTCCTTCTCACAAAAATTATTCAAATGTGTCCTTCCTTTGCTAGCTGAACTCAAAGATGAGGATTGGCTGAACCACCGTCTTTTAACATTTTGCCATCCACCGGTGATATTCATTTGCAGGAAATTGTACTCTGCTCTGATTGGCTGAGGGTCAAATAGTATATTAAAATTTTAGCCAGGGCTAAAAGCGAATCCTCCGTTTATGTACGATTAATAAATAATAATATGTATTAGTAAAATCAATGCTGCATTCTGATTGGTTGAGCTACTACTAGGCTATATGTTATAGCCCACTAGTAGCGAAAAGCGCCGGCATTTTGGCGGCAAAAAAGTATTAAAGTCTAGCCTTAACTAGCTAAAGTTGTTTTGTCTCGATATTTTTGACCAACTAGTTGGATTTCACTAAAACAATTATTACTCAGAGGCCATGAGGGCGAGAGGAATAATAATAATTGTTAAATATACTCTAAGCCAAATAACAAGAATTCTCCTTTTGAGGGAGGAGCTACCCTCTCTTGCATGGCTTTTAGCGTTTACGAAGTCGTTCGCGTGGGTTGTCTGTCGCGTGGTTAGTGTGTT
Source organism: Porites lobata (assembly GCA_942486035.1). Lineage (NCBI taxonomy): Eukaryota > Metazoa > Cnidaria > Anthozoa > Scleractinia > Poritidae > Porites > Porites lobata. The sequence goes on from CALNXK010000261.1 coordinate 351,173, forward strand.
TACGCCCCTTGAGAAATCTCTGCAGCAGGCCGCTCGTGATTTCCGTTGAACATGGGCCAGATACATAATGACGTTATATTTATCGCCTGAAAGAAATTAATGCCATCAAAAACTCATTTTACTCTTCTCATTTCCGGACAAGTGGTCTTATTTCCGGACAACGAAACATGGATGATTTTTAAAATCGCTTTATCGAAACTATTTCTCACTGTTTTCACAATATTCTCAGCACAAACTGTCGTTGACTTATATGAGCCCAAAAAAGCCTACCTTTTGCGTTTCCCCTTCTGGCCCTTCAAATAGGAAGTCAGTCTCGGAACGAACGCTAGTATTCTATCAAAACTCAAGGTCTCTTTTAACTTTTTTAAAAGCCGTCGTTTACGTTGTGAAACACTAGCACCGTTTAATTTTGTTTTTACATTGCATTTCTTTACTTTGCTATAAGGCCATTCCCCTTTTTTTTCGTTTAGCGTCGAATGCATTTCCTGATATTGGGTCGGTCGGTCGGTGGGATTGAAAAAAAAAAAACCTGAAAAAAATCACAAGAAGTCTCCGAATAGGAGGCTCTGGTACCTTGGCACGACGTTAAAAGTTAACATTCACATAATTGGATTAACAAAATGTACAATTTACTGAAAAAAAAATGTTCCTGTTTTTCTCTATGCTGTTACTATGATCATTTTTCAGATAGATTAAAAGAATTATTCCAATTGAAAAATGGTTTAACTACGTCATTACTTGGTTTTTTTTTTTTGGAAAATGCCAAAAATTTGGGTCGGTCGGACGACGCTAAACGGAGAAAAAAACGAGTATGGCCTTAACTTACTTCATTTGCAAAGGTTTTTCCAGGCGAATAGGCTGTTGTGAAACTGAGGAAGTTGTACGTTAACTGAGTTAACCGTCACGGAGACAAGCATATGAATCGACGACAGGCGGATTTCGATTAAAGCGCTCTTGCTTCCAAAGTTTTCAACAACAGTAACGCGTCGATGGAACGGTTCTTCAGCGACGTTGATTCCTGCATTTGATGGCAATTAAAAGTGCATAAATATTTTAAATTCATTTAGACCGCTGAAATGCGGCTGATAGGTATAAACCGCGTGAAAAGATGTGCTAATACTTGAATTGACCCTTAAAATCCCACCGCTACAACTAGATTACTATAAAGCTATTAAAGAAGCTTTGTAAAGTGTTTTTAAACTTTGTGGAAGCAAGTAACGGAACTTGGCGTCGTAGTACTTCGATTGTGCGCACGAGAATCGCTTCCGATCCTTAGAAACAAGTAACCAAGGAAACAAAATCATCCAAACAAATAACAGTTTTTTTTACAACTGGTTGAGGCCGAGAAGAGAAAATTTCACGACAACAAGATAAATTCAATTCTAAACAAATTAAAGAAGCTCTAACACTTTTGAATGAACAGTTGGCGCAGTAGTTTGATAACTTAAGGGCAAAAGCAAAGTTATTCTGGGAAAATAACGATTTCCACGCGTGCCCTGTACATTTGCTACAAGCTTTCGCCACCAAGGAAAATAACGCGAAGAAAGCAGATGTGAAAATAAGCCAAGTTTTACCTTCCTCACTGACATTTCCCGAAGCAGTGGAAGTTCCTAACATTGTTAGGAGGAAAATTGTGTCGACTAAAAACATTTTCATTTTGTCAAGAATAACTTTTCTCTTTTGAAAGCGCAAAAGGACTAAACTTGTTTAGCGACGTGGAACGATAAAAAACCCGACGTCATAAAGACAAAATAGAACGTTTTCCTGCGCGCGTAAAGTTTATGGAACACTTCTTTATCCTCCTATATATTGCATTACATTAACATCAATTACAACTGTTCATTTTGTTAATAACAATGACACGTGAAACATTAACGTTACTCTAAAGGCTACATTTACGCTAGAGTCGATTTTTCCGGATCCGTCCTGAAGGAATATGGAAACTTCGTTATGTCGTTTACATGCATGCAGATCCCCTACGCGGGGCACTGCCTGACCTTATTTGGCCCTATAAGTGGGTTTCTACCGCTGAACAGGGTATGGTTTTCTTTCACAATCTTGAGTCTTAAACAATGTATACAATTTCACTATTAATTTATAAATTATCGTTTTTGAAGAGAGTGTCTCTTTGGACCGGAAGCCTTTCCAAAGAATGAATGGGACGGATGTGCTACCAACAATTTTTATTCCAAATTATCTAATTCCATGTTATTTTGAAAAATATTTCGATTCTGTATACAAAAAAAGAACGAATTAGGGTCATAAAACAGGGTCTCTTTTTTTGAAACAGGATTGCAAAATGAACAATTTTTGTCTTTAACCAAGGTCAAGGTTTGAAGGCGCACCTCGGCCGCACGCCTCTACCAAAACGTCCCTTGAGTACCTCACGGAACAGAGTGTCTCAATGGGGTGGTAGCTTTGACGATTGACGGTTAATGTTTACCAATTTTGATGGGTGACAGTCAAATTTTGAATAAAAAATAAATAAATAATGATTTGGAGATAGCACATCCACAAAGTGGTTCTTCGTCTACCTGATTCCTGCTCGAATTGAAATTTGAAAATATCGGTTTTTGAGGAGAGGGGAAAACCGGAGTACCCGGAGAAAAACCTCTCGGAGCAAAGTAGAGAACCAACAACAAACTTAAACCACATATGGCGTCGACACCGGGATTTGGACCCGGGCCACATTCAGGTAGGCGCTAGGAGGCGAGCACTCTCGCCACTTCCCCATCCCTTGCTTCCCAAAATAAAAAAACTTTTGACTGTTGACGATTATTAAGAATCGTTTTTGAGATTAAAAGTTAAAGTAAATTTAAGAATTTGTTCATGCTTAGCGTGCGTATATCGAGTTATGGATGCACGCGGGAAGTTTGGAGAGCACGAAAGATGCGTAAGAGTTGCACGAGGCGATAGCCGAGTGCAACTCTAGCTTCTTGTGTGCTCTCCAAACTTCCCAAGTGCATCCATAACTCGATATACGCACAGCTAAAAGCATGAGCAAATTCTTTTATAACATAGCTCACAAAAATGCTTGCTTTTTGATTAACTGCAAAATTCTCTTAACGCGTGACACAATAACAAACGGTTCTATTGGCTGATTACGAACACGCCACAATCGTACTAGTTTGAATGAAACTATTCTTTCTGTAAAAGTGAGAAAGAAAACATGCTTCTTTATTCGTTAACGATCAATGGAAACTAAGCAGAAACAAAGGTTAAAGAGTCTTAAAGTTCACCTAAAGTTAAAACTAACATGTTCATAAGAAGTCGTGGAGTATGGTTTGGATTTGCTGAAAAGATGTTTACGTTTTGCTCGGCGAAATCCAGAAAACATGTTTTTAGCGAAGTATAGATCAACTTTAAATTGTTTGTTAGAAATGCTTCTATTCCCTGCTGTTATTACCTTGAAATTATTTCTATCTTTGCTTGATCCAGTTTACAAAATTTTGTTACATGTAAAGCCCCAATTCAACTGTTCGCAGGGTAGTCTAATGACCGTGTGCCTTTTTGTTTCTCATGGCTTTTTATTGAACCTTGGTATTACAAAAAATTGTTCTTTAAACTGTGAACTTCAATATCCTGTTTACTTGGCAACTGCTGCTTTTTTGCTGATAATTTCTGCACTCCCATTTTCATTCTTTGTGGGTTTATATGTTGTGACTATTATTATATTTGGGGAGACCTTTGATGTCAGTTCCAGATCCTGTACAGAAATGCCACTCCTTTTTCCAATTTTATATCTCTCATTTGGTGTAAATTCAGAATAACAAGTGATTTGTACTGGTTGTCATGCTGTGGAAAGCCTTTATTTGATTTTTTACTTTTGGAAGAAATAAGAGGAACAGTTTTTATGCATGGGCGATTGATGGGAGGTGTACAATGCTGTCTGAAGGGATGTGAGAATGAGGCGGGATCAAGAAAATTTGATAGTATGGTTGGGCGGTATGAACTGAAATGTGCCCCTGATGATGTTACACCTGAAAATCTCAAAGATCTTAGGGTATGTGATAAACATTACGGCAGTTTATCAGCAAGAGGGCATAAGCCTCCTAAGGGGAAAAGCTCCACTAGATCACGCAGCGATGCCCAGCTGGGCATCCTGAAAGTTACACCATGTATAGTGTCTTGTTCACAATGTGGCAACAAGGTTTGCCTGAGTAGTGATGTTCCCTGCAAGAAACACCACATAAATATTTTTAAAAATATGTTTTCAGTGGATCATTTTTTGGATGAAAGAACTGGCAATAAGACTGATTTACATAATGACTTGTATAGTGTAGATCCTTGTGATGGAACTTTTCCAGACTACATATGCATGTCATGTCAGCCTTTCTATTTAAAATCCATTAAAATAGAGCATGAGTACAAAGAAGCTTAAAACATGTTCTACCAAAAACAAGGTTGTTCAATTTCCACAAAAACGACAGATAATGGCAGCAACAAGCATGAGTTTTTTGAAGAAACAACTATTAATCCAACTAAAGGACAAGCCATTATGCTATCAGAAAAAATGGTCTTGGATAGAGAATTTGCTGTGTCTGATGCTTTAAACTGTAAAGCAGGTATTTTTACAGATGTGTTGAATGAAATAATGACACAAACTGCTCCAAAAGAACCAGTAGATGCAGGAAATGACAGTGAAGTACAGTCATCACCTCTGCCAGTTTATACAGTTTTTCAAACAATAATTGTTTGAAAAACTGTTTCATGTATTTTTCCATGGACAGTGTCATTTACTCCGCACACTACAGATAATACCATGAAGGTTACTTTTTCTCTTCCAAATATCAGAAAAGGTGGTGTAATAACGAAGTGGAAGGAGTTAACCCTTTTTCTTCCTTCTGAAATAAAAACATTTCCTTCAAAGGATTTTAGTCCATTTACAGTAGAATTCTTGGGTAACAAAATTGACCATGGGGAACTCCCACACAATATTTTTCAAGAAAACATATTAAACTCTGCTTTGGGTGTCATGCTTAAAACTATTGAAAACTTACCGGTTTGTCCAGGTATATATGATCCAGCCCTTGTTCATATGGCTGAAAGGAAAAGGGAAACAAATTTATACTTTGTGGATGAAAAAGGAGCAAATGTAGATGGAGAGATTGTCAAGTGCATTAGGAGCTTAAATTGCACCTACAAACTACCTGTCCATTCAAAAACCAGATGCCACAAATGTCAAGATATTTTACGATCTTGCTTTCGTTGGAAAACAAATCTTTCATCTGAATCATTTGAATCCAAAACAGCCTATGATTCACACACTAAACTCGGTACTCTTTCACGTGCTGAACTCATAGCCAGAGCAAAAAATCTACACAAAGTGGTTGCTCAAAGCCAAAAAAAAGCAAAACGATATTACAGTTTGTACCTAAAAGAGAAACAAAAAATGTGAAAGCACCAAAAAATTTTCAACCCAAATCATCTGATCTTGCTAAACTAATGGATATTGCCATTGAAAATCATTGGCTTGTTGAAAATTCTGTTCTCTATGCTCTACTTACTGACACTTTAACCTCACTGAAGAAACAGGAGGAGGAATTTGCAAAGCAAGGAAAACTTACCAAAAATAAGCAAAAGCCCCACCCTAAAGGTATGAGATATATATAACCCTCTAGTGATAAAGTGGAGCTGCATGATAGCAAGCAAATGTCACAAAAAAGGTTATGAGGTAGTCCGAAGCATTCTTCCACACCTACTAAGCAAGGTTACAAACCTGAGAGGCACCCACCAAAAAAAACAAAAAGTTGGAAGAACAGAAACAACTTCAGACATTAAAGGTGGCAAAAAAGAGTCAAAGTGTAAATCATTTAAAGAGTTGATTAAAAGCATGACTACAGAAATTGACAGTGACAGTAGTGACGATGATTTTGCAAAAGCATTTCGACCATTAATTGATACAGATATGTCCTTTGTGACACTTGATGAACCCACAGAAAGTGAAAAACATGCAATGCAGACCAAATCTTACATTTCTGATGCATTTGATTATTCGCATGAATTTCAAATGGTCAAAACACAAGATCTTTGGGAATATAGGGAATTTGACAGATCTCTCATGCCAAAAGCTGGCAATAATCACGATCATCTTGAACAAGTAAGACGTTTCATTTTGAAAAATGGTTTTTAATATCATGTGATCTTACAACTGGAAGAGCCTATATCACTGAAGGAAACCATCGTCTTTGGGTGGCCATTCAGGAAGGTATACCATTCATACCATGTCGTGTTATTCCTCACTGGCTGCCCCCGAATGGCTCTTACAAAAAGCTTGAAATTGATTTTTCCACTTTAAAATTTGGGGAAACAGTACTTCCTGAACAATTGGGATTGATGGTTGCACAGATTAGTTTCAATAAGTGCATAAAACAGTAACCTTCATAAAAGATGTATCAAATCTATTTCTGTTTGTGTACATAAACTTCAACACTATCATAATTATAGTGTTCTTAAATTAAAAATAATTAGTATTAATTTGTTGATTTTAATATTTTGTACTTTGACAACAGAGATTCCTTGCACCCCTGATCAAAAATTATTTAATGGAATATTGCAGTTAATATTGTACAATGCAATTGCCCATAGATTCTAGCCTAGCAGTGTTATCCCTCTAGCATTAATATATGGAGAGCCGTTTGTAGAGCCTGAACATTAATTTTACAGGGCGTACCCAATCGATGAAAATCGATGATCGGAAAAGCAATCGATCAATCGATGCCAATCGATGCATGTCAGTTAATTGGCATCGATTGGTATCGGCCAATCGATGACCAATCGATAATCACACAAAAGTGTTCATGAATCATCGATTGTCATCGATTGGGGTTTAATATTTTCTCTGATCAAAAAGATTACTTCAATGTATCACATCAAAACGAAGTTATTTCGTACGACATTTGGTCCATTTGACAATTTTAACTACGCAATGGTTGCGTTATAAAACTATTAATATCGTTATAGTTTGAAAGTGAATTCCTGTAAACTGGACTTCAAAGTTGCAAACAGTTGACACTTTTGGCCACCCCGTTCAAAATTTATACGGCCCGTTTACACAGGCGATTTTGGTGCAATTTATGTCGCGATTTCCACTGCGTATTTTCTCGCGATCGTGCTGCAACGAGTTGATTTTTATCACTAGCTAGAATGTCTACGAAACGTGGTAAATGCGTAAACACGTCTTACAAAAAAAGATGATTTCGTTTTCGTCGTAAGGTCACAACGCCTTGTGATAACAGGTAGAATTTGAGTTGCAGCGCGACCGAGACAACAATGACCAAAAATCGCAACCGAAACCACGACAACACAAAAATCGCCTCTGTAAGTAAACTGTAAGTGTTTTCACGTTATGTGCTAGTTGTTTGGGGTTCAAAGTTCAAGTTTATTGGTTTTTTTTTAATAAAATCAGATTGTTGTAACTTTCATCGAGCACAAACCAGAGGAAAGGACGGGAAATGCGAAAAGACAACTTTATTCAGTTAAGCAGAGTTAAGCTGATTATCTGTCAAGTTGTAAAAAAAACTCGATCTTCTGCCAATGTCCTCCACGATGTCATTGTTTTCGTCATTAAAATGCATCAAGAGACTGTGCCTTTGGAAATCTTGACTGAAAATAAAACCTATCAACAATAATAACCAATAGATGAAAATTGGTAAAAAATCGATGCCAATTAATCGATTGATATTGATAATCGATGACAATCGATGCCAATTAATCGATTGATATCGGCAATCGATGACAATCGATGCCAATCGATGACAATCGATAATCACACACACCTGGACGATCGATTGTTCATCGATTATCAATATCAATCGATTAATTGGCATCGATTGTCATCGAATGCCATCGATTCCCATCGATCATCGATTTCATCGATTGGGTACGCCCTGATTTTATAACCTGCATGTATTTTAGGACCGCTATCTATTTGCCATTCAAAAAATTACGTTTTCCTGATGTTGATCCATGCACAAAACATGCATATAAGTCTCCTGTTGTTAGAAGTAAACGAGTAAATTTCAAAACTTACCACTGATCTCTACTGCCAACCTGTTGCAGCAGGTAGTGACTTGATGTAAGCAGATTGCATTTATGTCGTCTCCACATTTTTTCATTCCATCGACTTTGAAGGGATTAATGAGAAGAACTACGCACTTTGGCTCGCTGGAACTCGGCGTACATTAAGCTCAATGTATCATGAACCAATCCTCCTATTCTGAGATCAGGATATTTCCACACCACCTCGCACGTTGCCCGAAAGCGATAAACGATCATACAAACTGTGCCAATTTACAGACACTTCGCGGTACCTTTCTTTGCCTCATGTGATGCTTTTGAAACTTTTTCCGACTGAACCTTATGGCGAATATTTCCATGTTATTTTTCAAAAGCTCTGCCTTATTGAAGAAGGCAAAAGATGAATTCAAACATTCAGAAAATTGACATCCTTTGCAGCGTAACGAAAAAGAAATTTGCCCGCCATTTTGAAAATCACCGATGTATGACGTGACGTCACACTGGCAGTGATCAGTGAACCAATGTTTACCCTAGAGACGGCCCCTCCCTCCTGGCGAAGACGACTGTCATCCTTCTTTAAACTTATATTCATTTACGAACATTGGCTGGTCATCACGGCTTCTTGAGGAGACCGGCCTGGCAGCAGTTGTTTTTGTGAGTAATAAATTTATGTCTTCTTGTGTAATTTGTGTTGTTATTGCGAACTGTAGAAATTTTCCTGCTTCAGTCGGATTGTCCGGAGATAACAAAAGTGCATAACAAATTTAAAAACAACAATAAAAACGGAAATTTTGCCTTTAAATGTTGTTGATGACCAGTTGGTGTCTGTTCTGTTCCCAGTGAATGTCTTTCGGCCAAAATTTGCTGCAGCTGGTCTTCGACAAATTTGCGAACGCCGAGCAACTTGCGAGTTTTTTTTTTTTAATTCGGCTTTATTTTTGCTGCTTGTTGGATCAGGACCTAAAAGGTCAATGCCGATAGAAAAATTGGGCAGTTCTTCGCTGGTTTCTTCCATATTTTAAAGAGAAGGAAAAGTGCACTACAGCTTAAAAGACGACAACTTTGCAGCCAGGTAAAAAAAATATGCTCACGTCATCTTATTTACGCACGGGCGTGCGTAAATAAAGATTTTGTTCATAGCGGCTCAATAGGACTTATATAGGGCAAGCACGCGCGCTATGTTATAAAATAACCTTTTTTGACGGTTGGGGTAACTGAATTTTTAAGCCTTCTGACGGTTGATGACAAACCCCACTGAGACCCTCTAGATAAGGGGTGAAAGGTCCCGTCTCACAGTACTTTCACATAATTTGACTCTGTGGGACATAAAAGAACTACCAGGGGCCTGTTCGTAGGTAACTACCACCCCTAGTACCTATCTCTATTGGGGGCTTTTAGCACTAAATATATATAATTCCTTCATAATTTACATTGTATGAAGGAATTAAAATAACTGCAAAAACACGAAGATCCTGCTGGTTATAAACGTTGGATCTAGCTCTAGAAAAGAGATCTAATCAGCCAAAATATTAAGAACCAAAAAGAGAGAAGTCCAAAGACTACTGCAAAGCTAATCATAACAACGTGTATTGTTTTTACATAACAATATTTCGGCTGGTCATACCAGCCTTCGTCGGGTTTGCAGATGTTACTGAATTAATTTTATGATAGGGATCACAATATTATATAGATGGGGAATGTCGCAATAAAAATGTTTTGAAAGGGAGAGGCGGAAATGACATACAACACAAAAAAATGGAAAAGAAAAAAATAATCTGATAAGGATAAAAAAAGACACATTGTACAAAACTATATGCTGCAAGCAGTCTGGCAAAGTCTCCTCCAATCCACTCACAATTAACACAAAGCCGCCGTGATGAACAATTCATACCAATATCAGTGAAATAATTGGTTAATTAGTGCAGACATGACTTGACGCTTGAGAGATCTTTTACCAGAGGGGGTACTCAATAACTTTTTATTCGGTGAGACTCCTCCCCGAGGTGCAACCCCCTTTTATATATATATACCATTTTTCACGAAAAAGGTACCCCTTTCGGGCGGAGGCTCCCCGCAGCTGTCCCCATATAGGCCATTGCAGGAAGTACCCCCCGGGTCTTTCAGACGACCAGTCTCTCGTACATACAGGCTCACACAAACTGTCCATTGCAGTTCATTGTCTTTGTTGGAAAAACGATCTGCAGTCTGAAAAAAAAACAGAAAATCACCACCCCAATAATTTATTTGAAATATTAAAATAAAAAAACCAGTAAGGGTGAAGTTGATAATACAATTGAGAGGTAATAAATAAAAATTATTCACCGAAGTGGAGGTGGCTAGTAGTATATACTAAATAGCATTATTTATCACAGACAGTCATTTTTTTCCATCTGTTAACAAAGTCATTTATATTAACACTCTCCAACAATATGCGGGGTTTAACAGCAGTATATATTTTAAAAAATATCATAAAATTGTGCCGAACAGTTACAAAAAAAAAAATTGTAATACGACAATCTCACCACCTGAACAATAGGGCCATTTATACGAGGAAAAATAAGACGCGTCTTAAATAAGACGCGAACTGTATCATTTATACCAGCATGTCTTCTCTAATAAGACGCGTCTTGCCGTTTATACGGAAAGTTCGCGTCTTATTTTTCCTCGTATAAATGGCCCTAATGTGCTCATAATGAACTCGAGTTCGAACTCGAATCCAAACTAAGTGTTTCGGGATTCGAGCCTACGGTTTGTAATGAATGGGTTTAAAATGGACGTTCCGTCCTGAGCACCTTAGTCCAAGTTTCACTACCATGAACAAGTTTATTCTAGTAACCTGCGAATACAGCAATTATCTGATCTCCTCCTCCCCGTCTTAACTAGGTCTATCCAAATATTTTCAAACTTTTCCGGAGTTGCACGAGTAGTTTCTGCAGTCAATCCCGAACTCTCTTCGACCACGATTAAAAGTACAGACGACCATGACAACGAATAAAATTAAAAGAATTCTGTGGATAAAAGTTACATGAGTACACAATTGAGGTCTGGATATTTTCGTCACTTGGTTTAGCGAAAACTGGAAAATTAATATCCATCTTTAAATAAGAATAAAAATGTCAAAATGCAAGAGATGATACCTCCGAATAAACACCCAACTATATTCAGTTTGCTCTCGGGAATCAATCATACTTCAATTTACTCCTAGTTTTCTCTTTTCTTTTTTAATATTGCTTTTTGGACAAGGTTATTGAAATTATGTGTTCACGTCATTTGCTGTATTACTTCCCATTACACTACGACATGAGAAATTTGCAATTTGATTGGCTTAGAGCAGTGGTATTTTCATGCAGCTTTTTTTCTTTTTTTGAAATACCTACATGTGAAAATTACACACCTTTTTCGGGTAGTACTATAAAGAATTAATAGCATGATTTTGTACATGATATTTGGCATAAATACCACTCATGATATTTCAAAAAATTGTCTCTTATGACCATTTCGAATTATCAGTCGTGGTATTCATGCCAACTGCAAATAATGCTATAACCTATAAAAATTTTTAATGATGGTATGTTACATATTGTAAAGAGCCCTTTTTATCTGGAAATACATGTGATTTTACATGGTAGACCTCGGGGATGTTAATAATTTATTTATCCAATAAGTACATGATTAGCCTGGCTATTTGACAAAGGCAGTAGTGAGGGGGATGTAGGGTCTCCTGTAATTAAGGGAGTCAGTCTCGGGACATGCTTCCGTTCACAAAAATTGAAAAACAAATTCTCAGAAGCGAAATTTCCAGCATTCTGAGGATTAAATATTGATATTAGTGTTAAGGATAGTTTTCATTACGATTATTTTCTATGGGTTAAGTCTTGCCTTGGTTGTTACGTTCAATGATTTCACGGTTGTTTCTTTCCTTTATAAACTGTCAAAAGGCGTTTTAAAGAACTTAAGATAGAGCGGCAGCGCGGTCCGAGACCTAAAAGCGATACTGAAATGAACGGTGGTAGAGCTGTAAGGGAATTAAACATTTTCTCTGTAGACAACTGCTGCATTCTACCATCAGCGTTTAATTGGCATAAAATAGACGTTTGGTGCAATGATTCTCATATTTTTTCAAAGCCGGGTCGGCTGAACTGACTGCAGGGCCTTACCCTCTCTGTCCCGTTATTCTCACTTGATAATACGTATTTCTGCTTTCAGGGAAACTAACAGTTACTTCAATTATTGAAATTTTTTATACATTTTATTCCCGGCCTTTCAATAATTAAAACAGCTTCTTAGCATGTATATGGAAGATGCGCGTTTTAAAGACAAAGGGAAAAGTATTCGAAATAACTCAGGGGAGAGGATGGGTATCGTCTCGTAGCGGAGTAAACTTGTTGTTTATGGCATCACTCATATATGTCTGCGAGTGCTAAAGGAAAGTAACAAAAGTAGGTTCGACAGCTACAGTGTCAGGAACAGTGTATTGATCATATCCCGTATTACCCTTCGGGATTGTCGCGTGCACATTTTTTCAGACAACCTTTCTAGAAATAGCTGTATAAAAAAGGGTAGTGATTTCACTAGTTGAAGTATATTAAAGGGTGGGAAAATCTGTCATTTGGGTCTGTTAAACGGGCCAATAGGGCTAATAGATGAATGATATGACTTTGAGAAGTCGAGAGAACGTTCTGTTTTTGAGATAGCCTGTTCACAGACCCTCTATTTCCTCTGCAAAGTCCGTCGAGAGTGGGTGATAAAATATAAAACGCAGGGAATTTATTGACCGCCAGTGCAAGGGGGTAGGAACGAAAAGAAAAATAAAACAACTTCTATGTACAGGCTATTTTTGAGATTGATTTCTATGTAAAAAAAAACAGTACATTTACACATAGTTATTAGAGGAGACTAACTATGATTTACAGCAGTCAAAAGGGATACAAAGTTCTAAACAGGGTATGTGGAAGTGGAACCATTTGCAACAGATAAAAGGAATACGAAAGGGGTACCTTTTTCGTGAAAAATGATACATGAAAGGGTAAGGGGTTGGATTTTCTGGAGTTTTTTTTTTGTTTTCATTTCATTAAGCGTTTTGGCCTGTATAAAATGTTTTGCTTTTCCCATCCCTCTCCATCATTTAATTGTTTTAACTGTCTGTTCCTAAAACAGCAAGCAACGGACGAGAAAATAACCTACACTTAGCTAGTATTTTTCGTTTCGCTTGCGCCGTAGACCATTTTCGCCTGGGTGCTGAAGGCGAAACGAGCGAACTACAAAAGAGAAAATCTGCAAAGGGTGGAGCTTATCAGACAGGTTAAAGAGAGAGTAGTAATCCCGGTGGCGACATCACACTTATAAAAAATGAAAAGAGAAAACCGTGGCTGGGAAAATTCCCTGTCACATATTTTTATGTGCCTTGTTTTCCTTTTTTTTTAAGTGTTTACCTCCGCATTCAGTCATGCTGAGAATTTGCCTGTGTTTGTCAGCATAACTTTACTCGAGCATTGAGCATCGTTTTCAAACATTAAGCATTTTGAGGAAAATGAAAAACGTCACCTTGAATGTGCATTTTGTTGATCTTGTCTGAATTTTCTTTCCACCACATTGGAAAAAAAAAAAACAAACGAAAGGGCTGTGTATAAAAGTGGGACGGGCACAAGGGGACGGGGGCATCAGGACGCGTGTGTGGGGACTTGGGACTTGAGGACATCAAGTATGGGACGCAGAGACGTGTGGGATGGGGACGCGGGGACGTCATATACAGGGACGCAGGGGACGCCGGATGTGAATGATTATTGCAATGAGTCGGAGGTAAATGCGATATCTCTTTCTTCGTGAAAATGCGTTATTGATATTATGGTGAACATTAGATTCCATCTTCCAAAACCACATTGGACACCTTATACACAAAATATTTCGTTATAATAGGAGTAAGCGCACTGACTATCGTGATTAGGGTTAGGGTTGATTTCCACTGTCGCGTAATTTTTTTATGCGTACGTGCGTAAAATTTACGTTCGCAAATAAAATAGAGGCAATGTATGAAAGGTCGCACGTAAGCGTATAAGTAGAATCTCGCTCAACTTCACGTTTATATCTTGCCTCTATCTTATTTACGTGATTAAAATTTACTTACGTTAACGTGGATAGCCAAAAACGCGTCAGTGGAAATCAACCTTAAAGTAATGTTAGCAAGCATTTACTGTTAGGTTTGCCACTAAAAATACGTAGAACAAAATAAATATTGCTGTAATAGTTGAATACCCGGTGGTTCTGTGGTACAGGCGATGGATTTCGGAGTTATTATAGTACTTCGGGATTCGAAGCTCGCTTATGCCACTTAATTATTTATTTATCTGGAATCGAATGCTGTTATTCTACATAATTTTTGGCGATCGCAACCCACCCTACCCTGCTTTAGGCTCCAAAATTCCATCAGCAAGAAGACCAGGACAACGGTTTCACTTTCTTTAATGCGGGGGGCCTTCGCCGAGTCTTCGCTTCGTAAACAGGCATGGAGGAACCCTAAGGAGGGCAGGGTGGTTTGTCTTCACCAAAACATATTCACGAGGAAAGTGACGCATTTACCTCCGACTTTTGCAAGAATCATTCACATCCCGCGTCCCCTGCGTCCCTGTATTTGACGTCCCCGCGTCCCCGTCCCACACGTCCCCGCGCCCCATACTTGATGTCCTTAAGTCCCTCGTCTCGCGTCCCCAAGTCCCAAGTCCCCACACACGCGTCGCGATGTCCCCGTCCCCTTGTCCCCGTCCCACGTTTATACACAGCCAAACGAAAGAAAAGAAAAAACGCCTCAGAGCACAAATCCAGCCCACAAGTCCCTGCGGCAGGTGCGATTTTCAGATTCAGTAGGATGAGAGCCTGGGGACGAGTTTGCTCTTCCAATGAACAAAATGGCCTCCTGGCTCAGTTACCTCAGTTGGAATGGCTATACACAGATATCTGTGGCACGTGGAACGGTGTCGTGGGGGAGTAAGGATAATGATGCGGCAGGAGAGCTTCAACTTTGGTATCATGAGAGAGATGACGATTACTGCCTTAATGCCAGCAAGATAGCGAGAGATAACATGGCGGTATGTAAATTAAAGTTATTGATGCTTTTACTCTTCACTGTACGTGCACTGACAAAATCAAAAGGTTATAAACGAAGAAGTCAAAATTTCATTTCGTCCAATACTTAAAACAAAATAATAGTACCATGTGAGAGTACTGTTAAAGGGGTTTCGTCCAGGGGCTCAAGAGTAAGAACTAAATGTTATGGATCCATGATTGACTCTGGGAGTGATAGGGTTTTAATAAATATATACAATTTAACAATTACACTGAACCCTTTTTATTAAAAAAAAGAAGATTATTTCTGTATTTATGCAGTCACTTTAATGTACCTGTTGTATATGTAGTTAATTTTTTATCTCATGTAATTTTGGGGTATGGTACAACTTAATTGTACATGTATAAATATATGCCAATGAAGTTGAAACAAAAGAAAAATAAACATTATATTACCTGAGATAACAAATTATAACTACAACATATCCCTTTATTTGTTATTCATACAATAAACACCCACTAATAAGAACCTGTGGATTAAGAACCTTCTGACAGAAATTTGCCACGTACTTTAATACCCATGCAAGATTATACAAGAACCTGTTTAGCCTAGCCTGTGTTGCAGCCAGCCCACGCACTTGTCTAAACCATTTGTATAATCCATTTGTGAATTAATTGGTGCACAAAAGCTCATTCTAATATCCTCCAGAGTCGCAAAGACGTATGTGAGTGTTTCTGATAGGCAGTTTTGTTTTTCTTATGTGCCTCACGATTGACCTAATTCTTACGTGTGCATGACGGTTTGGTGGAGTGACATGTCAAAATTCACAGAAGGAGGCTGGCATGCAGTTTGCAGCAAACAATGAAAGAGCAGTTCAAACTCTAAAGCCTTCTGCACAAAAAAATGAATTCCTTGTAATTTTTTGTAAATTGCCCACTGTTTTTCCAGTGCCTTAAGGTATGCTTTTCACAGGGCTTGTCCAAGTAGTGTTTCCAATTGCTACAGATGCACTGCTGCATATTCTGCAATCTAGCTGACAGTTCTATAGGCTTCTAGTGTCAAAAAATCAGGAAATCATGATATTCACGGCCAAAAAAAACCTGTGGCATGTGGGTATTTAGGTCCAGGCATTTCAGAAAAACCAAAGAAACTAAGGTTATTTAGCCACAAGAAAAAAGCTTAAGGTAAAAGAGAAAGAAAATCATTTCATGGTAAAGTGCATCTGTGATCAAATCCTGTCAGAAAACATTTACAGAAACATAAACCATAGGTACTAATCAGTGCTCAATATGCATGGAACAGACCAGGCTTCCTAACCTCTAAATGCAAGACTCAAAGCCACAAAAAAAAAATTGTTCTCACTCAGTAAAGGTGTAGAATACTCCATGCACTGCATAAACTACGCATAAAGAGAGCAAGAAATACCTCTGTTGTTCAAGCTGACTATAAGGTCATGTTTCGCACTATCATAAGCTCAATCTTTCTTGTCACGAGCTGTAAGTTGTGTTTGGCCTGTCGACACTTGATTAAAATTGTATTAATGACAAACTGCTAAGGAATAAACTAGCCAATCAATAACATGGACATATGTCCTCGCGACTCTGTGGGATTCAAACACAATATTGTGCACTAATTTTGCAATGCAGGCATGTTTAGCCAAGCAAGATCATCATTCCAAGTTAAGCTAAAATTATCATAAACAATTTAACAAAGGGGGGTAACCATGAGTTGTAAATTTAAGTATTCATAAGTCTTGCTTTATTGATGGTCAACCATTCTTTAGGATATTTACTTTTTATATGGTATTTGACGATTTGTTTCTGAATTGATTGAGTACATGTGTATAAATACATGAAAATTAAGGGCCTATATTCAAGAGAAATTACATAATTATCAAAAACACGTGATGAACATGGCACGTCATTTCTGTCTTCACCGAAAATAAACCACTGACACACTCAACACTAGAGTCATTTGCATGCAATGAAAGTTTACAACTCCTGACCAGTTAGCCTCGCTATCTGCACTATTAATTGAAGTTTTGCTCATTAACATTCTTCTTTTTCTCAACCACTGAGGTATTGACACTTGTTCCAAAGTAATCAACCCGGCTTTCAAGCCAATAGAATTTGTGGACCAACTTGTTCTGGAAAAGTTCTAAATCTTTATCATTAACCTTTCCTAAGCTTCCTTCACAAAACATGCGTGGCTCCAGTCATGCTGCGATTCTTATCCGCAGTTTCCATGGTCTCCGCTATGTTCAACCCTGAGACCATGACTCACCTTTTATGGACTAAATACGAAGAAAAAAAAAAATGGCTTGCAGACTCTGAGTCTGCAGTCAAGGCTAACAAGAAGTCTTGGAATCAATAACCAAAAAGTTAATCTATTTTTCTGGTTTTAAAATCAACAATCTCCTTCGTACGTCAAAATTGAGAACCTATTTAAGAATCTACATAGCCTAAATTGCCAATACTGTAAGTAACCCAAAATACAAGAACCTTATATTTTTCCAGACTTAGAAAAAGTAGTTTCTTATTTCTTATGGTAGCCTGATGCACAACAAAACAATAGGTTCGCGAGGAATTGAAGTGAATGAGTTCACTAACTTGATTTGTGTAAAGACTTGTAAAGAATAAGCCAGTGCTGTGTTTACATTTGATCATTACCAATTCACTGAGGTTATTTTAATTTGCTTTTCATGTTTAGTGTCAGCAGAAAATACATGTACATTTAACAATAATAAACTGTTTAAAAAGTTTAAGGAAAAACTTGCAGTGACTCCAGGAGCTATTACATGTATACCTGCATACTGTTCATAAGAAAATGGAAGCTGTTACCCTCCATACCAGGCTGCGGTTTACACTTCTCTCCACAGAAGGCATCAGAAATTCCAGTGGGAAGGGGGTTAATACAAGAGAAGGCAATTTCTAAGGAGGTGGGATCAGATTCTTAAGGTCTTTGAAACAAGGATTATTGTTTTTATTGATGATCTTACATTAACAGTTATAGGTGAATACTTTTTTCACAGCTTGCCTGTGTGATTTAGTCTACACGTATCTAATATGAATGTCATCGGCTCATGAACAATGCCGGTCATCCAGCTCATTGCTTTATATTTCACAATATAATTATTGTGGTATTCACTATGTTATGGTCGTGTTCTCTTGGCCTTCTTCTAACTTGTTCTTAACTGAAAGGAAGTAATTGTTTATTGTTTACTGGTTCTTTGATTCATAGATGCTCTCATAGTACACTGGACAAAACTGTTCTGGATTGATGTTATATTATACAAAAATAGAACAAGCCAAGGAACCTCAATTATATTTTTCTCTTTTGAATTCCACACATGCAG
Organism: Porites lobata; assembly: GCA_942486035.1. Classification (NCBI taxonomy): domain Eukaryota; kingdom Metazoa; phylum Cnidaria; class Anthozoa; order Scleractinia; family Poritidae; genus Porites; species Porites lobata. The sequence continues at coordinate 369,607 of CALNXK010000261.1, forward strand.
TGGCTGTGTATAAAAGTGGGACGGGGACAAGGGGACGGGGACATAGGGACGCGTGTGTGGGGACTTGGGACTTGGGGACGCAAGACGAGGGACTTGAGGACATCAAGTATGGGACGCGGGGACGTGTGAGACGGGGACGCGGGGACGTCAAATACAGGGAAGCAGGGGACGCGGAATGTGAATGATTATTGCAAAAGTCGGAGGTAAATGCGATATGTCTTTCTTCTTGAAAATGTGTTATTTATGATTCCATCTTCCAAAACCACATCGGACACCTTATGATGTTTACACAAAATATTTCTTTATAATAGGAGTAAGCGCACTGACTCGTCATTAGGGTTAGCGTTGATTTCCACTGTCGCGTAACTTTTCCATGCTTACGTGCGTAAAATTTAAAAGTCGGAGGTAAATGAGATATCAGTCACTTTCCTCGTGAATATGTCTTGGTGAAGGCAACCCACCCTGCCCTCCTTAAGGTTCCTCCACTCCTATTTACGAAGCGAAAACTCGGCGAAGACCTCCTGCATTGACGAAAGTGAAACCGTTGTTCTCGTCTTCTTACTGATGGAATATTGGAGCCCAATGCAAAGCAGGTAGGGTGGGTTGCGGTCGCCAAAATTTTAGTAGAATAACAGCATTCGATTCCAAATAAATAAAAAATTAAGTGGCATCAGCGAGCTTCGAACCCCGAAGTGCTAGCTCCGAAATCCATCGCCTGTGCCCCTACTCCACGGGGGATTCAACTGTTGTAACAATATTTATTCTGTTCTACATATTTTTAGCGGCAAACCTAACAGTAATTGCTAATGCTTGCTAACAGTACTTAAAGATTGATTTTCACTGACGCGTTTTTGGCTATGCACGTTAACGCAAGTAAATTTTAATCACGTAAACAAGATAGAGGCAAGATATAAATTGTTGAGATTAAACGTGAAGTTGAGCGAGATTCTACTTTTACGCTTACGTGCGACCTTTCAGACATTGCCTCTATTTTATTTGCGACGGTAAATTTTACGCACGTAAGCATGGAAAAGTTACGCGACAGTGGAAATCAACGCTAACCCTAATGACGATAGTCAGTGCGCTTACTCCTATTATAAAGAAATATCTTGTGTAAACATCATAAGGTGTCCGATGTGGTTTTGGAAGATGGAATCATAAATAACACATTTTCAAGAAGAAAGACATATCGCATTTACCTCCGACTTTTGCGATAATCATTCACATCCCGCGTCCCCTGCTTCCCTGTATTTGACGTCCCCGCGTCCCCGTCTCACACGTCCCCGCGTCCCATACTTGATGTCCTCAAGTCCCTCGTCTTGCGTCCCCAAGTCCCAAGTCCCCACACACGCGTCCCTGTGTCCCCGTCCCCTTGTCCCCGTCCCACTTTTATACACAGCCACATGCAGTGTTCTCACCAGGATTTTGCCTTGGGGAGTCCCAGGGCCCCCTCTTCTGAGAAATAGGGGCCCTGTAAGAACATTAGGGGGACAAAGTTACTCGCGTCAACAAAAAACACGTGGTATGAAGAACCTGAGCCCGCACTCCAAATTGTCTGTTACATGAAGTACCTACCTGATCCAATATGGCGGAAGAGGTGTTTACGATTCGGAGGAGGAGTTTGCGATGTAGTGGGACGTGCGTGGGACCAAGAAAGTAAAGGCAACAAAATTAAAGACTTTGACTCATTTGATATCATGTTTTTTATTTATTCAAACAAACAGAATGCTTTAGTGTTTAATAGGTTGACCATTAAAACTACTTAAGTCCATTTGACTCGTAGCTTGCCCCTGCGCCCTAACGGGCGCATCTTCTTGGTTTTAATGCGCCATTTCAGTTTTTCTTGTGGGAATCCCGCAAGGCCCCGGCCTGGTGAGAACACTGCACATGGGAAAATATTTTCATGTTGATCACACAAGGAGGACTTGCATAACAGCGTATCCAAACATGGTAACGAAATCACAAAGGTAAGCAAAATCACGTGATTTTTACAAAAAAAATGAATCAAAAAATGAAGAGTTGTTGTGTTGAGAATGTCGCAACGTTTTTGTGGATGTTTTGAAAAGCATTCAACGGGAAAACACAAGGAAAACTTAAGGACAGGCTGCAACTTATTTGACCACTGAAATATGGCACTTTTTTCAGACTTTTGTCTTCTTAAAACTTTTCTTGCCACTAGATTGGTCTTCCACCTGTTTTGAAGATGGCAGCCTGTTGCTCACGCTCCATTCCAGCAGCCACGAAATGCTGCTGTGTTAAAGCGTAGTCGGCCAAGAACTTCAGACACTGCTATGTGGGCCTCTCTAATAGTTGCTGCGTTGTGATGCACAACAGCTTGAATCAAACAACTCTGTGGATTTGCCTCGTGGCCCTAATTCATTGGTAGCATAATTATATGTGTGTCACAGCTTGAATCTTTGACTCTCTTTATTAACTGCTGATGTATCGAAGGATTATAAATTGCTGCACGTCAATGGCTTGATCGAAGTTATCTTTGCCACAAGATTTATTTGGAGACAACATTATGACATGACAACACTTCTTTTTCATCGAAAAACATGTGATTTGTTTTCCTAAAAATTATGTGATTTTGTGTACCTTGGTGATTTTGTTACCAAGTTTTGATATGCCATGATGCAATTCCTCCTTGTGTTATTTTTCCATGTGTGGAATTTAATGTTGTTTAAATTATTATTAAGGGTCATTATGGCTTGTTTTATTTTTGTATAAATTAAAACGTCAATTAATCCAGAATACCATGTGTCTTGTAAGGTATTGCCTCCTTGGTTGTGTCTGCATTAGAGAGGTGTCCATATAAAAGAGGTCACTATGACGATGTCACTTTTATGACTGCACTTACAGTTTTAAGTGTTAAGTAGCTAAAACCAGCCTTACACTTGTCTTTAAACTGCATTTAAGTTTACAGGGTGCAAAGAAAATCACTTTTACAGCTTGCCATTCGGGCAAGCTGAAGCTAGCATATTTTACTAGCCCAGACGTCATTTCAACTAGCCCCAAAAACTTCTTGACTAGCAGAATTGATGTCACAGTTCTTCTGTTATTCGAATTCCTCAAAAAAGCATTACTTGCCCGTCGGGCAAGTTAAAAACAGAATTCACTAGCGCGATAGCAAAATTCACTAGCACCGGGCTATCGGACACTACTTTTTTTGCACGCTGGTTTATTAATTCACAGTACAAAGACACTGTCTTTCACTAGCATACAAAATTGTACATATCAGCTACATACGTACAGTCATAGACAAATCACTGTTTTAAGACAAAACGAGCTACAGTGCAATGCTGCATGTAAAAAGTTGTAACGTAAAGCACAATTCTGAAAGTGTCTTTCGCTATTATGCAAGTGCGGTAAACAGTAATTATAACTAGAGTACAAAATGTAATAGAAAAGATCTTCATGCTATCTGTAGTTATTGAAGCCTTCAAAAAGTTGGTTATGTTCCTCTGTACGTCCTTTTGCAAATTAATTGTTTGGTATACGGCGACTGGGGTTTTGAAGTCACCTTGCATAGCTCATCAGGCAGACTAGATGGGATTTACCCTGTGCAAATTCACCAGATTGGGATATGGAATTCACCTGATTCCTACAGCGTCCATAATAAAGAGGTTAAGTTTATATGAATTTACTCTCTGGGGACAAGATTTAGTGTCCGTTGTCCGTATGAGAGAGAGTCCGTATTATAGGGGTTCTTTTTTAAAGAAAATATATGAGAATTTTGTTGGGACATTGGAAACTGTCCGTAATATATAGAGGTGTCTGTATTAGAGAAGTGTCCGTACCGAGAGGTTCGACTGTAGTTTAGTAGGAGAAAGAGAAATCCATTTTGTGGTGTGTTTACGTCCTCCATAAAGTGTCCGCTGACATTTGAAAACTCAGTGAGGCTAATATTATTATTTTCGGCTTGAATCATTATTGCATCGTGAACATATTGCTGAAAATATTTTGTTCTTTTCTTTTTTTGCCATGTAAAGGGAGTCAGGAATTCGCTTTTAGGGTGGTACAGCATACATAATCCATCCATAAAAGTCTAGTATTCTTGTTAAAATACGTGATTTTTCTAGAATGAAATTTATGGTATAAAGATTTAAAACAAGTTTAGAAAGCTAGAAAGAATTTTACATGATGTTTGAAAAGCTGAGTAGCAGACACATTCAACATTCAAGTTTCTTTTATAGATGTTTTTGAATAGTTGTTGTGACAATTAACCTTATGGGTAAGGGTTAAGTTGGCCAATGGCATATTTTTTATTTTTATTGAATCTACAGATTTCGTAGTTTTTTAAAGTATACAAATTCATCAAAACACAATTTTTCACAAATTTTTTCAACACTATAGTCTGTCACCAATTTGGCACACCATTGACAGGGTGCAACAAAAGTGCTATCTGATAGCCCAGGGCTGTGAAGCAACTCATGGGATGTCCAATTAGTAAGCAGCATTTGCCAAGATAAAGAGTAATCTGAAATGCTACAGAAAAGGGGAATACTACTGTGGCTACTAAACTTCAGCAACAGTTTGCCCAAAGGAGCTGTGACATTAAGCAACAGTAAGGGTGGATTTAGGGGTGGGCCAAAGGGGGCCTTTTTTTCTTGAAATTATTTTGTATTATTTTTATAGAATTCTCAGAACTAGTGAAGTTAAGCTCTGTCAGGTGGGGTTAGTACTAGGATAGGTTAGCCCTTTTGGGATATAACATGTAATATGCTTTGACTTTAAGTTTATTTTTCACAAGAAAGCAGTTTCATTGTTTAAACATCCTTATAGAGCATGTTGTTTCATATAAAAGTTTTAGAGTCAGAAGAAATTGCATAGGCCTTTCTTTGATCATATTAATGCGTTTATTGTAAGTAGCTTCTGTAGGGGAAGTGGTGAACTAGAGCTGACAGATGTTGATGCTTTTTATATCATCTGGCTTGTTTATAGCCTGCAGTGCAGATGGCCCACGTAATGTGTACAGTATAGATATAGTTGGTTTAAAGAACGTTTAAAGTGTCTACGGCACAGGCCAGCTTGTTTATAGTACAGTATTGTTGTAAAGTGCAATGAACTCAACCAGAGTGCTGCACCCAATAACAATCAGCCAATCACAAGTCATGTTCACAAGGACAGTTACGGTAGTTGCCTGTCAAAAACAAGATATCTCTTTAAATCTCAAAGTGCTACCGCCCAAGTGTGTTCACTGCACTGATATTAATTCAACTTAAGAAAATTTTGTAGGTTTTAATAAATTTCATATTACACTTGAAAAAATAATCAAAATTTTGTTGAGCCATTATCCCATGCAGTATTTATATGCAACCTCATCCATGTTGGTTTAATTGAACAAACGGTGTAATTGATCATCCTCTTTTTGGGACACCTCCATTCAGGGGACACAACATTTGGTCCCGGAAAATGTGCACATAATCTTTGTATTTCATACCTCAATTAAAGGGACCAGTGACCTCTATTCAGAGGAAAGAGACATTTTTTCTGGGTCCGGAAACCTGGGTTTATTTTAACCTCCATTATTTCAGGAGACACCTCAGCACTGAAAAAGTCACTGACCACAAAGAGGGCTGGTATCTTTAAGTGCACACTGATCAAAAATGGAAGCTTTCCTAAACAGAACTGTCTCACATAAATCAATAAAATGCACTTGTGTGAATTCAACATATAATTATTTATAGCAATAACATCAACAAGCTTATTCAGTATTACCATTTCTGTACAGGTGTTAAGATACCACGACGGTGACGGCCACAAAAATGTTGCTTAAAAAGTGAATTTCCATTCTTTCAGCAACCATTTACTTTGTCAAATGTAAGCGACGTTTTTTTTAGCAAAATTCCTAAGAATCATATTCAAGTTCACAAACGGTGGCGTAGCTAGGATTTTTCAAGGGGGGGGTGGGGGGCTCACTCTATGTCAAACCCAGGGTACTTACCAGATTGGCATGTCGATATCCAGGCCTTGTTTTACTGAACGTGACATTTTTTTCAGTTTTCGGATGAGCAGTGACTGTGGGTGGAGGGACAAGCCTACAAACTAGCTGCATAGATTAATTACGTTCCACGTAGCATAAATTGCTCTATTTTAGTTATGGAAAGGAACATGGTCCAGCGCAAATGGAGTAAGCAAGAAAAGGAAAAGATTTATTGCATGTTGATTCTTCAGATTCGTGCATTTTGGCCACCTGAATTATAGGGACATAAAACAATAATCTCATAAAGGGGAGGTTCACGGGTTCCCCAGGACCACCCCCTAACTACGCCCCTGATGAGGAGAAAGAAAATTTCACCATCGCTTGTTTATGTCCTCCATAAAGCATGAAATTTGGCATTTTCTTGTCTTGGTTGTGCAGTGATGGCTAAAAAAATGTACAAAATAGCGTGATGCACGTGCAGAGTTGTTCCTTTGCCTGTTCATTTCAACCTATTGCCTTTTTGACGTTCTCTTTGTCGTCGCCGTTGTGGCATCTTAATAAAGTCCCTAATGATAATTTTTTTATGCCGTCTTTGTTGCTTCATTATTAACAAACCCCAGCCCAACCTCTAATCAGGGGGAACCTCTATTCAAGGGACACTTGCTTTGGTCCTGAGGGTGTCCTTTGAAAAGAGGTTTCATTGTATTCGTTTTATCTATTGCTTCAAATATATTTTTTTATTTCAAAGTTCACTTAACAACTTTCTGTGCTTTGCACTGTGAGCCTGTTGACTTTCTTGATCGGTATTATTATGATAATCTTTGATAACTAAGACTTTTTTGTGCTCCATTTCTTGTACACTGTACAAGTTAAAATTCACACCAAATAGTATTGCATGAAACCTGAAATGATGCGACAATGGCCGCTATTGTCAAGTGAAATTTATCCTATGTTATAAAGTTATTCTTCAGGTATTATTTAGTCTACTACACAGCCGTTTTTAGTGTCGTCACTCAAAGCTCCTCCCCACTAACGGCTAGTGGGAAGGAGCGTTGCGTGACGACACTAAAAACGGCTGTGTAGCAGACTAGGTGTTATTAAGTCAGTCCGATAATGAGTTTTTGTGTGTCTTGCATAAAAATAGTTATCATCTTAATATTTTTTTTTACCACTTATTACCCTTCTTTGTTCAAATCATAATCTTTCATCTAATGTCGGGGAGAGAAGATGTTGCCTGGCTTGCTCATGGTAGGGAATTAAGGGAGATGTGGTGTTGCCCTCTTCCTAAAGGTCTGGGGACGAGCCAGGGACCACATGGTCTAGTGTATACTGGGCAACCTCATAGGGATTGGCTGGGAAAACAATGAACAAACAAAGTAACAATGGAAACTAGCCCGAAACAAAAGAGCTGCGACATAGGAATCCAAGCAAATTAGAGGTTCTAAAGAGCTGCAAGGTTACGGTTTTGACAAATGATGTTGAGCTAAACATATTGCACAAATTTTGCTGCAGCTGATGGCGACTTGGTTAAATTAGCCTCCGAAACGCATATCTACGTCCGGTTTTTCGGAGGGAGCGAAGCGACAACCGGAAATACGTCTGCGTTTCGCAGTCTATGGTTAAATGGGGTGTGAATGCGGTTGTTTTCAGTTGTTAATTTATGGTAGCGGAAATGTCCGCTTATAAGAAGGTCCCTTTTTTTGAAGTAGGTTCTTGTTCTTGGGGTACTTATTGGCAATTTAGGCCAGGTAGGTTCTTAATTAGGTTCTTACGAGTAATTTTTATGAAGGACATAATAGATTGTTTATAATGAGAAAAATCAATAAATTTTCTGTTTATTCACAATTATGATAACCCTAACAAAACTTATTACCAAATATCATACAGTTTAGTACAGTATGTTTTTGTTGTACTTAAATTTACAGCTCAAAGTTACACTCCTTTGTTAAATGGTTTATCATAATTTAACAGTAAAAATTAACCAGAAGAACCTGCTTGATTATATTTAGCTTGCCTAAACAGGTTCTTGTATTCTTAGGTATTAAAGTGCAGATTTCTGCGGGAGGTTCTTAACCACAGGTTCTTATTAGCGGGTGTTTACTGTAACTGCCTCTATAGTCAAACCAGTCAAACCTGTATTAAGCGGACCTCTATAAGCGGTCACCAATTAAAGTCCTGGAAATAGCTTCCCTTAATTATTGTAAAAACTGATCTGTATTTAGCAGTTATATCTATTAAGCAGCCGTGGTCACCTATTTTCGAGGTCCCAATCAGTAATTTGTTATTGCCTTTACCTCTATTAAACTGGCCCTTTGACAAGATGTGCCACACTAGTGCAAAAGCATACACTGTGTATGTGAGGTGTTTAGTGGTCTTTTACAGACTTTCCAACATCCCCCAAAAGGCAAAAAATGTGAGATTCTGAACCTTGAGCTAGGAAGAGTATTGCAGGGAAATGGGTATAAAGCGGGGGGTCTTAAATTATGGGGCAAAACAAGGATCGTGGTTAATTTTTATACTGAAAGATTACAACTGAACCACCGTAGATTTTGGTGCCTTACTTATGAGTCAAAAAAGATGATGAGGGAAAGGATAGATCTTTTTGTTTTTTCTTTGGTCCGTACATTAAGTTGAGGACCAAAAATTTACCAATCTAGAAAAAGAAAGATAAGTTATGGTGAAAAAAAAAAGAACGAAAATATAAATATGAGCGGTCTTGACAAATGATTTTGAGCTGAACATATTGAACTCACTGTGCTGTAACTGAGGGCATAACTGCTTATCCTGTAGCAAGTGAGATCTCAGTGAAATGTGCTGTGAATCGTTGTGTTTAGTTGTTATTTTGTAGTAACTACTGCTACTATAGTCAATGTAACTTAAATTATATCATTATCTTTACTTACCGTTTCAGTTTTACTTTCTGCCTGAAACTACAATGAAGGTCACCAAGGATACAGTTACAATTAGCGAACTATATGTAAAAAGAGGATTTTATCGTACTGAAGGACACACTGTTCAACTAAAAGATGCTGATCCAAATGAGCTTCAGCTTTTTATTGACAATATGCCCGCCACTAGCACAGGTAAGAGTTTGAAATATGGTTTTTGATAAAAAGAGGAATAGGATTAAACGTACTGTATGCACGTAAGTTTAGAAACAGGTAGCTCAAGCTTATGACGGGAGTAGTTAGTTTGGGTTTTGAATTGAGAAGCACATGGTTAAACCCGTACATATGTATGGATAGCTGGGCTTAAGGTGACTCGAACCAGTTTTCGGGGGTACCATCCTACTTTGAAGCTCTCTGGTATCCCCACCTTTACGTTTATCGTAAGTCTAACACATAGAATGGATAACATATAAATCAATCTACAATATAACATAACATTTTTGGCGATCGGAGTAAATGTCACGTGGTTATAATGCCGAGGGATACATCTCCTAGTTTATTAGATATAATCGTATGAAGTTGGCTTTTCATTTTCGCATAAATTATGACCTAAATTTGGAAACCGCTGAATTTCTCGACTTGGGTCTTTGCGATTTTGGTGAAACTCTGTTCAGCGCAAGGCACTAATGCGCACTATGTGTAGCCGAGAGATTTTCACGAAAAAATGCCGGCAACAGCAGATTTTCGACTCACACCTCAAAGGGGCGTGGCCTTATTATTGTATTGTAATGACTGCGAAGCAACTCGGCAAGTAAGGATGCTGCAAGCACCTATGAAAGGCCGGAAAATTAGCGCGAAACGGACGAACCGCTGTCGCAGGGGAGAGTAGCAGTTCGCCTAGGCATGTTTCAAGTTAAGGAAACCTGGATAAGTTCCGGCCGTTTGGGCCTTTAGCTCGTGTGCGTCTTTACCTTTTTACTCTTTTCAACGCGAGCGTACGAATAAGCTTTCGAAATGTAAGAATTATAGAGAATTTTTTTTTTTTTTCAAACCCGATTAGTGCTAAGACACATTGATGAAGGAGTCTGAAGAGTCCAGTCTCCTTTCCTTATCATAGAACCACTGTGACCGACACCAACTCCACTGATCTAGAAGTAGAAAGCTACTACAAACGCATTTGGTGCCCTACTACTAAAATTAAAAATGTGCAATGCGGCTGTGCTCCCGTCACCACTCAATTCATTTGAATGCTCGTCAAGAAGCTGAAAAAAAAAACACTTTTACACCATCTACTAAATTCTCGCCATAGATGGCAGGACGGAATTCCTGATGTAGAGGTGTTCAGGAGGTCGAGGGCTGACTCTGTTACTTTGGAAGCTCTCATCACCTCATATCACCTTTTCTTAGCTTCGCTGGGGAGAAAATTTCAACGGAATAAACTTTTTCAGTCCTCCAAGAGCAGTGTTTTGTGGTAATCTGTGTCGGGAACGATAACACATGACTGCCAGAAACTAAGTTTTAAAAGGTATTATATGTTTGAAATAAGACATGAAAAAGGACACATTAGAAAGACCCAGCTTTAGATCATTCCAAGTGGCTTCGTGCCTTGAAGGAGTCAATTGCCGCAATTAAAGGGAAGGGACGGAAGAATTATCAAAAGGCAAACGCAACGCAAGGAGACTTTTCTCAACAGTCTAAACCTCATATGTGTACATTGCCATCGCCGCTGTCGCTCTGTCAGGTCTGTCACAGCTAACAACCCTGTACAGGACAATCATCATCGGAGACCATGTAGCTGACTTCAGTTGGTAATTATCAGATAATCTGAAAAAAGCTTTGTAGAAATGAAATTTTACGCTTAAAATTGATCGGGTGACAAAATGCTTTTTATCGAATCGAGTGTTAATACGTCTTGTATGAATTTTTTAGCATGCGATATCCTTGGGAGCACGTTTCCTAAAGTTGAAGTCTAACATACATTTGTGCCAGTAAAAATTATGCAGTACTCTTTCATCATTGTTGATCCTAGCAGTTTGTGGGACGTGTGTCACTTATGAACCTAGTAAATGCCTTAGTAGCCTTGCCATCAGTGTCCCTGTATCATTATACAGTACTCTTTCATCATTGCTGATCCTAGCAATTTGTAGGACGTGTGTGTCACATATGAACCTAGTAAATGGCTTATTACCCTTACCATTGGTCTCTCTGACCTTATCATTATACAGTACTCTTTCATCATTGCTGATCCTAAGCAGTATGTAGAACGCGTGTCGCACATAAAGCGTAGTTTAGTAGCAGTTGTTGTTTATTCTTGGGTGTGTCCTCTGCTTTAAATCCTTTAAGTTACAGTTCGTTTTTTTTTTTCTGTTGTTATTTAAGTGTCATATAATATACTCCTCTTCTATCGCTCTTGGCAGTTTTCAGTTGTTTTATTTTTTATTTTTACTTTTTTGGATTCCCTTCAGCAACTATGGAGGATCTACGTGGAGCAAGCGTACAAACGCGTGGAGACTTACCAAGGCCATCAAGGGAAATACAGCAGCACGAAGCAAATTTAGAGAGGCAGCTCAGAGAGATGAGGCAACGGGAAGAAAATCTGCAAAGCCAACTAAGGGAGACACAGCAACGTGAAGAAAACACACAAAGGCAGTTGATGGAGATGCAGCAAAACTCTCAAAGACAGTTAAGAGAGATGCAACAACGTGAAGAAAACTTACAACGTCAGCTGAGGGAGACACAGCAACGTGAAGAAAACTTACAAAGGCATTTGAGGGAGATGCAGCAAAACTCACAAAGTCAGCTGAGGGAGACACAGCAACGTGAAGAAAACTTACAAAGGCATTTGAGGGAGATGCAGCAAAACTCACAAAGTCAGCTGAGGGAGACACAGCAACGTGAAGAAAACTTACAAAGGCATTTGAGGGAGATGCAGCAAAACTTACAACGTCAGCTGAGGGAGACACAGCAACGTGAAGAAAACTTACAAAGGCATTTGAGGGAGATGCAGCAAAACTCACAAAGTCAGCTGAGGGAGACACAGCAACGTGAAGAAAACTTAGAAAGTCAGCTTAGGGAGATGCGGCAGCGATTTGAAAACTCCCAACAACGGGTTTCCACCTTGGAAAGACAGCTTAGAGACAAAGACCAGGAAGTAAATGAGCTTGTGTTAAGTCTTTCGTTAGCCCAGCAAACAATAAGTGAACAGCATCAACAGGAAACATGCGACTGGGTCATTTCCCGCGATGAAATTCAAATGACCAATAAATGCCTTGGCAGGGGAGGCTGGGGAAGTGTTTATGAAGGCGTGTATTGTGGCTGTACTGTAGCAGTAAAGCAAATTCATGATCTGATTCTCTCCCCTCATAACATACGTCTTTTTGAGAGAGAAATGAATATTGCATTCAAATGCCGCCATCCTCACTTGCTACAGTTTATCGGCGCCACTAACGATGAGGGAAACCCTCTGTTTGTGACGGAGCTGATGGAAAAAAGTTTGCGAGCTCTGTTAGAACAGCGACAACTCTCCGAGATAGAAATACGTGTCATTCTTCTGGATGTAGCCCGAGCAATCAACTACCTTCATCAGAAGAAACCAGAGCCTATCATTCACCGGGATGTGAGCAGTGCTAATGTGTTGCTATGGCGACAAGGCGACCAATGGTGGGGCAAAGTGTCAGATTATGGCACTGCTAATTTCATGCAGCAGACCATGACAGTGGCTCCTGGAGCTATGATTTACTGCGCACCCGAGGCACTTACATCAAACCAAACGGTCAAGGTGAGTTTTCTTGAATTTAGGGCTTTTCTGATTCAACACTGTTTCATCAACACGTTTGACATTTAGAAGAAACGCGTTGGTGCATTGATCTTGAGCGCCTAGGATTTTAAGGCCTGGTTGATCGTTTACTCACACAAAAGAAACTCAACTACTCTATGTCCTTCTTCACCTCGGTGTAAAATTGGAAGCAGCAAATTGATGCTGATCTGTTTAGCTTTGTGTGAGCCAAACTAACATTCTGTGCTGAGTGGGAGTGGCAATATCTCTTCACAGTAATTTTCAAGGAGTTATAATTACTCCTCTAGTGGGGCTAATTTAACTCCTTACAGTGGAGTTATTTTTTGGGGAGTTAGTTTAACTCCAAAAAGGAGTTTAAAGAACTCTTTTTCAGGAGTAAAAGTGACCTCAGATATTGACAAGTTAAAATAACCCCAAAAAAGGAGTTATCCTGTACCTAAAAGTTTTATTCCACTTTCAGAGTTAAATTAACTCAAAAAAGAGTCAAAAACAACCCATTTAAGGAGTAAAAATAACCCCATTTCGGAGTTATTTTAACTCCAGACTGGGAGACTCTTTCGGGAGTACAAATGACCCCAAATTCGGAGTTAAATTAAGAGTTAAAGTAACCCCCAAGAAGGGGTTATCCTGTACCGAAAATTTTTACTCCGTTTTTGGAGTTATAATAACTCCCTAAAAATTACGGTGTTGCTGCTTAATTCCCAGCCAAACGGTGGTAACGGTGTTAGTTTTATGCTTCATCGATTGACCTCAAACATTCATCGGTAATCTCTACTACTGTATTGATCGTTTTCCAGGAGTTTACGAAACGAAAACAAGCTGTAGACGTGTGGTTTTCTCATTACAGTCGAACCCCGCTATTTCGAAGTCCCAAGGGAAATGGAAAAAAGTTCGAAATAGCGGGATTACGAAATAACCGGGGAAGCGTAAAGGGAAGGGTAAATCCAAGGGACTTTGTTCTTCCTTCGAAATAGCGAGGACTTCGAATTAACCGAGTTCGAAATAGCGGGGTTCGACTGTAATTGTTCAGTTCGAAAATCGTGCTGGAGACTTAGAGTCAAACCTTTCCAAAACGACTGCCTTTGGGAGAGAGTAACGTCACCGCGCGGGAAAGTGGCCGTTACAGTGAAGTCAGTTCAAGGGTACCCCCGCAAGATTCCATTGATGAATTTATTTTGCGAAAGTCGAATCCGTTGGTAGTTGTAGATTTCTGATTCATCTCTGCATTCTTGGATACACAATTTGCCGTCAATTCACACGCGAAGCAGTTCTGATATTTCTATCAGCATAGTTTCCCTGAATTTGATGTAAATGTCTTCGAAGCAATTTTATCCATTCAAAGATTTTCAATCTGACCAAATACAGAAAAGTTCTCGTTGAAATATTCACTGCTCATTACGCGTGCAGGAATGCCGATTTGAATTTGAAGCTAGTTACGGGAACGACGGATCATTTTTCAAATAATCAGTTCATTAATAGAACATGATATTGGAGGGCGGGGTGTAAAGTGACTCCATGGTTTATTTGGGGGAGGTTGGGGGGAGGAGTTTACAATATCTGGGTGAAGTTTATCCTTCAGCTTAATAAGATCTCAAACAGAATGTAATACTTACAGTCTATCCAGTTCAAGCGTACCCCCCAAGATTCGATTAATGAACTTATTATTCTAAAGTTGAATCCGTTGGTGTTTGTAGATTGGAGATTCATCTCTGCATTCCTGTATGCTTAATGAGCAGTTAATTGACACGCGAGGTACATGCAGTTACCAGTTCTAGTAGCTTTGTTTTCTTGAATTTGATGTAAATGTCTTTGAAGCAATTTTATCCATTCAAAGATTTTTCAATCTGACCGAATACAGAGAGGCTATCGTAAAAACGTCACTGCTAATCACGCATACAGAAATGCAGAATTGAATATGATACTGGTTGCGTAGTTACAAAAAGAAGGAATGATCTAAAATGACCTAAAAACGAGCTACAACGGTATCTAAAATAAATATTTGAAGATGTCTCAAATAACCTTAAATTATTAAACTAATACAGGCAATAGGAATGTAATTTCGCTTACCCCGCATGTGGTTTCGAAAGAGTTCTTCTGTTAAAATATGTCTCTAACATGTTTCCTGAAGAACGCAACAAAGTTACGTTGACACACAACACAACTGGATTAGCATGACACGTAATCCTCTTAGTCGCGCGGCGCAAAGATGGTGACGCGATAATAAGCCAGTTTGCTTAACAAATCAGTTGCCATTAGAGCTCACAGCGCACTTGTTCTACATCAATAAAATCTCCTTTGCTGGGCAAATTCCAATTGTTGTGCTGCGAATTCTGTACCAAACGATCAAGCCTAATTTTAGCATCTTACATATTCCTGGCGAAATTTTATTTAGAGTCTGATCTCAGGTTTAATACCGTCAGGTAAACTCAAGATTTTTGCGCCATCAGCTCTACTCCAATCAAAACAGTGTTGCTGGGCGAACTTTTTTCTTCGTGTCTCCGCACCGCGTGACAAGAAGACTTACGTGACACACTAATCCTGCTCTTTGTCAACGTAAAGTTTATATTGAGTTGTTTATTAGGAAACCTTCAACGGTGTAACTAAGAAGTAGAATTGTTTCGAAACCACTTGCGAGGTCAGTAAAAAAAAAATTAACATTAAAAATGTGTGTATCGTTCATAGGTTGATGTTTATAGCTTTGGTGTTCTTCTTTGTGAAATGTGCGTCCGGGAACTTCCAGATCCTAGAAGGCGTGAACAGCAAGTTCTGCTCATGACGAACCATGTGTTGAGAGGCCTGGTACGGCGATGCCTGCAGATAGATCCTGAAGCGAGACCAACCATGCAGAGGATAATCGATGAACTATCAGGCTCTGTGTAACGTTCATCAAGTATTTTGTCAGAATTTTGTGAAAACTTTCGTAGTTGATAGAGTTGAATCGCTAGAAATCTTTTGTGCGGGAATTCGTGTGTAATTGTTTATCGTGACAATGTAGTTCACACAAGTGTTGCTAGAAAACAAATTACTCGGTTTGAAAACAGGTTTACAACTTATTTGCTTTTAATTTAGTTTGTAAAAGCAATGTTCTTTTCTTATATTACAGTCAGTGAAATGAGGCTTTTTGACGTGATAGATGAAAGAGAAAGCGAGGTCTTCTATTCTCCGTAACGTTTTAGTAATGGTGCCCAAAAGCCAGATATATTTCTCATTTACCGTTGTGGGAAATGGATTTCTTTAACCAGTATGTTTTGTTTTCCCAATGAATTTGGCCTTTTGTCTTTTCATAAAGTATGCGTACATAAGCACCTGAATAAGACGAAATTTAAAAGAAAAAGTTATGTGGATTATTGGGTGCAGTCACGCTGGCGATTTTACTCATGGGCAAATGGCTGTTGCCCACGTGGAAGCAACTTTTTGTGTGTAACCAATCTCCCTGAGGTGGAATTTCCTCGGGAACGTTTCCATGGATACGTCAAAAAGAACAAAAGACAGTTCATGACAGTTCCCGAGTTACGTTCTATGGGTTAAATAAAACCTAAGGCGGCACCAAACAGTAGAAAATGCAATGTTCTTGGCGCCAAATCCTACTCGTGCTGTCAATTTTTTTTAAGTTTTTCAAAAGCACCTTGAAACACCCCAAAGTATTCTTTACATCAGTGTTCAAGAATTCTCTCCTTATGAAGTCGTTGACACTTTTTTTGTAAATTAAGCCCGTACTTTTGATTGTTAAGCGACAATTTGCCTTTGTTTACAACGACGTTTTCCCGCGATACCAGGTTCAAGTTTTTTCTTCCCCCTTGGCGAATTTATCGCTGTGTAACTGCAAACATGAAAGTGATCAAAACCCAGAGTGAACCCAACCCAAGCTATTTCCCCATTTGAAGCCTTGGAGAAGACGTCTAGTGTGACCGCACCTACTGTCACATGACCTACATTGAGAAAACAAAGCATAGTACAAGCGAAAGAGGTTTATAGCAAATGCTTGCTTGGGATTAACCTTGTTAATAGAGGTCAGGCTTGGCTGAAGATCGCTGAGACGTCAGGCTATATCCTTAGCCTACTTTTTGTATATGATCGTTACATCAGGAGTTTTTTCTTTTTGTAAAGACAACTGAACATTTGACTAACGACCATGAAAAAGTTATATTCCTTCATAAGCAAATAGGTTACTTTTAAAATTTTTTAGTTTAATTCAGAAATTACTCCCTTCTTAAGAAGGTCATGCGCACGAAGCATAAAAAATTGGTCGAAGAGGTCGCTAAAATTGTGACAAATTTGAGGATGTTACACTGAATTAATTATGCGTAGTAGTTCGGTAGACATTTGTAGTTAGCGTTTGCTCTGCCAGTAGTAGGTAACTTACTCATAAAGCAGGGTTTGTTTGTTTGTATGTTTAGTACATACACAATGTACATATGAAGTGAAATAGACAAAAATTCAATTGGCTGAGCCGTTAAAGCTGCGCATAGTAAAGCCCATTGGGTATTTTTAATCAAAAATTCCTACCCAAAAGGTAACTTACCTTTAAAATGGAATTTTTTCTTAATTCATAGTTACCTACTTATTAACCAGGAGACACGCGTGAAATAGACAATGTTACAGAAAAAGACATTATTGAGTGAAGACACAAGTATATATATAATGGCTTTTGAAACGTGTTAGGATATACAATTAAACATGCGTATTAGTAAGCAATTGTAATAAGACTTTCCTATCCAATAGATTATGTTAAAAAAGTAGATTGCAAATCAATTCAGATATGACTTACACGTAGAATAGACAATATTAATTAACGAAAACGAGTAGATTGGTCACTGATATGATATACTATAAGTGTTTCCTATTCAACAGACAACTCGACTTATATAGTAGGATTTTACCCAAATTCATGTTTCTCATATAAAGTGGGTCATACACATGAAATAGACAATATCGAATAAAAGAAACGAGTACGACTAGTTATCTCGCTTATTGCAATGCAAGTCTTAAGGGATATTCAATAAATCTGCAACTATGGCGGCTTTTGAAGCAGAGGCAGAGGTGATTTGTCTCTTGTTGAGACTGGACTCGGTTTTGTTTCTTGTCTCGTGGCCGCAATGCATTTACGGCCAATAATTCTGACGAAAACAGTGAAATGTAATGTACAGCTCCGCACAGCTGCTAAACACATCGTTTACGCTTCGTTAGTGTGGCCATGCATTTCTTGGAAATTGAAGCGTATGAGTTAGCTGATTTATATCAAGACACTTGAAATTAAACCGGAGTATTCTGTTTGGGGGTAAACCCAGCGCTAGGAGCTTAGAAGTTTCAATCTATCCACACTGCCGACCGCAGTTTGAAGAGAGAAAGGTGCATTTTCATCGTGTTAAGATTTGACGAAAGGGATCAAGTTTCATTTATTTAAAAAGAAGTATGTTGCCATGTTTTGGCTCTTGGAATCATGAAGGTGAAATTGCTCCCCTTCAAGGGCTACAAGAGTATGGGAAATCACGGAAAAAGAGCTTTATACGTCAGAATACTTTAATTTGAAAATTAAATGTACCGGAACATTTAAACTTACATTTGTTCCAATGAATGGCGCTTGGTTTAGCTTGAAGTGGAGAGCTCATGCGTCGACATAAAAGGGAAACGCTGAAAATGGTAGGAGTATTTTACTGACAATACCAACTAAACGATGTTTAGCAAGTTACTCATCCAGCGCCGAATCGAAGCGGTTAAGAATTCGCGCCATGTTAGGGTATCAGGATTCCGGATACATGATTCCGGAGTCATGTAGCAGGTGCTTGAAGGAAATGGACTCAAGAAAAAACGGGCACGGGGCGCGCGATGGAAACACGCCACTTCCTCTCCCCTCATGTGTCTCTCTCGCGCGCCTTTTTCTTTCCTGCGCCGTTACTTCCAAGCACCTGCTACACAGGCTATCTTATTTATAACCATAATTAACCTTTGGCCGCAATTAATCGGCCATTAGCAGCCTTGCATCAATAGGAAACAAACGCAATCCTAATTGTGAACGCTTACTGTCTAAAACAATTTGACAGTGAATTGTTTTGGTAAAAATACGTTGCTTAAGTGAAAATATATATTATATACAGCTTTTAATTTCCTTGCGCTGACACGAAAAGTTCTCCGGTATTTTGTGAAGATTGTGAACAATCGCTATCCGATATGTAACACACTATCCACTCTAGGGATCGGCGCGGCGCAGTTTCGCTCCGTTACAGAAATCGCGCCGAAAAGAAATCACCGTTTTTATGTGTGAACAAGAAGCCCTATCCGGTATGATTTTCGAGCCGGCGCAAAAGCTATCCAGTATTAATAGTAATGTGGACATTAAAGCCAAACTTACGCCGTCTGCCGGACAAGTAGAATCCGATGCAGTAACTGTCCTGCGAGCAAATACCTGTGAGTTTATGTCCTTTGGCTACTCGATACCAATATATAGCCATTTCAAAACCTACTTCACGGCAATTAAGAGACTGTTCCATGCTGATGAACATGCTAACCATGTGGAGTCGTTTCCTGCCGCATCTCGCTGGATGATTACTTGTTTGGCTGCGGTCGGATGTTTCCATGACTTGTTGATCATGATCGAAGAGTCAGCTTGTGTTTGGTTTGCATCAACTATGCCCGTCCATTTGTTGTTCCTCGTCCGTTTTCGTCTGTAGAAAAGAGAGAAAACCTTCGTTGATTTATGTTAGCCTAAAAAAACAGCCTACCTTTTGCATTTCCCCTCGAAATATGATGTCTGTCTCGGAGCGAACGCTAATATTCTATCAAAACGGAAGGTCGCTTGCAACTTTTTTAAAAAGGCGTCGTTTACGTTGTGAAACACTGGCAACGTTTGCTTTTTTTTTTTATATTGCATTTCTTTACTTTGTTATAAATTTACTTCATTTGTAAACGTTTTTCCAGGCAAATAGGCTGTTGTAAAACTGCTGATTTTGTTAACGGAGACAAGCAAGCAAGCAAGCAAGCATGTTTTGTCACGGAGACAAGCATATAAATCTACGACAGGTGGATTTCGATTTAAGCGCTCTTGCTTCCAAAGCCTTCAACAACAGTAAAGCGTCGATGGAACGGTTCTTCAGCGACGTTGATTCCCGGGGGGGGTACTGCCATATATGGGCTATATAGGTATGTGCCGCTGTGAAGGGTATGGTTTTCAAGCAGTTTACTCTAGTTTAGGGTATATAAATCAGAGCGTTTGGCTCTAGAATAGGGTATCATTTTTCAGGAAACTGATCAGTTGGTTGAAGATTTTATCTAGACTAGGTACACAGCTACTCTAGGATAGGGGGATTTGTGGAGTTTACTCTAGTATAGGGTAGCAAAATTCAGCTGAACTTGCTCTGGTAAAGGTTAAGGGTTTCAGGCTCCCAGCGGCACATCCCCACCCAGAAATTCCTAAAGTGCCCCCCCCCCGGGCGTTGATTCCTGCATTTGAAGGCAATAAAAAGCGCATAAATATTTTAAATTCATTTCAATCACTCAAATGCGGCTCATCGGTATAAACCGTGTGAAAGTGTGTTCTAATACTTAAATTGAGCCTTAAAATCCCACGGCTACAACTAGATTACAACAAAGCTATTTAAAAGGCTTTGAAACAAGTAACCAAAATGCAAGGAAACAAAATCGTCTAAACAAATAACAGTTCAGTTTCAACTGCTTGAGGCCAAGAAGAGAAAATTTGACAACAACCAGATAAATTCAATCCGTAGCAAATTAAAGAAGCTCTAACACTTTTGAATGAACAGTTGGCGCAGTAGTTTGATAACTTAAAGGCAAAAGCAAAGTTAGTCTAGAAAAATAACGATTTTCGCGTGCCCTGTACCTTTGCTACAAGCTTACGCCACCGAGGAAAATAACGCAAGGAGAAGAGATGTGAAAATAACACAAGTTTCACCTTTCTCGCTGAAATTTCCCGCAGCAGTCGAAGTTTCTAACATTGTTATAGGAGGCAGATTAAAAACGTTTTCATTTTGTGAAGAATGACTTTTCTTTTTCCAAAGCGAAACACGACTAAACTTGTTTAGCGACGTGGAACGATGAAAACCCGACGTCATAAAGACAAAATAGAATTATTTCCTGCGCGTAAAGTTTATGGAACACTTTTTTATCCTCCTATATACTGCATTACATTGACATCCATTACAACTGTTCATTTTGTTAATAACAATGACACGTGAAACGTTACTCTAAAGGCTACATAGACGATTTCTCCGGATTCGTCAAGAATATGGAAACTTCAGATTACTGGATTCGTTATATCCATAGGCGTACGGGCAATTTTTTGCCAGGGGGGGCGGTAATCCATTTGCCCAAAAAATTCTTGCAAGTTGCCCAAATTTTTACAAAACAGTCGAAAGGAAACTAGGGCCATGCAACAAAATAGGCCGTACTGGCATATGAAAGTGGCTCGATACAGTTTTTCAGAGTCAATACCTGCCAAGTTTGAGCATAAACTTCGTCGCCATAAACAAGCATTTGGAAAAAATTGCCACCACAGTTGTATTAGATAAAGAGGGAAATTTGTCATGATCAGGGTTGCAATGACATCGGAGCTGTCATAGCAATGAAATGACGCCATTACCTTATTCTACTTGCAGCAATATTTCTCACTGGTAACTGTTATTACAAAATCGTTCAGGGGAGCTCTTTCCTCCAATAGTCGCCTCGATGTTCGTGAAGTTAAAACGGAACTGTAAGAGCGTTATCGAGATATTTTGGGATGAAGTTTTTATTGTTAGAAATAAGGTAAAAAAGGAAAATCTTGATGTTTAGTCGCAATCTGAAGAAAACGAAACGCTTTTAACATGCAATTTCACCTCATTAAAAACGTGTGTGAAAGATCATGGAGATAGCTCCTGCCAATTGCTATAAAGAAGGATTTGATAAGCGCTCGATCTTGTTAGGGGTTTTGTAAACATTTCGGTCTACTTAAACAAATTAATGAATAATTTTTAAACCGCTCGATAGATTTTTTCAAAAAAAATATGATTCTTCTCGTAATTCAAACTGAGAATTAGTCAGCCACTTCTTCACTTTCAGACCCATTGCTAATGCGTGTTCTACCACAAACTGTTCTAGGAGCGGAAGTGATTCTAGAAAGTTATGCGGAAGTTTATTCTAATCAATTCACGACTGGAAATAGCCTATTCTAGCTCGTGCGGTGAAGTACAGTGCCCAACAATAAAAAAAAATCCGCATATGATACCCTTCCCTTATAACCAGAAACTCATCACGTGCTAGGCAACCACTGTCTCGTGTGAATGTAACTGAATTATTACTCCGACTTCTGGTTAAAATAGGAAATATTTATCTCTTCAAAATAATAATAAAAAAAAACATGGAAACGTCTTTAAAAACTGGCTTTGTCCAAATTTTCTCTTGCTGCCCAAAAAATCTGAGTTGCCCAAACTTTGGGGGGGCTGCAGCCTCCCTCGCCCCCCCGGCCCGTACGCCTATGGTTATATCGTTTACATGTAGATCCCCGACGCGGGGCACTGCCTGACCTTATTTGGCCCCATAAGTGGGTTTGTACCGCTGAACAGTGTATGGTTTTCTTTCACAATCTTGAGTGTTGAACAAGGTATACATAAATTGTCGTTCTTGAAAGGAGTGTCTTTTTGGACCGGAAGCCTTTCCAAAGAATTAATGCGACGGTTCGCGATGAGTTCAGTCTACGTACTACCAACAATGTTTATTCCAAGACAACTAATTTCATAATGTTACTTTGAAAAATATTTCTATTCTGTATGCAAGGAAAAGAACGAATTAGGGCCATAAAATAGGGTCTCTTTTGTTAAACAGGGTTGCAAAAGGAACGATTTTTGTCTTCAACCGGGGTCAGGGTTTGAAAACGTCTCTTGTGTACCTCATGGAACAGAGTGTCTCAATGGGGTGTTAGCTTTGACGATTGACGGTTAATTTTAACTAATTTTTATGAGTGACGGTCAAATTTTAAATCCAAAATGAAGAAGTAATAAAGAAAGAAAGAAATAAGTAATGATTTGGAGGTAGCACATTCACAAAATAGTTCTTCATCAGGCCTGATTCCTAGTCGAATTGGAATTTGGAAATGTTCGTTTTTGAGGAGAGGGGAAAACCGGAGTACTCAGAGAAAAACCTCCCGGAGCAAAGGAGAGAATCAACAACAAACTCAACCCACATATGGCGTCGACGTCGGCATTTGAACCCGGGCCACATTGGTAGGCGCTAGGAGGCGAGTACTCTCACCACTGCGCCATCCACTTGATTCGCAAAACCAAAAACTTTTGACGGTTGACGATTCTTGAGAATCGTTATTGAGTCCAAAAGTTGAATTAAATATAAACTTCGTTATTGCCCCCGCAGGCATTTAGCCCAGAAGGCGAAATCTCGAGGAGGCACTCTAGTAACTCGCGCGTATATTAAGGAAAGTACTTACAGATGAAATGTACAGTCAGTAGGCCATAAAAAATCTCGATTTGCTTGAACAGGGGCCGCGAGGAATCGGTAGGTAATGATGACGTTTCTATTGTTTGCGCCCGCAAGTACGAAATGGTTAGAATGACGTTAAGACAGAAAATCCCGAAGGGGCCGCTTAGGTCACAGGGTCCTGAGGAGTTCGTGTGAATAAATGAATTACTTATTTTAAGTCTCACCTTGAAAAATGTCTATACCTGTCACTTAGCACGATTAATTAGCCCAGTAGGATCTTTATGAATCTACTGTAAACGATTTCTTCGCTTCTTATCTGACCCAGATCGACTTTGTTGTTCGCCGTGTTGAAAATCAATAACCGCAAGCCATATCCTCGCTGGCGCACGGCACGTCGCCCGAAGGGTGACCGAGGCACAAAGTGCCAATCTTGCGAGCCCTCACGGTCTCTTGGTTTGCGGTATATAGAATGTGTAACGACGAAACTGTAACGCGATCAAAATAACCCATTTTTTCAGAGGTTTTCAACGGGTTTTGATGTTCTAACGACAAACACATCTCCTTTGGACCCTGTGACAAAGCCGGATATGACAATTCATACCGATATCAGTGAAATAATTGGTAAGTGCAGACATGTCTTGACGCTTAAGGCATCTTTAGCTCGGGGGGGGTATTCAATAAATTTTTATACGGGGAGGCTCCGCCCCTAGGTCCAACCCCTTACCCTTTTAAAAACCATTTTTCACGGAAAAGGTACCCCTTTAGTATATCTTCTATCGACAAATGGTACTCCTTTCACATACCTTGTTTAGAACTTTGTATCCCTTTTAACTGCTGTAAATGCACTGTCTTTTAAATAGGAAACAATCACAAAAATTGAAAGTTTTTTCGATTTTATAAAGCTATAAACTTCATCTGTTAGGCCTTTGTCCCTTTCGCAAACCCAAATGACAGATTTCCCTACCCTTTCGTATGCTCCCACAAGTGAACTTCCTACCCTTTCATATACCTGAAGCCTGAAAAACAAACGGCGGGGATCAATAGCAGTATATATTAAAAAATATATATCATAAAATTGTGCTGAACAGTTACAAGAAAAAATTAGTAATAAAACAATCTTTTATTTATCGCACACATCACCTGAACAATGTGATCATAATGAACTCGAACTCGAACTCGAATCCAAACTAGATGTTTCGGGATTCGAGCCTACGGCTTGAAATAAATGGGTTTGGAATTGACTTTCGGCCTGAGCACCTTAGTTCAAGTTTCACTACCTTGAACAAGTTTAGTCTAGTAACCTGCGAATATGGCCGTTATCTCTCCTCGCTCCATGTCGTCTTACTCTATCCAAATAGTCCAACCTTTACCGGAGTTGCACGAGTTAGTTCTGCATCCAGTCAATCCAACTCTCTTCGTCAACGATAAAAAGCACACGGTCATGATAACGAATAAAATTAAACGAATTCTGTGGATAAAAGTTGCATGACTCAGGTTTGGATATTTTCGTCACTTGGCTTTTTGAAAACTGGAAAATTGTAATATCCATCTTTAAATAAGAATATATAAAAATGTCAAAATACAAAAGATGATACCTCCGAATAAACACCAAATGTCGGGAGCAAACTTATTTTGGTAATCTTTGTTCATTTTATTCGACGTTATATTCAGTTTAGGACCGGGAATCATTCATACTCCAATTTACTCCTAGCTTTCTCTTTTGTTTAATTTTTTAATATTGCTTTTTGGACAAGGTTATTGAAATTACGTGTTCACGTCATTTGCTGTATTACTTCCCATTATACTACGACATGAGAAATTTCTGCAATTTGATTGGCCTAGAGCAGTGGTAGAAGTATTTTCAGCTTTTTTGAAATACCTACATGTGAAAATTACAAGCCTTTTGCGGGTAGTAGTATGAACAAATAATGTACGTGATAGTTGGCATAAATACCACAAAATTGCCTCGTATAACCATTTTGAATTATCACTCGTGGCATTCATGCCAACAACAAATAATGCTATAACCTATGCAAATTTTTAATGATGGCATGTTACATATTGTAAGGACCGCTTTTTACGTGGAAATACATGTGATTTTACATGATAGGCCTCCGGGATGTTAATAATTTATTTATCCAATAAATACATGATTAGCCTGGCTAGTTGACAAAGGCAGTGGTGAGGGGGGTGTCAGGTCCCCTGTAATTTAGGGGGTCAGTCTCGGGACATGCTTCCGTTCACAACAAAGTTAAAAACCAAATTCTCAGAAGCGTAATTTCCAGCATTCTGAGGATTGAATAAAGTGATGGCAGTGTTAAGGACAGTTTTCATTACGATTATTTTCTATGGGTTAAGTCTTGTTCAATGAGGTTGTTTCTTTCCATTATGAACTGTCAAAGGCCGTTTGTTTTTAAAGAACTTTAGATAGAGCGGCAGGGCGGTCCGAGACCTAAAAGCGATAAAAGAACGGTAGCATAGCTGTAAGGGAATTTAACATTTTCTATGTATTCTAGCAACAGCGTTTAATTGTCCTGAAATAACGTTTGGTGCAATGATTGTCATATTTTTCCAAAGCCGCTGGCCTGCTGAACTGACTGCAGGGCCTTGCCCTCTCTGTCCCGTAATTCTCACTTGATAATACGTATTTCTACTTTCAGGGAAACTAACAAATACTTCAATTATTGAAATGTTTTATACATTTTATTCCCGGCCTTTTAGTAAAACAGCTTCTTAGCATGTATATGGAAGATGCGCGTTTTAAAGACAAAGAGAAAAGGATTCGAAATAACTCTGCAGGGGAGAGGGTGGGCATCGTCTTGTAGCGGAGTAAACTTGTTGTTTATGGCATCACTCAATGTGTTCAGGACTGAACGACAATATTTTGTGCTTCCGGGCTGGAAATAAAGAGAATGTTTAAGAATAGTATCTTTTAAAAAAACCAGACCCGGGGGTTTTCCTATATTGGCCTACGGCGGGGGGGCTCCGCCGGAAAGGGTTACCTATCATGGTGTTTTTCATTAGCTAGTTTCTTACACAATTTTTGATTAGTCCGATTTGAGTTCAATGTTGACAAGCCAAAAGCAACTAATACAGTATATATATACAGAAAACGAGAAATCCAAAGACTAGTGCAACGCTGATTCAGAACAACGTGTATTGTTTTTTTATAACAATATTTCGGCTGGCCATACCAGCCTTCCGACAACCTTTTTCGAAATAGCTGTATAAGAAAGAGTAGTGATTTCACTTGTTGAAGTATATTAAGGGGTAGGGAAATCTGTCATTTGGGTCTGTTAAAGGGCCCAATAGGGCTAATAGATGAATGAAATGGCATTGAAAAGTCCAGAAAACGTTCTGTTTTTGAGATTAGTAGCCTGTTGACAGACTCTCTACTTCCTCTTCAAAAGTCCGTCGAGCGCGGGTGATAAAATGCAAACCGCAGGGGATTTATTGACCACCAGTGCAAGAAAGTAGGAACAAAAAAGAAAAATAAAACAACTTCGGTGTACAGGCTATTCTATGTAAAAAAAAGTGCATTTACAGCAGTCAAAAGGGATACAAAGTTCTATAAACAATATAAACAATTATATGTGGAAGAGGCACCATTTGTCACTGATAGAAGGTATGCGAAAGGGGACCTTTTTCGTCAAAAATGATATATAAAAGGGTAAGGGGTTGGATTTTCTGGAGTTTTCTTTTTGTTTTCATTGTTGGTTTGCATGAATTTTTTCAAGCGTATTGGCCTGTATAAAATGTTTTTGCTTTCCCCATCCCTCTCCATCATTAAACTGTTTTAACTGTCCGTTCCTAAAACAGCAAGTATCGGACGAGAACATAACCTACACTTAGGCAGTATTTTTCGTTTCGCTTGCGCCGTAGACCATTTTCGCCTGGGTAAGGCGAAACGAGCGAACTACAAAAGAGAAAATCTTAAAAAAGTGAAGCAGGTCCGACAGGTTAAAGATAGAGTAGTAATCCCGGTGGCGACATCCCACTTATAAAAAAATGAAAAGAGAAAATCGTGGCTGGGAAAATTCCCTGTCACATATTTTTATGTGCCGGGTTTACGCTTTTTTTAAGTGGTTGCCTCTCCATTCAGTCACACTGAGAATTTCTCTATTTGCCTGTATTTGTCAGCATACTTTTACTTGAGCACAGAGCATCGTTTTCAAACATTAAGCATTTTGAGGAAGATGAAAAACGTCACCTTGAATGTGCATTTTGTTGATCTTGTCTGAGTTTTCTTTCCCCCACATGGGAAATAAGAGGGTCTCAATGGGGTGGTGGCTTTTACGGTTCGGCTAAAATTTTGGCTCTTCTACGGCTATCGGTTAATTTTTTTCAGTTACGGTTAACGAAAAAGTTAAAAATTAACTTCTTTTGTTTCAAAAAGTTAAATATTAATTAACCTGTATTTTTTTGTATCTTTAAATCAAAATATAGGTCTTCGGATCATCTCGGGATCAAATAAGCTATTGTTTTGAAAAATTTTAACATTTGATAGATCATACTTTTTATAAAGTATTGCACTTCTTTTTTTTTTTTTTTTTGCTAAATTTTTTATTGAATTAAAGACGAGTTTTACAATGTTACTTCAGAATAAACATTAATTAAATTAATATACAATTCTACTTAAAAAACAAGAAAAAGGATAACAATAACAACGAAATTATATGTGTATATTACAACAACCACGATAACAATAAAGATGCCTACTAATTTTAACGAGCCTACGTGTATCAACTACTACAAAGTACATAAGTTAGCTTCTCCCACTTTTGATAATGAAAAAGAAGTTTATTTTTCTCCCTGGCGATATGGAGCTCAATATTGAAGACACGTCTTGCCCTAGCAATAAAACCTCTAATTGACGGTACGCTATTATGACATCTCCTACAGTAGATCTATAATATTTAGCTAATAACAAAATATGATTAATTAGAATATAGTCGTCTACAATATCACATTTTCCAAATATCACATCAGACTCATTAATTGTCTCAACATGAACATCATTATCTCTTAGCCAGGACAAGACATGCTTCCAAAACTCAGAAGATATCCTGCAGGAGAAGAGTAAATGCTCAACAGATTCCGCTGCTTCTTGACAGAAAGTGCAGTTTGGCGATTCCACTACACCAATTAAATTAAGTTTCACGTTTGTAAAGAGTACACAATTTAAAATTTTGTAATGAAATTCCCTGATCTTTGTGTCCAAAGTGCAATGAAAGGCCAAAGTGTAAGCCTTTTCCCAATCAATATCTATATTTGAGTACTTGTTTGATAATTTCTGTTTTGCGGTGGGCGCAATTCAAAAACATTTGATAGATCTGTTTAGGAGAGATATCAAGGATTGGCACTACATTACCACTCGGCAACTTAATAGTTGGGGTAATCGGTATGGGATTAGCTGATGGTACGTTTGTAGATGCTTTAATAAGTGAGCGCCATTCTGCGGGAATCGAATTGATAATACTCATAAGAAAAAATCTTTGTTCAGGGTTGGTAAGTGAAGAGAAGTCGCACGAGAAGGAGTTGTTCGCAGAAATTAAATCCTTAATCTTTACGACGCCTAAGTTTACTATATCTCTTCTATACATCGATTTTTTTGTCATAACAAAGAAATTTGTTGTTCCAGATAATTTCGTTAATGATTTCCTCGTAACAACTTGGAGTCTTCCCATTAACCTCCGACCACGCATCGAAGCATTCCTTATAATATGCTGGTAGATTGATTTTCAATTTAGAAGTCTGAAAGTTGCAGTGCAATACAAAACGTTCTCCAACTGGTAACAGAAGTTTGTCTAGGATTACTTTCCAAGGACTTGAGTAATCCTCTAATAATTTCTTTAAACATGTTATTCGTTTAGCCCAAATCATAGATTGAATGTCCAACATTTTGAGTCCACCCATTTCTATATCAGATATCAATGCAAGGCGCTTCACTTTGTCTTTCCCATTCCAAATAAAGTTGTAGAGAACTGAGTTTGCCTCATTAACTGGTATAACCGAAGCTCTGAACATAAGCTTTGGGATAGCGAAAGTTTTGACTATCTGTATTCTTCCTAAAAGGGAGAGCCCTCTCCATTTCCATACGTTGATTGATTCCTTTATACTTTTTAAAGTTTGACTAAAGTTAAGGTTGTTCCTTTGTCTATCATCATAACCAAAATATATCCCCAAGATTTTTATGATTTCACAAATACTATGAGTTGGGAAGTCTTTCTCCTGTAGGATATTATCTCCTAGAGGCATGATTTCTGTTTTTTCATCATTCACCATTAGGCCGGAACACTCTCCAAAAGAGTTGAGAATATGAAACAGAATTGTATAAGATGTTTTGTCTTTTAAGATACAGGTCATATCATCTGCAAATAGAGACAGTTTAATCATTTCTTCTCCAATTTTAAGCCCTTGTACATTGCAGTCCTCTCTTATTTTTATAGCTAGGGTCTCAAGCGCTAGTATGAAGAGGTAAGTGGAGAGTGGATCCCCCTGTCTGACACCTCTACCTAGTAGAAAAGGACCAGTCGTAAATCCATTATTTAATACACAGCTGGATGCATTTTTGTACAGAACACGCATCCACTGAATAAAAGATGGGCCAAAATTAAATTTGTGTAATGTTCTGATTAGAAATCGAAAGTCTAGAGTATCGAAGGCTTTTTCAAAGTCAATTGCGATCAAAAATCCCGACCGACTGTTCCGTTTGGTGTAATCCACAATATCATTAATCGTTCTAATTGCGTCAAATATGGACCTACCTTTAACAAATGCATTCTGACTGGGATGTATTAAATTTGGCAAGACCTTTTCCAGGCGCTTCGCTAAAACTTTAGAAATAATTTTCGCATCAACGTTGATTAGCGATATAGGTCGCCAATTTTTAATTACCCGTTTATCCTTTCCTTTTTTTCAATTAATGTGATTATAGCCTGTTTTTGCGCGTTTGAAAGTTCTCCAAACTCATAAGAGTAATTGATGCAGTCTACTAGAGGTTTCCCAATCAAAGACCAAAAAGCCACATAGAATTCTATTGTTAGTCCATCGTTCCCAGGCGTTTTATTGCACTTCTGATAGTATTTTACACATAGAAATGTCAATAGTCAATTTAAAAATAATCTTTGTGAAAGAGCAAAAGCAGACACGCGAACGCCCAACTCAAGGCCGGGGCGCGACATTCATTATAACAGAAATGGCCGTTTTCACACTAGAGAAGGATTATTCGTGTGAGACGGGTTATCCGTTTGATGATTCGCGTCAGATAGGTGATACGTCTTAATTTGGCAATGGAATAGTTTTAATTTTGAATAAACAATCCGCCTGACTTTTGAAGACAGGATTATCCGTTCCAGATAGCCTGTGTACAGCCGCCCCCTCCCCTCAGAAAAAAATCGGAGAAGGGGTGTCTGTGGGGAGGGCGCGACTGTACACAGGCTAGTCTCAGACGGATGATCCATTTCTAGGTCTAGTGTGAAAACGGCCAATAACAAAATTCCCGTGTCCAGTGTTTCTAATGATAGCGAAGGACTGTACGGAACGACTGTCTTGCCGTTGCCTTGTCCGTAGGCCGCATTATTCCGCGCGGCTGATGCCTTTCGGGTCATGTGGTCCGAGCGAGTTCGCCACTGAAATGCCTTGACCGAGATTGCCTGGGAAGACGCGGAACAGGTACTAGGCATGGCGATGTCTACCGTAGCGTCCGAGAAAAACAGGGAAATGTTGTTTATCGGCAACGTGTTTTACAAACACTGACATCTCTGCGTGTTGTTTCAATACTGTTTTGAGGGCACGGCCTCCCGAAAATTGCAAATATTAATCCCCAGCAAGAAGCCACACTTTCGCTATAGAAAAAATTAGTTCCCCAAGAAAGCGCCGGAAATGGAGCCTAGGTCTTGGTTAACACCTAAAAGGCACTTCGCCTAACGTGCGTACGGAGACACGCTAGCCGGGAAATAAAAAAACGCAACCATAAGTGAGTTTAGTACCTTCCTTAAAAGTAGCAAATCTAGGGAACACTTTCTTTTACGGTGAACTCTTTTTTACGCTATTTACGGCTAACGGTTAAATTTTTTAAATTTTTACGGCTATGGGCTAAATTTTTGGCCGTTTTACGCCTATCGGTTAATCCCATTGAGACCCTAAAATAAAACAAACGAAAGAAAATAAAAAACACTTCAGAGCACAAATGCAGCCCATAAGTCCTTGCGGCTGGTGCGATTTTTAGTAGGACGAGAGCCTGGGTACGAGGTGCTCGGTAACAAATCCGTGTTCTCCTACACGAATATAAAAAATCCAACTAAAATACCTTCATGTAACATGTAACTATGTGTCACTCAACATAACTATGTATCACTACCCATCACAACACACAACTACACATCACTACATATCACTACCCATCACTACACATCACTACCTATCACTACACATCACTACCCATCATTACACATCACTACCCATCACTACACATCACTACACATCACTACCCATCACCACACATCACTACCCATCACTACCTATCACTACACATCACTACCCATCATTACACATCACTACCCATCACTACACATCACTACACATCACTACCCATCACTACCTATCACTACACATCACTACCTATCACTACACATCACTACCCATCACTAAACATCACTGCACATCACTACCCATCACTACCTATCACTACACATCACTACCCATCATTTCACATCACCATCCATCACCACACATCACTACCCATCACTACCCATCACTACACATCACTACCAATCATTTCACATCACCATCCATCACCACACATTACTACCCATCACCACACATCACTACCCATCACTAAACATCACTACACATCACTACCCATCACTACCTATCACTACACATCACTACCCATCATTTCACATCACCATCCATCACCACACATCACTACCCATCACTACCCATCATTACACATCACTATCCATCACTACCCATCACTACACATCACTACCCATCACTACACATCACTATCCATCACTACCCATCACTACACATCACTACCCATCATTACACATCACTACCTATCACTACACATCACTACCCATCATTACACATCACTACCCATCACCACACATCACTACACATCACTATCCATCACTACCTATCACTACACATCACTACACATCACTACCCATCACTACACATCACTACCCATCATTACACATCACTGTCCATCACTACCCATCACTATCCATTACTACACATCACTACACATCACTACCCATCACTACACATCACTACACATCACTACACATCACTACCCATCACTACCTATCACTACACATCACTACCCATCACTATCCATCATTACACATCACTGTTCATCACTATCCATCACTACACATCACTACCCATCACTCTGCATCACCACACATCGCTGTCCATCACTACCCATCACTACACATTACTACCCATCACTGTGCATCACTACACATCACTATCCATTACTGTCCATCACTATCCATCACTGTCCATCACTATCCATCGCTACCCACCACTACACATCACTACCCATCACTCTGCATCACTACCCATCACTATCCATCATTACACATCACTGTCCATTACTACCCATCACTATCCATCACTACCCATCACTGTCCATCACTATCCATCACTACACATGAGTACACATCACTATCCATCACTACCCATCACTACCAATCACTACACATCACTATCCATCACTCTGCATCACTACACATCACTGTCCATCACTACCCATCACTATCCATCATTACACATCACTACCCATCACTATCCATCACTACCCATCACTAAACATCACTATCCATCACTGTCCATCATTACACATCACTACCCATCACTATCCATCACTACCCATCACTAAACATCACTATCCATCACTACACATCACTATCCATTACTACACATCACTGTCCATCACTACACATCACTATCCATCACTACACATAACTGTCCATTACTATCCATCACTATCCATCACTACCCATCACTATCCATCACTATCCATCGCTACTCATCACTAAACATCACTATCCATCACTATCCATCACTGTCCATCACTATCCATCACTACACATGAGTACACATCACTATCCATCACTAACCATCACTACACATCACTATCCATCACTCTGCATCACTACACATCACTGTCCATCACTACCCATCACTATCCATCATTACACATCACTACCCATCACTATCCATCACTACCCATCACTAAACATCACTATCCATGACTATCCATCACTACCCATGAGTACACATCACTATCCATCACTACCCATCACTATCCATCCCTACACATCACTGTCCACCACTGCACGTCACTGTACATCACTGCACATCACTATCCATCACTACCCATCACTATCCATCCCTACACATCACTGTCCACCACTGCACATCACTGTACATCACTGCACATCACTGTCCATTACTACACATCATTATCCATCACTACACATCACTGTCCATCACTATCCATCACTATACATCAGTAAACATCACTGTCTATCACTACACATTACCATCCATCACTACACATCACTGTCCATTACTACCCATCACTGTCCATCACTACACATCACTATTCATCACTGCACATCACTGTCCATTACTACACATCATTATCCATCACTACACATCACTGTCCATCACTATCCATCACTATACATCACCAAACATCACTTTCTATCACTACACATCACTATCCATCACTACACATGACTGTCCGTCACTACACATAACTGTCCATTACTACACATCACTATCCATCACTACACATCACTATCTATCACTACACATCACTGTCCATTATTACTCACCATTATCCATCACTACACATCACTTTCCATCACTACACATCATTATCCATCACTATTCATCACTACACATCACTAGCCATTACTACGCATCACTATCCATCACTACACACCACTAACCATCACTACGCATTACTGTCCATCACTACCCGTCGCTACACATTATTACCCATCATTACCCATCACTACACGTCATTATCCATCAGTCCATCGTTATCTATCACTATCCATCACTACGCATCACTGTCCATCACTACCCGTCACTACCCATCACTATCCATCACTACACATCACTAAACATCACTGTCAATCGCTACCACATCACTGTTCTTTTCATAGCTTGAGGAAGGCTAAAAATTGGTAGATGACCTTTCCTGTCATTTACATCGAAAACTAGTTTATTTTTTGAATAAATCACTAGAGCAGCGAGGTAAGAACATGCTTTGATACCGCACAAACTCTTATGAGGAGTAAACTAACCAACCGAGAACCGACCCAAATCTGTTATAGTTTTTCTTCGTCTTGCCAGTTTCTGAAGTACAAGTTGAAGGCGCTGCTATAAAGGAAAGCCATGTGAATGCAAACGATTAACGGCTTTGATTGCTTACAGTGCGGACACTCGAACCATGAACACCAGACGGTTTTTTTCTGCACTTTTGAACGAATATCCAATCAGCGTACGTCGTCGAAACAAAGGCACTGACATTTTTTAGGCGCTATCCAATCAGCGACTTGATGGTTGGCGGGAATTGTGATATTTTTTCATCGCCTGTAGCGGGCGATCTTCGGTGATCTCTGATGTGGTTTTCGTTAATTTTAAAGTGAGAGATACCGCTAGGCTGCCGCTTGCTAAAAACGTTTTTATTTTTGAGAATTATTTTCCGAAAAACAACCAAAACCGCCGGCGACCGACTTTGAAAATGGCTTTCGCGCCTTTGCATTATACTGGTGAGTTCCCGACTTCTATCGAAAACATTTTTTAAGTGTTTTATTGACGTAGTTTTTGTATTATTCCTGATCAAAGGTAAATGCAAGCTTAGTCTTAACCAACAACATGGGATTTACGACAATGGAAAAGCTCTCCCACAAGTGTATCGGGAAAGAGTGCTTGATCTGTATCATCAAGGGTCGACGCAAAGACAAATTTCGCAGGATATGCGAGTTAGCATCGGCTATGTAAATAAAGTTGTTCAATTTTACGAACAGAGTAACTCCTCTCTACCTGCGCCACGTAAAACACCGGTTCGTAATATATTTACAGCAGATGTTGTTGAGTACGTGGAGTCCGAAAAATTAAGTAAACCAAGTGTATACGCAACTGAAATTCAACAGCGTTTGTTATTTGATGGGATTTCTCCACCTGGTCAATTACCATCCGAGTCTGGAATAAAAAAGTGCATTCGCGAAGACTGTAAAATGACAAAGAAAAAAATTTCTCCAGTACCCACAGAATCTTTGTCACAAGAAAATTCTGAATACACAGATTATTTTCTTGACCACGTTGCACAGCGTGACTATTGGAAAGTTCACTTTTTTGACGAGAGTAGTGTTATCGTGACCGCAGGAAACCGCGTTTATGGCAATTCCTATCTTGGTGAACCTGCTATCGAATTTCAACGCTACGCCTCCAACGCGAATTACACGCTCAACTTACTTCATTCAATACATGGAGTCGATTACTTTGATGTTTTGAGAGGTCCCTCTAATAGCATGGAGCTTTTAAATTTTTTCAATGAAGCCCTTTCGGTAAATAGAGCAGATGGAACAACAATACTTGAGAACGGTGATATGGTTATCATGGACAATTGTGGGTTTCATCACGGACATTTTGCAGAGCCCTTATTACGAGACATTTTACAAGAACATGGTGTTGATTTGCTGTTCCAACCTGCTTACTCGCCCCACTTAAATACTTGTGAACTTTGTTTTCACCAAATAAAGTGCTATCTCAGACAGAATTCATCCTTGACCGCCAATGAAACTGAGATAGCAATCGGTGAAGGTGTATCAAAAATAACTGCAGCAAATTCAGTTGCATACTTTAGAAAATGCGGCTATATCTGATAAGATCGGTAAGAATTTGTTTGCACAGACAGATTATAAACCAGTTTTTAATTCAGTCAAAGTCATAAAGTCTCACAAATATAAGCTTAATTTCAATGTGTTACATTACAACAGAAAATACTTACACATGTAATATAAAAGTTTTGAACGCGAGGGCAAATCGGATCGATAGAGAATACATTTCATCCGTTCTTAATAGAAATAGAAACGCAACGGAAAGATATCACAAAAACTGTATCTAATATGAAACGTTTTATAGTTTACATGTAAATTTCTTGCCACGATGAATTTATAACTACAGCTAATTTGTTCACTGTACTCACAGGGGATCAACAGTTCCATGATTGTAATCTTCAATGACATATGCAAATCTCCAGTCAATGCAAATTTTACCACAGAAACACAACAAAAGATATCTGACCATATCTAGATGAGTACTTGAACATTTGTTACGGTAACGCACTAATTTTAATATCTATTTCTTCACACGGCGTAATGTGTTGCTCACTGCACTCGCAGAGGATCAACAATTCCATGTTTATATTCTTCAATGACATTTGGCAATCTCCAGTCATTACTTTCATCTAATGGAACTTTATTTTTTAGCGCTCGTTGTAAAATCATTAAATCTCTATCCAAGGCACTACGTTCCAAGTATTTAGCCGGATTTTGCTTCCGCAGCCTTGGACGCATGATTGCGAAGAAGCTAGACTTCGCTCGTTGGCGGGAAGCATTGAAAACGTCCGTCTCATTTTTAGCTTTAGCATACTTTTGTTCAAGTTCCTTTAGCTCACGCTGTAAGGTGCGAATATCATTCAGCAATTCAGGGTGCTTATCCTTCAGCTTACAAAAGTTCACATCATGGCAAGGAACTTCGTTGCACTTTGCTCTGTTGTGCCCAGATGTATGACATATTGCACATACCTTGCCGCGCCGCTCGTGAGCCTTTGGTAAATCATCAAGCACTTTCTGTTTCCCTTGCAAGTGACTTTTAGCACTTTGTACTTGTACCTCTAGTAGTTTAAGGTTTTCTGACAGTTCTATAGCTCTTCGATCCAAAGGGCTATGAAAGGTTTGTGGGATTGGGTTGACTGGGTCGATCGGACCAGTGCTATTGGCGGCCGCCTCAGGTAAGTACGGCTGGGACGTTTCTCTCATAAGTTCTTCAGCAGTGCTTACACTTGGTAGAACATTCAGTCGTTTTGGTTCACGATGTGTGGATTGTCCATTATTTTCCGCTTTGATCTTATTTAGCTCAGCCTCCAATATACGTCTTTCTGCCAGTAATAGCTTAGTAGGAGATGGAAAGAATGAGTCCAAATCCTCTGTTTGCACGTAAGCTAGCGATCTTCTTGAGCGGAATCCCCTTGTTTCAAACTCAGGCGAAAGCCGTTCTAATTTCATGCTTGGGGAAAGTGACTTCAGCCACAAAAACACCTCTGTAAGCGTCTTATCCGCCATGGCGAACGAAATGACTCGACGAGATCAGATCGTAAATTTAATTAATGCAACAGTCTCGTTATGAACCGGGACTGTGATTGGATGATACGTAAAAAGCGGGAAAAAAGTGTTTGTGTTCATGGTTCGAGTGTCCGCACTGTAAAGGCATTTACGCTTTCTTTGATTGGTTATCCTTCCAGCTGTGATAAAAAGCTGTACGCCATTCTTATTGACTGTAGAAGCTCTTCTCACATTTGAAAATAAAGCGTATAAATTTCTGCAAATAACCTTTGCAAAATAAAATTCTCGTGTTACGTGTATTAAGTACTTTATATTGGCTGTAATAATTATATGAAGTGGAAGGAACAAGAACTCATTTAATATCGATGTTCTTGCTGCCATTACCGTCGTCCAGAAACAAGCCACAAGGGCCTTGCAGTGTTCCAATATACCCGGCTCTCTTAACCTTTTCTTTCTTTCTTTCTTTTTTTTTTTTTTTTTTTCATGTCCTCTTTTTCTCTGTAAATTATTTTTTTCTACTTCCTCGAATTCTATACTGAAAAGTTTCAGAACGAAGTTTGTTTCTGTTAATTAGTACCGGGGAGTTTAAGCGACAACGACGGCAAAGACTTTAAAAACGTCACTAAAAATGTTAATTTGCGCCGACTCAAACTTAATAACGCTTATTCCATCTCGTTTAATTATTCCTCGACAAAACGTGATATTAGGCAGTTGGCAGAGAAATGTCCGGAAAAGCGTGATGCACGTGAATGCCTAATTTCATGTTATGGAGGACGTTGATAAGCTACGACGAAATTTCTTTCTCTTTTTACACTTGAGTGCGGTCTCATAACCTATATGCTAACTTAAATAAAAAAGTTTTACAGTCAAACCAGGTCAAGCGTTGCCGTCGCTAACAAATTAATGAATTCATTAATGGCAAAATGATTTCGTTCGTTGATTCAATAATCCATTTACAAACTGAATAATCCAACAGTCAAATTGTACCTCGATTCAATAATTAAATGTCGATTTGGTTTGTGAACAAAATCTACCTGTTCTTTATTCTTGTCTGTTGTGTTCAATCGTATTTGCTTCCCTTTTCCTGCCGTTTACGATTGCATTTTTCATTGCCTTTAATCAAAATAACAGCTAGACAACAGCTAGACAAAGGCCGAGGATCGAAATCCACCAATCACCACACATACACTGACCTCTGTTTGACCGTCGTGTTTTCTAAGAGGTCAGGCCTAGGTCTGTTGCACTTATTACTGGCAGCAAACTGGCGTACATGTAACAGTTTGTTTGGGTTTGAACTTGAGAACTCGCCCGCACTCGACTCTCAGAGAAAAAGGGAAAAAAACAAAATTCTGGGGTCGACTTGTGGAAAGTGCAGTTTTTCAAAAAACAGTAATCGAATCAACATTCGATTATGGAATCGAGGCTAAATATGAATATTGGATTGTTCATTTTATGAATGGATTATTGAATAAACAAACGAAATCATTTTTCCGTGAATGAATTCATTAGTTCGTTAGCGACGGGAACGCTTGACCTGGTTTGACTGTAAGGGATTGCTTAAAAGTTGCCACTGAAGCACATTTCCTAATCTCTAGAGGTAAATCGTTCCACAATTTAGGTCCTGCAATAGAGAAAGCTCTGTCTCCATATGTTTTCAATCTGCTTCTTGGAACCACTAAGTATTCTTTACATGAAGAACGCAATGACCTAGAGTATGTTTTAAAATTCAAAAGGTCAGAAATATAAGAAGGTGCAAGGCCATGAAGGGCCTTGTATACCAATAAAAGGACTTTAAAAGTTATTCTAAACTCAACTGGTAACCAGTGAAGATTAATTAAAATAGGAGTTACATGAACATGCCTCGGTGTCAATGTGACAACACGAGCTGCAGCATTCTGAACTGCCTGTAGTCTAGCTAACAGATACTTAGGAAGGCCATGTAATAAGGAATTACAGTGATCAAGTTTCGAACTAATAAATGCATGGACTAAGATTTTACATGTATCTTGGCTTAAGTACTTGCGGATTTTAGCAATATTTCTCAAATGATAGAATGATGATTTACAGTAGACATTTTCAGCGAGTTGTGATAATCGCTACAAAGTCTGAAGAGGTGCTAATTCATTTTAAAAGTGACCTTTTCGTTGCCTTCGCCATCTTCACGGTGTACAGACCTTGTCACGGTTTTTGCAGTCATCTTGACGATTAGGCAACAGCTTGAAATTTCAGTGTTGGAATGAGTCTATTGTCGCATAATTACCGTAAAACGGCTATTCTGACAGAAGAGAGATATATGAATTGTAAACTAAAGCAGTAAAGCAAAGGATTGTACTAAAATCTTTTTTGGGCACCCGTGTGTTTAAATTTCTCCAGAGGCTTGCTTTACATTCTCCATATATTTTTGTAATTTTTCCCCGGACTTTCTTTCGGACAAATGTATACCTGCCAACTCTCACGCCTTAGGCGTGAGTCTCACGCCTGTGGGTTGAAAACTTCGATCTCACGCCGGCTCACGCCTGCGGGCCAATTTCTCACGCCTGATTGAAAAATGTGAGTTGTTGCCGTCTTGCTTGACACAATTTCCAAAAATATGTTAACTCAGACCCATGTAAGGAACGAAAACTAGTGTAAAATGAATAAATGACAATACCTTCCTCGCGATCTCTGATTTTTGAAGTGAAAAGCACTAGGGGCGAGCTCGCCTTTGGCAGACTTCGGACGTCTTCGGAAGACTTTGGACTTCTTCGGAAGACTTCGGACTTCTTCGGGAATCTTCGGAAATGATCGTGTCGTCTTCAAAAATCCCAGCACTTCCAGGATAAAAATCTCACGCTTATATCTCAGAAAAAGTTGGCAAGTATACAAATGTATAGAAAAGTTTAAAAATGCGTTCTTGTGTATATAACGCACTCAATTAGAATCCGTAAGTGTGAAGCCTTAGCTTACAATTCATACTTTTTTCAGGACAGCGCGGAATCAGTTCGAGATTAGATTCTCATACAAACACTGTAATTCCTCAAGCGCATGCCTATTCGTCCAGATGGCTTCCAAAACCGTAACAAGGTCTGTTGCTGAGGAAGATTGCACTTGAGCATGGAATTGAAAACTGCCTTCGTCTCAACTGGGCCTGAGTTAAAGTGGGCCGAATTAAAAAAAAAAAACAAAACAAAACAAAGTTATATCACAATATGAATACCTCACAAGGTTCGTGATTGGACAAATGACTTAGCTGACTAGAAAATAGTTGGTTTCTTGTTTAGGACAAGTTTAGACAAAGCCCAATTTATTTTATTTAGGTTACTTAGAATCGGCTAGAGAAAATTTTCGAAATAAACAGCTGAAATTTGGCCTAGATGAAAGCAATCAGAATTTACTTTTGCAATATTTCACTGAAAATAGCTTAACAGCAAACACGAGGTTTTACTGCTTTACTTCATGCGCATTAAGTGAATTAGGCGACACTTTACAATTTACTTTTACAGGTTCCTTTTTATTTTACTTTTACCTTATTGAAATTCACTTTAACCAGTAACTAATGATGTTGGAAGCAAGATGTAATAAACGGTTGAATTTTTTTAAATGTTACTTTGTTTGTCTGCTTTGATTTGATATTTGTCGTTTTTTTTTTTTTGCTTTCCCGTCTCCCCCCAAAGCATATATATATTTTCAAAAACGCCTCTATGCGAGGAGTCGTCTTAATAACTATAATTCGCTATGTGCACTATGCTAGTGGAATATACGACATGTACGAAGAACTTAGTAACAACATGGAACTGAACATGGCGTAACTTAGAAATTGCCTGCAATAAATTATCTTCTACAAAGTATGTGTGCCCGGACCGCTTTTCGGAAAAGACGCCCTGTTGTTCGATTCTTGTAAGCGACCACCTCCCGTAAGCGACCACTAAGTCTTTACATTTTGGGTGGTGGCTTACGGGAGGTTCGACTGTAATTATGGATAGTGATGTGTAGTGATGGGTAGTGATGTGTAATGATGGATAGTGATGGGTAGTGATGTGTAGTGATGGATAGTGATGGATAGTGATGGATAGTAATGGATAGTAATGGATAGTGATGGATAGTGATGTGTAGTGATCGATAGGGATGGGTAGTGATGGATAGTGATGGGTAGTGATGGATAGTGATGGATAGTGATGAATAGTAATGGGTGATGAATAGTGATGGATAGTGATGGATAGTGATGTGTAGTGATGGACAGTGATGTGAAGTGATGGATAGTGATGGGCATTAATGGATAGTGATGTGTAGTGAAGGACAGTGATGTGTAGTGATGGGCAGCGATGTGTAGTGATGGATAGTAATGTGTAGTGATGGACAGTGATGTGTAGTAATGGATAGTGATGGATAGTGATGGATAGTGATGTGTAGTGATGGATAGTGATGTGTAATGATGGATAGTGATGTGTAATGATGGATAGTGATGGGTAGTGATGTGTAGTGATGGATAGTGATGAATAGTGATGGATAGTGATGTGTAGTGATGGATAGTGATGTGTAATGATGGATAGTGATGTGTAATGATGGATAGTGATGGGTAGTGATGTGTAGTGATGGATAGTGATGTGTAGTAATGGATAGTGATGTGTAGTGATGGATAGTGATGTGTAGTGATGGATAGTGATGGGTAGTGATGTGTAATGATGGATAGTGATGGATAGTGATGTGTAGTGATGGATAGTGATGTGTAGTGATGGACAGTGATGTGTAGTAATGGATAGTGATGGATAGTGATGGATAGTGATGTGTAGTGATGGATAGTGATGTGTAATGATGGATAGTGATGTGTAATGATGGATAGTGATGGGTAGTGATGTGTAGTGATGGATAGTGATGGATAGTGATGGATAGTGATGTGTAGTGATGGATAGTGATGTGTAATGATGGATAGTGATGTGTAATGATGGATAGTGATGGGTAGTGATGTGTAGTGATGGATAGTGATGTGTAGTGATGGGTAGTGATGTGTAGTGATGGATAGTGATGTGTAATGATGGATAGTGATGGGTAGTGATGTGTAGTGATGGATAGTGATGGATAGTGATGTGTAGTGATGGATAGTGATGTGTAATGATGGATAGCGATGGGTAGTGATGTGTAATGATGGATAGTGATGGGTAGTGATGTGTAGTGATGGATAGTGATGGATAGTGATGGATAGTAATGGATAGTGATGGATAGTGATGGATAGTGATGTGTAGTGATGGATAGTGATGGGTAGTCATGGATAGTGATGGGTAGTCATGGATAGTGATGGTTAGTGATGTGTAGTCATGGAT
Source organism: Porites lobata (assembly GCA_942486035.1). Classification (NCBI taxonomy): domain Eukaryota; kingdom Metazoa; phylum Cnidaria; class Anthozoa; order Scleractinia; family Poritidae; genus Porites; species Porites lobata. Next base: position 412,314 of record CALNXK010000261.1, read on the forward strand.
AGTGATGTGTGGTGATGGATAGTGATGTGTAATGATGGATAGTGATGGGTAGTGATGTGTAATGATGGATAGTGATGGATAGTGATGTGTAGTGATGGGTAGTGATGTGTAGTAATGGATAGTGATGGATAGTGATGGACAGTAATGGATAGTAATGGATAGTGATGGATAGTGATGTGTAGTGATGGATAGTGATGGGTAGTCATGGATAGTGATGGATAGTGATGTGTAGTCATGTGTAGTCATGGATAGTGATTGGTAGTGATGAGTAGTGGTGTGTTGTGATAGGTAGTGATGCATAGTTATGTTGAGTGACACATAGTTACATGTTACATGAAGATATTTTAACCGGATTTTTTATATTCGTGTAGGAGAACACGGATTTGTTACCAGGTGCTCTTCCAATAAAGAAAATGGCCTCCTGGCTCAGTTGGCGCAGTCGGTCGGGCTATACACAGATTTGTGTGGCACGTGGAATAGTGTCATGGGGGAGTAAGGATAATGATGAGGCAAGGGAGCTTCAACTTTGGTATCGTGAGACGGATAACTGTTACCGCCTTTATGCCAGCAATACAGCGGGAGTTGTGATACTGGTATGTAAAGTTATTGATGTTTTTACTCTGCACTTCCAAAAGTGCACTGACAAAAACAAAACGTTATTAACGAAGAAGTCGAAATTTCATTTCGTCTAATACTGAAAACAAATAGTACCATGTTTGAGTACTGATAAAGGGGTTTCGTCCAGGGGCTCAAGAGTAAGAACTAAATGTTGTGGTTCCATAATTGACTCTGGGAGTGATAGGGTTTTAACTATGTACAATTTAACAATTATTTATATTAAACCCTTTTTATTTAAAAAATTAGCTTATTTATGTGTTTATGCAGTCACCTTAATGTATCTGTTGTAATTTTTGCAGCTCATGTAATTTTTTGTTTTTCTTTTTTTGGGGGTATGGTAATGTATGCTAATGAAGTTGAAACAAAAGAAAAATAAAAATTACCTGACATAAAAACTTAACTACAACATATCCATCTATTATTTTATATGCTTTGTTCTTCATTAAACATTTAAATCCAGTAAACACCCACCAATAAGAACCTGTGGATTAAGAACCTTCTGGCAGAAATTTGCCACTTTAATACCCATGCAAAAATACAAGAACCTGTTTAGCGTAGCCTATGTTGCAGCCAGCCCACACACTCGTCTAAACCATTTGTATAGTCCATTTGTGAACAAGTGCATAAAAGTTCATTCTAACATCCTGCAGAGTCGCAAAGGCATATGTGAGTGTTTGTGATAGGTAGGTTTCTTGTGGGTTAACGTTAATGTTATGCACCTCATGATTGGCCTAATTCTTTGCATGCGCATGCCAATATTAAAAGGCACAGTGACATGTCAAAATTCACAGAAGGGAGTTGGCAATGACCGTTTGCAGTTTACAGCAAATAATAAAAGAGCAGTCAAAGCCTTCTTCTGCACAAAAAAATACTTTGAGAGAATTCCTTGTGATTTTTTTATAAGAATTTGCTTGTATAAATTTGCCCACTGGTTTTCCAGCATCTTCCAATCACTGCAGATGCACTGTCGCATATTCTGCAATCTAGCCGACAGTTCTAGACTTCTAGCATCCAAAAAAAAAAAATTCAGGAAATCATTATCTTCACAGCCAAAAATAAAACTAGTACTACATGTGGCTATCCAGGTCCAGGCATTTTAGAAAAACCAAAGAAACTAAGGTTATTTCGGCACAAGAAAAAAGCGTAAGGCTTGAACTACGGTGGCCTACAGGGAACATGCTGCAAATAAAAAAGTTGCTGCAAATTAAATAAAATTGCTGCAAATAAAATAAAGTTGCTGCAAATTAAATAAAGTTGCAGCAAATAAAATAAAGTTGCTGCAAGTTAAATAAAGTTGCTGCAAATAAGAAACAATTGCAGCAAATAATAAAAATAGTTGCTGCAAATAAAAGCAGTTGCTGCAAATTAAGTGACAGGAAAGTATGCGCACGCATTGATGGGAAGAGGAGGACTCAGTATAGTTGTAAGGAAGTTAAAGGCAGACCTGCAAGGACTCCCAATGTGGTTTTTGTGGTTGCGTTGAATTATCAACTGCCTTCAAGTTACATTTTTGGACTCAAGCATGTCTTTTGTAGGATATGATCGAAGGTCTTAAACTGTTTTCAGCACTGCAGAGGCTGATTTCTTATTAGGCCTGTAGACTCCAGTTTGCCATCAACGTCTTTTTAAGGTCTTGTACGGCTGGGTTATATGTTGTAATGAAAGGCAATAGTTTCTCTTTATTTTTTTTGTTTTTGTTTTAGCCCCTATCAGTGTCTCGAGTCAAGGTTGACCCCTGACAACGACCTTTCTATATCCGGTTTAGGATTTTGTGTGCTGTGAGTTCACAAGGCACTCTTCAAATGTTTTTTTTTTGAGGAGTTTTTTCTTATCAATCTTATTTCTTCGCCTTTAATGAAACTTCTTTTTACCCTCGTAGGTGGAATTAGGTAAAGTGCACATATTGAAAGGTTTTAGTCGGCTTATAGTGGGATTTAATGGCCAATGAAGATGGATTTCTCTGTAAGTTGTTCTCCTTTGAAAACTGTTGTATCAAGGAAAGTTATTTTGTTATTTCATATTTCGGCTGTGGACTTCATTTTTGGGATGGGATTTGTTAGTTTCTGTAATAAAAAGTTGGGTCTTTTCTGTTACAGTCCCAAAGAAAGTTAACATCATCAATGAAACATTTTCATTGGTATTTCTATGTTGGATTAGGTTTGTTTCACTCTCCGCCTTGTAGATATTTGCAAAGGACACTGGTGTTTTTATGCCTAATGCAACTCCATGGGTTTGACGATAATTGTTTCTATTGAACTCAAATAAGGTTCCTCTCACTGAGGATTAGGCCAAGCATTTTGTGAGTGGGCCCTGGATACAACTATACTGAGTCCTCCTCTTCCCATCAGTGCGTGCACATAATTTCCTGTCACTTAATTTGCAGCAACTGCTTTTATTTGCAGCAGATATTTTTTTGTTTGCTGCAATTATTTTTTATTTGCAGCAACTACTTTTTATTTGCAGCAACTTCATTTGTTTTGCAGCAACTTTTTTATTCGCAGCATGTCCCTTGTGGGCCACCGTATTAAACAGAGGTAAGAGAAAATCATTTCATGGTAAACTACATAAATTGTAATCAAATCATGTCAGAAAACATCTGCAGAAACATAAACCATAGGAACTAATTGCTCAATATGCATGGAACAGACCAGCAACCTCAACCTCTAAATGTGACACTCAAAGTGGTAAAATAAAATTTGCTCAGTGTAGAATACTCCATGCACTGCATAAACTACACAAAAAGAGAGCAAGAAAAACCACTGTTGTTCAAGCTGACTCTTCGGTCACGTTAATTGTACTATCAAAAGCTCAATCTCCCTTCTCACAAGCTATTTATATATATATTAGTTGTGTTTGGCCTGTCCATGCTTAATTCAAATCAGGCTAATCACATTAAACTGTGTAACAAACGAGCCAATCAAAAATGCTAACATATGTCCTTGCGACTGAGGGATTCAAACATGATATTGTGAAGCAAGTTAAGCCTAAGAAGATCATCATTGCAAGTTACATGTAAGCTTAAATTATGATGAACAATTTAACAAAGGGAGGTAACTATCAGTGGTAAAAAGGGGGGGGGGGGTACCTATGAGTTATTTTTTAAGTATAATTATATTCATAAGTCTCACTTGCTCAAGAAATGAGAAGGCAATTACATCTACATGAAGCAGGATTTTCTTGGGACAAGTTTTTGACTTCCTACTTTATCGACAGTCAAGTATTCTTCAAGATATTTTATTTTATATATGGCATTTGACAATTTGTTTCTGAATTGATTGAATACATGTGCATAAATACACTAAAATTAAGGGCCTAGATTCGAGTATGAGTTAATTACACCATTGCCCGAGAGCAAAAAAAGTGACGAACATGGCATGTCATTCCGGTCATCGCTGAAAATGAAACAATGAAAGTTTACAACACCCGATCAGTTAGCCGCACCATCTGCCCCATTGATCGAAGTTTTGCTCATTAAGATTCTTCTTTTACTCGACTACTTGTTCCAAAGTAATCACCACTTTTAAGCAATAGAATTGGTGGACCAACCTATTCCGGAAAAGCTCTAAATCTTTTGCATTAACTTTTCCTAAGCTTTCTTCACAAAACATTCGTGGCGAGCTCCTGAGTCATGCCGCAATTCGTTATATCCCAAGTTTCCATGGTCACCGCTATGTTCAACCCTGCAGGGACCATGTCTTCTCTTTTGTGGACTAAATACAAGGAACAAAACATGGCTTACAGATTCTGAATCTGCAATTGAGACTAACAAGAAATTTGGTCATCAGTTTTGTTAGGGTTATATGACATAATACAATTATTATGAATAACTTTAAAAAGTTTAAAATTTATTTTTGTGATTTTAAATCAACAATGTATCTCCTTCATACGTAAAAACTATAAAGAACCTAATTAAGAAACTACATAGCCTAAATTGCCATTAAGTACCCCAAAATACAAGAACCTATTTTGCCAGACTTCAAAAAAAGTAGGTTCTTATTTGCTGGTGTTACTGTACCTCATTTAATACCAGTTTTATGTAAATGATTGGCCACCATGGTAGCTTTATGCACCACAACAATAGGTTCATGAGGAATTGAAGTGAGTGAGTTCACTTGATTCATGTAAGAACTTTTAATGAATAAACCAGTGCTGTGTTTACATTTGATCATTACCAATTCACTGAGGTTATTTTAAAATGCCTTTCATGTTTAGTGTCAGCAGAAAATACATGTCACAATAACAACAATATTAAATATTACTCCAGGAGGTATTACATGTATACCTGCATAGGTTCATGAGAAAATTGAAGCTGTTATCCTCCACACCAGGATGCGGTTTATACTTCCCCTCACGGAGGGCATCAGAAATTCCAGTGGAAAGGGGGTCCAAGAGGAGGCAATTTCCAAGGGAGTGGGGTCTGAGATTCTCAAGGTCTTTTTTCCAGGGACTTTAAATGAAACAAGAATTATTGTTTTCATTGATGATCTTACATTAACAGATATAGCTGAATGCTTTTTTCTCAGCTTACCTGTATGATATAGTCTACATATATCTAATATGAATGTCATATCGGCTCATGAATAATGCCAGTCATCCAGCTCATTGCTTTATATTTCACAATATAATTGTGGTATTCACTGTGTTATGGTCATGTTCTATTAGCCTTCTTTTAACTTGTTCTTAACTGTTTTTTACTGGTTCTTTCATAGATGCTCTCATAGTACACTGGGCAAAACCGTTCTGGATTGATGTTACATTATACAAAAATATAACAAGCCAAGAAACCTCAATTATATTTTTCTCTTTTGAAGTTTATCAAATTCCACACATTGGAAAATTTGATTGTGCAAGGAGGACTTGCATTACAGCGTATTCAAACACAGTAACAAAATCACAAAGGGATGCAAAAATCACATTGTTTTTAAGAAAAAAAAATGAATAAAAAAATGACGGGTTATTGTGTTAAGAATATCGTGACGTTTTTGTGGATGTTTCAAAAAGCATTCAACGGGAAAGCACAAGGAAAACTTAAGGACAGTCTACAACTTATTTGACCACTCAAATATAGCCCTTTCTTCAGACTTGCGTCATCTTAAAACTCTTCTTGCCACTAGGTCGGTCCTCCATCTGTTTTGAAGATGGCAGCCTGTTGCTGACGCTCTGTTCCATGCTAGCAGCCACGAAATGCTGCTGTGTTAAAGCATAGTCGGCCAAGAACTTCTGACACTGCTATATGGGCCTCTCTAATAGTTGCTGGACTATATTTCTTGCCTTTTCTCTCAGGGGCTTGCCATTTAGTCTCACGTTGTGTTGCACAACAGCTTGATTCAAACAACTCTGTGGATTTGCCTCGTGGCCCTTCAGTGGTATAGCATATACATGTATATATGTATCGCAGCTTGAATCTTTTTTGACTCTCTTAACTGCTGATTTATCAAAGGATAATTATGCTGCTGCACGTAAATGACTCGATCCAAGTTATCTTTGCAGCAAGATTTATTTGGAGACAACATTCTAACATGACAACGCTTCTTTTTCATCGAAAAACTTGTGATTTGTTTTTCTTAAAAATTACATGATTTTGTGTACCTTGGTGATTTTGTTACCAAGGTTTGATACGCCGTAACGCAATTCCTTCTTGTGTGATCAACATGAAAATATTATTCCATTACATGTGGAATTTAATATTGTTTTAAAGGACAAAAATATCATTAAGGGTCCTTATAATGGCTTGTTTTATTTTTGTATGATAAAACGTCAATCCAGAACAGTTTTGTCCAGTTTATTATGTCTCTCATAAGGTATTGTGTCCTTGGTTGTCTAGCTGTGACATACACCTCTACTCACTGTTAGTAATGAACAAAGAAAGACCTTTTACATGCAAGGCAAAACTGAGAACATTAGACACTGTTTTAAGATGAATAAAAAGATTTTTCCTCTCTTTATCGCAGAAAACATGCAATTATCTTTCACATAAAAGTATAGTGCAACAGCTCATTGAAGTTTATTAATTCACAGTACTAAGACACTGTCTTTCAGTAGCATACAAAATTGTACATATCAGCTACATACGTACAGTCGTAGACATATCACTGTTTTAAGATCAAAAGAGCTACAGCACAATGCTGGATGTAAAAAGTTGTAACGTAAAGCACAATTCTGAAAGCGCCTTTCGCTATTTTGCAAGTAGTAAACGGTAACTAGAGTACAAAATGTAATGGAAAAGATCTTCATGGTATCTGTAGTTATTGAAGCCTTCAAAAAGTTGTTTGGTATACAGCGACTGGGCTTTTGAAGTCACCTTGCATAGCTCATCAGCCAGACTAGATGGGATTTACCCGTGCAAATTCACCTGATCGAGATTCGGAATTCACCTGATTACTAGAGCGTCCGTAATAAAGAGGTTAAGTTTATATTGAATTTACTCTCTGGGGCCAAAATTTATTGTCCGTTGTCCGTATTAGAGAGAGTCCATATCATAGAAGTAGGTATATTTTTAAGGTCAATATAGGAGAATTTTGTCAGGACATTGGAAACTGTCTGTAACATAGGAGAGGTGTCCGTGCTGAGAGGTACGACTGTAGTTTAGTAGGAGAAAGAGAAATCCATTTGTGGTGTGTTTACGTCCTCCATAAAAAGTCCACTAACAGAGGGAATTTTATGTGGCTTTTATGCAGTGATGTCAAAAAAGTGTGTCTTCTTGTTTGGCCTAGGAGAAGTATAAAATTAATGTAGTTTGCTTTTTTGATGTCTTTATTGCTGTTACAGTTGTTGTTGCTTCAGCTCTCTATTTTGATCTGAAGGGGCACAGTCTCATGACATATGGAAAAACCCACGTACATAAATTTGTATATAGTGAAACTACCGGTTATTACGAAAATGTTCCTGTGTTCTTAAGCGGTATTTTTTACAACTACAGTGTAAGTGCAAATAAAAATGAAACTTTCATCATTAATGAAGACATGAAAAATCATGAATATTTTGTTATTTGAAAGCTCAGTGAGGCTAATATTATTATTTTCAGCTTGAATTATTCTTGCATCTTGAACAGATTGCTGAAAATATTTTGTTCCTTTTGTTTTGCCATTTAAAGGGAGTCAGAAATTTGCATTTAGGAGGGTACAGTGTTGTCAATTTACGTGATTTTTCTAGAATGAGATTTTAATAGATCAATTGAAAATTTATGGTATAGCAATTTACAACAAGTTTAGAAAGTTAGAAAGAATTGTACATGATGTTTCAAAAGCTGAGTAGCAGACACATTTAACATTCAAGTTTGTTTTGTAGATGTTTTAAATAATTGTTGTGACTTAACCTTATGGATTAATTAAGTTGGCCAATGGCATACAGTGTATTTTGTATTTTTATTTAATCTACAGATTTCGTAGTTTCTTAAAGTATACAAATTCATCAAAACACAATTTTTCACAAATTTTTTCAACACTCTGTCACCAATTTGGCACACCATTAACAGGGTGCAACAAAACTGCTATCTGATAGCCCAGGGCTAGTGAAGCAACTCATCTTCAGCAACAGTTTGCCCAAAGGGCAATGAGTTTTAATTTTCATCTCGCCCTGATTCAGGCACCTATCAGCTTCTTCTCAGTAACAAAAGAGCTGTAACATTAAGCAACAGTAAGAGCGGATTTAGGGGTGGGCCAAAGGGGGCCTTTTTTCCTTCAAATTATTTTGTATTATTTTTATAGGACTCTCAGAACAATAAAACGTTTCTATATAGCTGGCAAGTGGGCAAGTATCCCAGCCACCCCTTTCTGAATTTTCTGGATCCACCTCTGGCTGCTGCTGGAAAAGATGAGTTCATGAGAGATTTCTCCATTTTCCATAACTAATTATTTAGAGACCAAAAACCAATTCCAGCATACCGCAAATAATACAAAATGTACATGTATGTATTGCATGCCATTATCAGACTGGAATAAGTTATGCAAAAGATTCCATTTAAACCCCACTAACCCAGTAGCCCAGAGAAGACAGAAAAAAATAACTCAGGTTTGTGGAGATGGACCAGATGGAGAGATCTAGGTTTTGAGGTACATGGGAAAGAACTAATAATTTCTGTTGTCAGGGACTTGACTGACAGCCTTCTTTGTGTATTTTCCTGCAGTAATAAACAGTTGCTTTTATGTATGCTTGTCAGTAGATTGATGACAAGTGATGATGGTGTTTTCATCCCTTTTTCTAATAATTTATTTTTTGCTCCTCCTCTTCGTTGAATTACCTTTCCATGTTGTTTTTGGTCCAAAGGAAGTAAGATTTTTTGATTGTTTTTCTTCCTGTGGTGCTGATACTGTGTAAGCTTTCCTTGGGTTTCTGAGGTTGAAATTGAAATAGCAGTTACAAAAACAAACTGCATGTATACTGCTTGTTCAAAAGTAGTTCAAGAAACTTCCTCTTCTTGGCTTGCTATTATATCTTTCTAAGCCACTGTATGACTTTATCATTTCCCTTTTTTCAAAATTTGGGTATGATTGTAGGTCATGTGTATACTGTATAAGTCCTATTTCATTATACAGTACCAGTATGAAAATCAACTCTTTTAGTTATTGGCATCTGAAATATTATTTATTGATGTCCCCAAAGTCAGCAGCCCATGTTATTTTTGCTATATCATTTATGGGTACTTTAATTTTGGTTTTGGTTCATAACATTCTCACAGTTCCCTTGCCCTGTTTGTTCGGTAAGGGTTAAGCTCTGTCAGGCGGGGTTAGTACTGGGATAAGTGAGACCTTTTGGGATATATAACATGTATTAGTAAAATCCAACTAGTGGTCTATTATCTGCAATGCTGCGTTCTGATTGGTTGAGCTACTACTAGGCTATATCTTATAGCCCACTAGTAGCGAAAAGCACAGGCATTTTGGCGGCAAAGAAGGATTAAAGTGTCTGCGGGGAGGCTACTTACCATCATTGTTTCTTCTGATTTTCCACTCAAACTTGAATGAGTGTTATTTTTTCAGTAGAATTTGCAATGTGGTATGTCGTGAACTATGTGCAGTTTTAAGTACAAATTTACATTATTTTTCTCTGTCTTTAAGTCAGACTGAGTGAACATTTACTTGAGATGTAATAAAATTAATTTTGAAATTATTTTAAAGAGTCAGTATGGCAGAAAAAAATCTCACTGGTATTATGTGATACTAAGTCAGCAGGAGATTATATAATATTATAATTATAGAACATAAATAAAGCAAATGATAATTTCACAGCTTCATTTTTAGACAAGTACCTGTAACTACAGAAAAGATTGACATAGCCATAGTCAGCAACACTGACTAGAATGTGAATGATAAAAAATGTATTCCCAAAAATGTAATATCCGCGACATTTTTGTGTAATGTCCGCAACACAAAGTTTTGTTTGTAGAATCATCGGAACGAGGTTGCGTGGAATTTTTTTTGACAGTTGAAAAATTTAATTATTGCCATGTTTTGAAGGCACAATTATTTTCTGCTGAAGGTTAAAAATTCACAGGAAATTATCTTTAAATAAAGTTACTTTAAAAAGTGGCTGTTTAAAATGTAATGCCTGAAACACTGTTTCCTCAACTGATATCTTCAAGGTCTTGAGAGCTCACTAAAGCATCTTTTTATTAGGTGCAAAGGAAACGCTAAAGTTATTTTCTAGATAGAACACCCTTGTTAAACATTTTGACATTTAAATTGGGGTTTAAAATGTTAATTTTAGTATCAGAATGTAATGTCGTCCGCAACATGGAATCACCCTTATTCATGTCAACCTATTTGCCTTTTTTGACGTTCACTTTGTCGTTGCCGTTGTGGCATCTTAAAGTCCCTTATAATGATTTCTTTATGCTGTCTTCGTTGGTTAATTATTAACAAACCCCAGCCCAACCTCTAATCAGGGGGCACCTCTATTCAAGGGACACTTGGTTTTTTCCCGAGGGTGTCCCCTGAATAGAGGTTTCATAATGTATTTGTTTATCCATTGCTTCAAGTTTATTTTTTTGTTTTCAAAGCTCACTTAATAACTTTCTGTGCTTTGCACTGTGAGCCTGTTGTGTTTCTTGATCTGTATTATTATGATAATCTTTGATAACTAAGACTTTTTTATGCTTCATTTCTTGTACACTGTACAAGTTAAAATTCACACCAAATAGTATTGCATGAAACTTGAAATGATGCGACAATGAACGCTATTGTCAAGTGAAATTTACCCTACGTTATAAAGTTATTCTTCAGGTATTATTAAGTCCGTTCAATAACGATTTTTTAGTGTCTTGCATAAAAATATTTGGCATCTTAATTTAGTCTTATACCACTTATTTTCCCCCTTTTGTTCAAATTGTTATCTTTCATCTAAGGTGGGGGAGAGAAGATGTTGCCAGCTGGCTTGGTGACGGTAGGGAATTAGGGGAGTTGTGGTGTTGCCCTCTACCTAAAGGTCTGGGGACGAACCAGGGACCACATGGTCAACCTCATAGCAAATGGTTGGTAAAACAATCAACAAACAAAGTAACAATGGAACCTAACCCGAAGACAAAATAGCTGCGACATATAGGGATCCAAATAAATTACAGGTTCTGAAGAGCTACAGGGCTACTGTTATGACAAATGATTTTGAGCTGAACATATTGAAAACAATTTGGTGTAAGTGATGGCGAACCTCAGTTTATAATGGTACTAGTGAGATCTTGGTTAGTTATGGGGTGTGAATATAGTTGTATTCAGTTGTTATTTTACGGTACCATGAACACCCGGCATTAAGAACCACCTCTTTTTGAAATCTGGCAAAATAGATAGGTTCTTGTATTTTAGGGTACTTATTGGCAATTTAGGCTAAGTATGTTCTTAATTAGGTTCTTAATTTTTATGAAGGAGATAATAGATTGTTTATTACGAGAAAATTAAACTTTTTATTTATTCACCATTGTGTTATTATAATCCTCACAAAACTGATTACCTAATAAGCTAATTTATATACAGTTTAGTACAGTATGTTTTTCGTGTACTTAAAATTACAACGAAAGTTGCACTCCTTTGTTAAATTGTTTATCATAATTTAACTGTAACCCACATATAAGACGTGCTTGATTTTGCTTGGCTAAACATCCAGGTTCTTGTATTTTGGGGTATTAAAGGGGCAAATGTCTGCCAAGAGGTTCTTATTAGTAAGTGATTACTGTAACTCCCTCTATAGTCAAACCAGTCAAACCTGTATTAAGCGGACCTCTATAAGCGGTCACCAATTAAAGTCCTGGAAATAACTTCCCTTAATTATTGTAAAAACTGATCTGTATTTAGCAGTTACCCTTATTAAGCAGCCGTGGTTACCTGTTTTAAAAGTCCCAATGAGTATTAAATTTGTTATTATTATTCATTCAAAATATTTCCCCGATTGTGATTGGCTAAAAGTACACGCATAATTCACCATAACCGGTTGACCACTGATGACCAAATTTGGAAGAATTTTGTGTTTAGCGAGGAAATGACGTCAAAAATGCAGCGTTTTGCAGGTTAATGCACCGTTAACCGGGAAGACCTGGGGACGAGGTTGAGTTGTTTTGGTTGTGAACTTGAAAAATTGCGGACATTTCACTCGTTTCAAGAGTAAGAACTAGGCGTAAAAATAGCTAAAAACATGGCAAGAGCAGCAATAAGACAACTCGAAGGCGAAATCTGCTATTTGGAGAATATTAGCGGAGCTGAACAACCCTAAATGTGCACTATCGAAGATGAACTTAACATCGATGGATCGATGGAGGTTAGCATGTTTTAGCCATATTTTTAAACTGGGAATTATTTTGAATGAATAATAAAACAATTATTGAATTCGGCTTTCGTATCATATGAAGAATTATGGAGATCTCGGAGGGTGTTATCCGTCGAGGCCGTAACACCCTCCTCGATCCATAATTCTTCATAAGATACTCAGCCTCATTCATTAATTGTTAATTGTCTTTACCTCTATTAAACTGTTCCTTTGACAAGATATGCCATACTAGTGCAAAAGCATACACTGTGTAGGGCGTTTAGTGGTCTTGTACAGACTTGCCAACCCCCAAAAGGCAAAAAAATGTGAGATTCTGAACCTGGAGATGGGAAAAGTAGTGCAGAGAAATGGGTATAAAGCGGGGGGCCATAAATTATGGGGCAAAACAAGGATCGTGGGTAATTTTAATAGCTTATAGGTCAAAAAAGATGCACTTGAAACGACAAAATTGAAGGGAAAGGAAAGATCTTTTCCGTTTTTTTGGTCCTTACCGTAAGTTGAAGACCAGAAATTTACCAGTCGTTAAAGAACAAGAAATAAGTTATGTGAAAAAAAAACAAATGATAACTGTTTGTCCTGTAGCAAGTGAGATCCCAGTGAAATGGGGTGTGAATAGTTGTTATTTAGTTGTTATTTTGTAGAAAATGCCAGTATAGTCAGTATAACTTAAATATAAATTAAATCATTATATTTCCGGCCTTACCGTTTCAGTTTGACATTATGCCTGAAACTACAGTGAAGGTCACCAAGGATTCACTTACGATTAGTGAACTAGAAGATGTTGACTATCAAAAAGGACAAACTGTTCAACTAAAAGATGCTGACCCAAATGACATTCAGCTTTTTATTGACAAGATGCCCGCCTCTGTCAAAGGTAAGAGTGCCAATATAATATAATATAATATTTTTGAATTTTGGTTTAAGTTTTGGTTTTGGAATAAAGAGGCACATGGTTAAACCTCTGTGTATATGTTTGCAAAGAGGCAGATCAAGATTAATATGGTGAGGGTAGCTTTAGTTATTTTGGTTTTAGTTTTTAAATATAAAGAGGAATGAGGTTAAACTTACTGTATGTACGTAGGTTTAGAAACAGGTAGCTCAAGCTTATGGCGACAGTTATATTGTTAGTTTGTTTTTATTTTTTAATTGAGAAGCGTATAGTTAATTTGTATGGATTAATTATCCATGGACTAATTCGTACATTTGTATGGATGGCCAGGCTTAAATATTTAAAATTGTTGAGTGAAATATTCAGACTTCATTTTATAAGCATTTGGTCAACCGGCAATCCTCGCCTCAAAACATTGTTCGCCGTTAACAGTGTCAAGAGGGGTGTCTGTAAAATGGGGACCGGATACCTGCGGATGCGAATGGGAAAATGCGGATGGAAAAATGCGGAAAGACGCTAAAAAAAGTAAAAAGAATAAGACGAGAAATACGGATGGCAAAAATAAATAAACAAACAAAGGAAAGAAATCTTTCTTTCAAGTCGCTGTCGCACGGTTGGGCGCCCTTCATGTACGGAACTCGTTGTCAATAGTTGGCACAGGTTACCCAGGGTTTTTTCTCAGTCCTTTGAACCCTGTAATTCCTTTCATTAATGTCACAAAAACAAGGACGCTCCGTTCCTCCTCCTTAAAACCACGCATGCTATGGTACACTTCTCCTTTGAGTACATAGCCTGGATATAGTGTACTCAACTAACAGAAGAGAAAATATTCTCAGGACAATCAATTCGAGAATAATTTGTTTGAGCGCCTCGAGACTAAAAATTGCAGCATCAAAAAGCAAAAAGACGGAACGTAAGTACGTAAGTTTCCGATTTGGCAGATGCCAATCAACTCCGCCTATCGGGTGAAGTTATGAATTCCAATTTTAAAACTGTAAAATATACTACCTATTGAAAAGAAAAAACAGACTTGATAAAACGTGATTAATCGCCAAAGTTATTCCCCGAAAAGGTGCAAAAAAACTCGCCTAATCTTAAAGCATCCTAAAAATCAAAATCCCGCAGGAAACGTGTCCCTAGTGAAACGTATTAATGAAGGTTACTTTCTGTCTCATTTGTTTTTGTTTTAAATTTTTCTCCAAAGGAGATCAGCTGATGCACATGCGCATTTCATACCTTTTCTTAGCCGGCTTGGCTGTTTTGCATGTCACAAGATACGCGCGTGAAACAGATATTTAGAAGCGCATCCGGAATATCTAAACAAACCTTGTGGAGTTGAACTAGTTACAAGCCGAAATCGTGATTATAGACCCTAAGCCATAGCAGAGCACTCATTTTTTTATATATACTATTAAAATGGAGAATTCACCGATGGATTTGTGCAGAGAAAGCCACTGACATTGACGAATACTTCTGAATTCGATCATTAGTGGAGGTGAGAAATGACACGGAGTCTGTATAAATCATTGTCGAAGGAAGCTTGATTTTCCAAACATATGTAACCTTTTCCATCGATTTTCCAAATATATGTAACGATTATTTGCTCGCCAATGTTATTGATTCATTTCTTTTGTTATTTTAGCAAACGAAAGCGATTTCTCCCGCCCAGCGCTTGCGCGTTTCTCACCCTCCTCTGTTCATGTTCCTTTGGATACTGTTTTTAACCAAATATGATAAAATAACTTTATAGGATGAGTTAACATTTGCTCAAAAGGCGGTTTTCTGTAAAAGATTGAGGATCGAATGAAACACTAGGCAAGATTGAAACGGATTTCTAGATGTATCCGACGCGTACATTTGATTTCGGGTTGAGGTAAACGCTTTTCAAACTGGCAAAAGTAGTGTCCAGGTCAGCGCGTTCCCATAGCTGACTGTGTCCCTTTAATGAATATTTTGAACGTCTGTATCGAGCAACCGAAAACTCGTCATTAAAAACGTGACAGACGATATTCGGTTTATTTGAACCGCTCTCGTCTATCTGGGACGCAGCAACCAAACATGAAATTGCTCTTAACAAGCCTTTATAAAGATTTTAACAATGTCTACACCAGATCACTCCTTTTTATTCGTTACATACATTCATACACTGTTTACAGGTAGCCGTTACGACATCTGAAGGAGGATCGTGAAGTTATCGCTATATTAACATCTCTTCTTACAGATAACCCACCCTGCCCAGGAAAGGTTAGTCACACCACTAGAGTCTATAACGTCCCCTACTCTTTTCGAACAGTGGTGTGGGTTCTTTTACGTCCTACAAGCAAGAGCCAGATAAGTGACAGTACTGTGAGAGGGACCTACGGTTTTTTGTCCTTATCCGAGAAGACTAGAAAGTGTAACCGTTTGAAGATGTCATTATAAAGGCAGCACTTTCTTCTCTGTTATTTAAAGACCCTGAGTGCTGGTCCGGCTGGGGTTTGAACCCGCGACCCCCCGCCCAGCAGACCGGCGCTATGCCGACTGAGCTAACCAGGTGGCGGTTTCATTGAAGGAACCTTTGCGTAAAATTGTGAAAATGGAACGAAGGCCAGACAAACGCTTCTGTTGAGGGTGCGGCATATTGCTTGAAAAAAATCTCTATGGAAAAACCCACATTAAACAAGACCGATTCACACAACACCAGAAGAAAAATACCGAGGATTTGTGATATCAGGTCAAGAAACATATCTTTTACGTCCCATCTCTTAAGTTGAGCATGTGGTAGCCTCTCCTTGAAAGTCGTCAAAAAGACAAATCGCAGATTTAAAAGGACCCAGTTTGCTCAGGAAATTAGAAAGACCCGAAAATAAAAAAAAAAGAATAACTTATCTTTTGATCTCAAGAACGGGCAGCTCATCGTGTGACTCTGCCACGCTCTGAACTGTCTTCCATGGCAGAGTTGCCAGAGTCCAGGTAGAGTGTGCAGCGTTACGTGAAGAGCCTTTTCAATACCAGGCTCCTTTGTGGAGAAACAGGGCGATTCACAAGGCGAACGCGAAATAGATGAAGCAACGCACACCGATTTTTTTCGCGCAGTTCGCCGTTTTTTTTGGTTTATTTTGCCTTGTTTTCTGCAGTTTCTTTCTTTTTTTTTTTCAAAAATAAAAAGTTGTCCCAACAACTTTATATACGTGTTTTCTCTCCGATGTTGGATATCAAACTATGATTTATAATTGGGATTTAAATATAACAGAACCATAAACGAAAAAACACGTGCTTTAGTAAAATTTGTATATTCAAAATATTATTGTTATACTATTGCCCGCATTTTTTCTCTTTCTGCATTTTTCTATCCGCATTTTCCCGTCCGGAACCGCATCCGTGATCCGCAGATATCTGGTCCTCGTTTTACAGACACCCGTGTCAAGATGGGTAGACTACAATAATTAACAATTATTCTTTGAAATCGAGGTGAATCGTGGCAAAATATATACCGAGCCACGAAGTGGCGAGGTAAATATTCCTAAAGCCACTATTCACCGAGATTGAAAAGAATAATTGTTTTAGTATATACACACGAAGTGATCTCAACAAAATCGGAGACGACCATTAAAAAGTACGATTTGATTGACAGATCAGGTCAGCTAGACACGCGACAGTTTAAAAATAGATCTTTGTAGAATTTTCAAACATGGCAATTCACAAGCTTATCACTTCGTAAACAACAGCGTAATGACTTAAATGGAACCGCTAAAAGTTTGAATTGTTTCCTTACCTGAGAAGAAAAGAAGAGCTTTGTTGTTTTCTGTTGATTCGCCAAGTTTATAGCCGAAAAGGTTTGTTGTGTCGTTCTTCGCATGAAGTGCTGACAAAAATGGCGATTCCGTTCCTTGAGGTAAGACGTCGTCTTCATGTAGCATTCTTTCTCGTGTTTACTTGAAACGTAGAATTTCTGCGAACAGTTGCTCCAAATTTGTTTGTCATAAATAAACTTCGTCTTTGGGCCAAATTTTTCTTGTTAGGAAACGCTGAGTTCACGAAACGGCCTCTTCTAGGCGAACAAACGGGAGTTGTAAACAATCCGTCGACCACAAAAATCAACAACAGTAAATGGAAAAACGCCGTTTTGAATCCTTCGAAGTCTTTTTTTGCCTGAAGAAAAGTCAACCCTAGGATTTGTCGACTTTTAAGAGATCTTTCTCTAAGAAAATGGGAAAAAACGGAGCTCACACATTGTCCACTCACTGGGAGGTAAATATTGTTGAATAGTCCGAGATAGTGAACCAATCAGATTGCTTAAATCACCAAGATCACTGAGTGTGTATATACTAACAACATTTATCTACTTAAAAACAAAAACGCCCGTAGAACATGATATCGGGCTGGCCCCAATTCTAGTGATTTGGAGTCAACAAATCCGAGCATATTATTTAAGACCATGTAATCCAGAAGTCCATTGATGTGAATTAATTCCTCGCCTCATTCTTCTCGCGCGCTGGCGGCTCTGAGACCCTGACTCGTCCTCAGTCTTCCGTCTTTTACCATTTGTAAGCGGTCACGAGAGAACAGAAACCTTTAGCATCAGGTTTTTCATGGGAAACCGCAAACCTGGGAATGTCATGTGACCACGGTCTTGCGGTCGCGTTTGTCGTTTGGAGTTCACGTTTGAACGACAGGAAGGGCTTTCAGCGGTAAGTGACTTACGGCAAGGTTTTTTTTGCCTCTAAAAATTGTACAGCCTCACGTTTAAAAGCGCGAATCAGCTTTCTATAGCACACTTGTGATGTGCTACTTAGATTTTTGATTTCGAAGCAATGAATTATTTATGTTTTTGGGCGAAAAAAGCGAAGAGTTCGAATTTACGAAAAACAACATGGCGGCACTAAGCAATGAACGCCTTGCTTAAATTTGAAATCCTGGCAGCGTGGAACTGCAAACTTGTAACTGCAAACTGAAAAACCTGCTGCTTAAGGTTTCAAATACGGCGTCTGCCTCGCGCTTTTCTCTTTTAGACTGAGAGACGACTGGGTACGAGTCAGCCTGGGGTCTGCCATATCGAAGTCTTATGGTGGCAAGAATTATTAATTTGAAAAATATTTGACTATTTCTCTCTGTTCGTTCGTTGGGTAATTCATCGACCAGTAAAGATAACCATACGAAATGGATCGGAGAAGAGCTACATGTATTTTCTACCCCTCCATCCCGTTCTTTTAAAAGGCGTATCTCACGCTCGCCTCCCACCAATGTGGCCCGGGTTCGAATCCAGGCGTCGACGCCATATGTGGGTTGAGTTTGTTGTTGATTCTCTCCTTTGCTCCGAGAGGTTTTTCTCCGGGTACTCCGGTTTTCCCCTCTCCTTAAAAACCAACATTTTCAAATTCCAATTCGCTGTCGAACGCAGGTACCCGCTTCAACGAGTTCTTAACAACTCCTAAGTGGCCCGTGGGTAAACAAATTACAAGAAAAAAATGACCCCAGTTGTTGAAACGTTAGCTAGCGCTATCTAGCGGATAAGTATAGTTTGGAAGCGGGAGATTTCTACTACCAGAAAGATGTGCCTAATTGCGTTGTACACTGGATAGAGATTTATCCAGCGGATAACGCTATCCATCGATTGAACAACTGCTGCCTGATTTTAACATGCTAGTGCGCATGCTATCGTTATGCAATGTATTCGAAGAAACCTGTCCGGAGTCGATGTTATAGCGCGCAGGCGTCAGCAACGCGGTTTTATAGTCCCGAGTTATATCTAAGTTTTATCTAGGTTATGAGTTCTGCATCGCAGGATATAGATTTACGATTCATTTTTTGAAGTCCTGCTTAAAAAGGACATAATTTTCTGTTTTTAGACACCCCTTAGCTTATGTGCCTTATAGCTTGTGATAAAGAATGCAACAGAATAAGGCCAGTATATAGTCCTGGACTACAAGTTTTATCTAGGGTTTGAGACTGAGAAACGTTCTGCTTCACCGCAGGATAGGATATAGATTTGCAACTTGTTTTTTCAATCAGTGTTAAAAGCACGCCCCTTATGTGTCTTGTAATAAAGAATGCAACACGTTTTTCTTGGATACTTTTCAGTGGTGATTCTTATTAGACGATGAAGTATAGAAATGACTCGATAGAAAATCGTAATTGACAACATGACTCGTGAGAAAGTTTATATGTTTTAGTAAACTTCTGTTTGTAGTTAAAGAATTTAGTTGCAGTTACATTGTCACATATTCCTTTAGTATAAAGTTTTTACAATTTGAGTGACATTTCACGTTAGAAAGTTATTGCATTTTATGTTAAAGTTGTTACGTTACGATTTTATGTTACATGTTGCCTCACATGTTGTTGCATTTCTCGTTAAGGTTACATTTTGCGCCAGAAACTTCGTCTTTTCGCACCCTCCCCCCTTGACTACAACGACCAGTCCAACATTGTTTTTTTGTGTTTTTTTTAGGCCTTGGCTAAACGTCGAACTTTTCATGAGATGAACCAAACTTAGTTAGTTAAGTTCATGAAAAGTTCGACGTCTGGTTCAGTCAAGTTCGTTTGAAGGAGTTTGGATCGCCCAACACGTTCTATCCGTCTGCTTTCAATTTGTATTTCCGTAAAAGTTTGAAAAATGTCAGCGTAATTTTAATTTCGGACTGGATCGTGTAGAAAAGATTTTATATCAAAGCGACTGATGTATCTATATGCCCACTGAGTAACCTTTATTAAGATACATTAGTGCAAAAAAATAGGAACTCGTTCAAAGAAGGGGCTATATTCTTGGACACACACTTCAATATTTTTTGCGAGTTTACAAACAGGCAATTTTTAAGTGACAATCGGGGAGAAACGGAATTCTGAATTTCATCCTCTTCATCAGTATCTCGTTTATGGTCATGTGTCGCTCAGTTTCAAGAGAGAAATGCAGTGCGTTTAAAATTTTCTAAAGAAAAAATTTTTTTTCTAAAATTTTTAATTTTTCTATTTCAGGTGAGACTTAATCAGTTCCCTAGGCTGATTTTGATTGCCTTTTTTTGTTTTTGATCATAAATTATCTTTTCAGAAAAAATGCAAGATCTACGCGAAGCAAACTCGCCAAGCCGAACCTCAGAATTAGAAAGACAGTTGAGGGATTTTCAGCAACGTGACGAAACCTTCCAGAGACAGTTACGGGAGATGCAGGAACGCGAACAGAATTTAAAAAGGCAGCTCAGAGTGGTTCAAGAACGGGATCAGTACTCTAAAAGCCAGCTAACGGAGTTTCGTCAACGTGAACAAAATATGCAGCGACTGTTGAGAGAGCTTCAGGAACGAGAACAAAACTCTCAAAGGCAGCTGACGGAGTTTCAACAACGTGAAGAAAATTCTCAGAGGCAGCTGACGGAGTTTCAACAACGTGAAGAAAATTCTCAGAGGCAGCTGACGGAGTTTCAACAACGTGAAGAAAATTCTCAGAGGCAGCTGACGGAATTTCAACAACGTGAAGAAAATTCTCAGAGGCAACTGAGGGAGATAGGACAACAGTTGACGAATTGCCGAGGACAAGTTTCTGAACTACAGTTAAGTCTTTCAACAGCTCAGCAAACAATAAATCAATTGCGTAACCAGGGAACACGTGACTGGGTTCTTCCCCGCGACGAAATTCAAATCACAGAAAAATGCCTTGGGAGGGGAGGATGGGGAAGTGTCAATGAGGGAACGTTTTGTGGCTGTACTGTAGCAGTGAAAGAAATCCACGAGTTGATTCTCTCCCCTCATAACATACGTCTTTTTGAGAGAGAAATGAATATTGCATCCAAGTGTCGCCATCCTCACTTGCTTCAGTTTATCGGCGCCACAGTTGACGAGGGAAGTCCTCTGTTTGTCACCGAGTTGATGGAGAAAAGTTTGCGGACTCTTTTAGAACAGCGGCAACTGTCCGAAATAGAAATACGCACCATTTCTTTGGATGTAGCCCGCGCACTGAACTATCTTCACCAGAAGAAACCAGAACCCATCATTCACCGGGATGTGAGCAGTGCTAATGTGTTGCTATGGCGACAGGGTGACCAATGGAGGGCCAAAGTGTCTGATTATGGCACTGCTAATTTTATACAGCAGACCATGACAGTGGCTCCTGGAGCTATGATTTACAGTGCACCTGAAGCACTTACATCAAACCAAACAGTCAAGGTAAGCGTAAGTGAGCATTCAAGACTTTTGACTTACTAAACTTGTACAGCAATGCTATAGTGCCGGAAGTGAAAGTGACCCTTGTCCTTTCGCCCAAACTCGCCTTCTTGTCACTCCACAAACAATACGACATTTTTGGACTGAAATGACCATATCGTTGTCAGGAGTCTTTGTACCTTGTTCTGCACTTTTTTCACTCTTTTATGTTCTTTTTCATGCATTTTTCCACGTAATTGGATTTGTTAATTTATCCCTTCTTTTCTCTAAAGACAACAGTTAAAGGATGGCAAAAGTTATTATTTTTAGGAACAAAACAATAAAGCCAAGAACTTACCATGATGCCTTTTAAGGATCTTCTCTTTTCTAGGCTTCTCTTATCCACTTATCGATAATCATCTATTTGGTTTGAATTCTCGAGATTCTCCCTCTGGTGTTACTTTAACTCTTTTTGTAATCAGTATACCACTAACAAGTAATGTAAATAAAGAATATTCTGGCATAAAGTCATGTATTATGATTGTTTTTAGGTTGATGTCTACAGCTTTGGTGCTCTTCTCTGTGAAATGTGCATCCGGGAACTGCCAGATCCTACAAGGCGAGAAGAACAAGTCGTGCTTGTAACGAACGGTGTGTTTCGTGGCCTGGTACGGCGATGCCTGCAGAGAGAGCCTGGGACGAGACCAACTATGCAGGGAATAATCGATGAACTGAAAGATGCCAATGTATCATCTTAATTGTAGAACCAACGCTACACCATATCATTAATAATTCCTGGCAATGTGTGCCCTTAGCATGTTCCAGTCGTTCAGATCGTGGAGAGTGGCGCGCGCTTTTCTTTGCGTCTCCCCACTATCTGAATGCCTGTGCTCTGTAAACTGAAGAAGGCCCGGTGCTCTGAACCTGGGATGATTGTGAAATCCCGGGCGCCCAGGATTTGATTTATTTGAAAAAAAAAAACTTCCTTTATGCCCCAGGGCAAGATTTAGGCGCCAGGCACTACCGGCCCTGACTGGACATTTACTGGTTAAAATAGCGGCAGTTTCTGCTTGACGATTTAGTATGGCTGGATTCTCTAATATGAATTAAGTGTCTGTATGGTCGTTAGAGTAACAAAAATGAAAAATAATAGCTTTATTTTTACATATGCAATACGCTACTTACAAAATATATATTTACATTTATTCCTATATTACTTTCTTATGAAGGTAATACACACGAAGTAGACCGCAATATAAATTGAAGATAGGTGCTTTAACCCGAGTTATAATTTAGTAGTAACAGCCTTGTTCTGAACCCTCAACGGACTGAACGAAACAGTCACCGGAAATGCGTTTCGATTTTCTCTTCCATCTGATTGACAAATTAGCAATGGCTTTTTTTGACAACGTTACTGGCCAATCATAGCGCGCGTGCTCAAATCCTGGTACACAGGTGGGGCCCGGAACAAGGGTTTCAGCGCTGTTTTGCAGACGAACGTAACCAGAGGATTTAGGTCAGTCTGTGGCGCAGGCTGTTGATATGGCGCAGTAGCCAGAAGTTACGGTAGACGCAAAGAAAACATTTATATTTGACTTAACTTACTCATAAAACAGGGTTTACTTTAATTCCAATGTTACTTACTTATGAAGTAGGTTGTAGACGTAAAATAGATTAACTTGACTGAAGGTACCAGAAGATATGTCGCTTGTGACAAGTTTTAGGACATACAATTAAATACGTCCAATAGTAATTAGCAATAACGGCTGACATTTGTATGTAGAGTTTCCTATACTGGCAATAGGTGACTTACTCATAAAGGGGGATTCGTTCCTTAATTCCTATGTTGCATACTTACGAAGGAGGGTATAGATCAATATGGACGTGGAAAAAAAACATAGCCGACTGAATTGACTGAAGATACTCGTGGATATATCGCTTATGAAAAGTCAATTAGGATATAACACTGAATCCGTGTGTAGCTGAATAGGTCACCTACTGATGAGTAGGTCATACAAATGAACTAGGCCATGTTAAATATACAATATTGAGTGAAGACACAAGTATATGATGGCTTATGAAACGTTTGAGCGTTTACGATTAAATCTGCTGGTTATAGTAAGCAATTGTGATCAGTTAGAGTTTCCTATGCGGCAATGGGTTATTTGAAAAATCGATTACACATCAATTCAGATGTTACTTACTTATAAAGTAAGTCATCCACGTACAATAGACAACATTAATTAAAGAAACGAGTAGATGTGTCGCTTATATTTGATGTACTATTAGAGTTTTCTATTCAACGGGTAAGTCGACTTATAGAATAGGATTTTACCCAAATTACGTATTAAGTATACAGTAAGTATAGGTCGTACACTTAAAGTAGAAAATATTTTAAAAGAAACGAGAAGATTATCTTGCTTTTTGCAAGTCTTACAGGACATTTAATAAGTATACAACTATAGCAGCTTTTGAAGTCGAGGTAGAGGCGATTTGTCTCTTTTTGAGACTGTTATGATGAGGGAGTGTCTTGTCTCGAGACCACAATGCATTTATTTACGCCAGTAATTCTGATAGGAATGACATCGTAGAGATCATCGTATACAGCTCCGCAGAGCTGCTAAACACATCGAACACGCATTGTTAGTCGCCATGCATTTCTTGGAAATTGAAGGGTGTGAGTAAGCTGGCTCTCTTATATCTCAGCACTTGGAGTTAAATCTGAGCATTCAGTTTGAAGTGGACCTAGAGCGAGGAGCATAGACGCTTCAATCCAACCACGTGCACAGTGCAGTTTATGAAGGCAAAGGTAAATTTAATCTTGTTTGTTCAAAACAATGCAGTATGGTTTTAGATTTGACTAAAAGGGTCAAGTTTTATTTAAAAAGAAGTATGTTACCCTGTTTTGGCTCTTGGAATCATTAGAGTGAAATGCTTCCCTTCAAGGCCTTCGAGAGTATGAGAAATCACGAAAAAGACTTTTATACGTGAGAATATTGTGTGCAAATTCGATGCCAGTTATACTCCACTGACATGAATCATATACATGTATAGCCGGAATTAGTGTAAATGTTTGTAAGACATCTGCCGATACACAGAAAGCAGTGGTCGAAAAGAACGATCATGATGGTTATGAATGTAAACATGAACGCAGTTTTGTGAACTCGACAGTGCTTTCTGTTCGATTCTTACTTTTGCCTAAGGTTCAATCTTTTCTTTCTTTTGATGGCCGTTGTGCGTTGTTTTTTTTCTTACTTTGGCAAGACTCGGCATATTGCTAGTAGGTAAAAGAGGAAGTGTGGTTTTGCCCAACGTGTTTTTATTTCTCATTTCATCAAGACAGAAAAAAATTGCCTTGTACAATTTCTGAACGTAGTTAAAAGTAATACATTGATCTTGGCAAACTAAGAAGTTGTTTTGAAACAGTCTAGCCTATCTCCAGCGTATGCACAATACGTAGCCTTTGTCTGGTAAGGAAATCCCGAAGACAATTAATGCGGAAGTTTACCCGTTTCTAAGAATTGTGTGGTCCTACAGTGGGTTAAGTTCGGAGGTGGAAATATCACGGTGAGGATAAAAGCTACCGGTAGTCTTCAGTCTTCAGTGACTAAAACACTGCGAGTCTGCAGTTAATTAAAAGACTTGTAATTAATTGTTAAGAGACAAAACTGGTACATTTTAACTCGAGTTTTTTCAAATGAATGTCGCTTGGTTTAGCTTGATGTGGAGAGCGCATGCGTCGACAAAAACGAAGGGCGCTGAAGATTGCAAAGAGTTTTTACTGACAGAACCAACTAAACGATGTTAAGCATGTTGCGGCAGCGTCTACTTGTACTTCTTCTTGTACTGTATCTCACATCAATCCAACCTAATGCTAATGAGAAAATAACTTTTGACAGCGTCTGAAACCGTGTTTGTCATTTGTAACAGTATGGTTCCAAGTGTTTCGATTCAGGCCTATTTCTGAAAATAATTAGTGGTTGTTCAAATGCCTATAAGGAGTGAGCTTTAAAAAACATTCGGACCTGTGTCTGATAAATAATGGTATCGACTGTACATGTTGACTTGGGAGGGAACCTTGCAGGAGTCGGTAACGATGAAAACTTATTTGCTATCCCTTACTGGGAAAGTATGAAACACAATGTGAGCCATCTATTTGTTTTGAAGAGCTTCTTGGTGTAACGAACCAAGCTGGTGGAACTGTGAAGGGCAAATACTTTGACAACTGGTACGTCATTTGCACCAGTGAGCAAACCCATTTCCCGACAAATATGTGTGACCACGCAACGAACAAGAAACCTGTTTTGGAAGAGATCACGCACTGAGAAGGAAAAGGAAGAAAAAGTAAGAAAACAGAGATATACAATGACATTTCCAACCAAAAAAGACGTCAACATTAATTTGCTCTCCGGTTTGAAACTTTTGACCTGCCACCTAACGGCAAAGAGTCAAGCTGCAATTCTAAAAGTATCCTAAAAGGCTACACCAGTACAAAGACCGCTTATCGTTTGCCAAATGTCCACACCTTTTGATATAACCAGGTTCACATAGTCTTGGATGGAGTCATGGGGGAAGTATCTTCTGAGTCAAACGACCTAATCTTTCCTCTTCATCATTTCTTTGTGGATCGTATTTATGAGAAATGGCTTCGCAAGTTCAACAAGAACGCTTAGGTTCTTTCAATCTAAAATTCACCCATCGGACACAACAAAGATGACGTCATTGTACCACTTTATCCTGTGTATACTCATCAACAGATTTTTAAGAAGTCTTTCGAGTTCGGTTATGAGTGCGACGATGTCGACGAGAATGGTAAGTACACATGAAGGTTCTACATGACCTTCCTTTACTTTGCGATTAAGTGTAATTGTAGAGAAGCCTTTAAAGGTAAAATAAATTTTATGTCACTCGGACGCCGCTGTACCGACACCCAGCGTTAATTACGAACAGTTTTCTTTGTTCCCGGGGAAAGCCATTTCCTCTCTTAGATTCAATCCCTTGGGAGTTCAAATGGCCCCAAAAGAAACTGAAAACAATGCTTCTGCAAAACTTTGGGGTGACAAACAAAGAGCATTATGGGTATGTTATGGCATTTTCTGTTGTGGTCGACAGTCGTTATTGTGAAAAACCGACACGTTCGTCTTTTCAGTCAAAAAATATAAATTTCTCATAATTATATTAGGAGGGAGAAACCAACATTGAACATGCAGCTTAATCATCTGAGCTTACTCTTCTGTTTTAACTGGATTTTACTTTTACTATCATCATCATCATCAATATCGTGATCGTTATCATTACTTATTTGCTTTATTTTTGCTACATATTATTATACCTTTGAAGAGATTGAAAACGTTACGTTTTCCCTAATGTGTTATATTTGTTAATTCACGCTTATTCAGGATAACGTTACGGAGATTCAGGATAACGTTACGTAGTCCAGCTTAGGTTGCGTAGCAGGCGCCCATTGCCTCTAAGCGCCTTCTGTACAGGCTGTATTTAGCTTGCATTTGTATGGTTTGTTTTATTAATTCAGACCACGTGATGTTCTCCAGGGAATTTCCCTTTTGTCCTTTCACAAATTATGCATAATTATGCACGTGGATGCATAGAAAAACCTCTCGAAGCAAACGAGAGAACCAATAACAAACGTAACTCACATATGGCGTCGACGCCGGGATTTGAACCCGGGTCACATTGGTGAGAGAGGAGTGATCACATCACTGCACGGGAAGAGAAGATTACATAAGAGTAGGGCTGACAATATTCAAAACAGAGAGCTAAGCTGAGCTGAGCAGAGTAGTGTAGAGTATAGTAGAACACAAAAGAAGTGCAGTTAGCCTTCAGTTAATCAAAAATACAGTGTATAGGGTTCTGTTAGCTCACCCCTGGATATATTGCGTCACCGTGGACTCCTCAAGTGTATCGCTGCGATTTTACTTGGATATTTTGATCATCCGAAAATGTCGAACAAACTGTGTGTCCCTTTGAATAATTTAAGGCAGCATAGTTCTATCAATATAACCTCCCGCCCCTCGATACCTGTAAAGGTCAATATGTGTATCATAGTACCCTTTTTGTGTTGCCCAGTACAGCATTTCATCCAATATGAGAAAGTGAATGCGATTTGACATCAAATTTGTGCTTCTCCTTCGAAGAGTCGAGTTTTTAATACGAGACTCCATTACAGCCCCAAATAAAGTAGACCATTTAGACAAGAAAGGATTACCTTAAGGATAGCATAGTTTATCAACTAAGAACTGAGTTTTAGACGGAATCCACCAGGAAATTGAGTAATTTTAATTTCCAGTGGAGGGACACAAATCGCCTGAACTGTAAGTATCCTGGAGAGTCCTATACAATTTAGTGTAACGTTGTTACAGTAATTTATGGGACTTTGGGAGAACCTCAGGCCGTATGCGAGCGAGACTTTATAATCATTTTCTTATGACACGGATTTGCAATACAAATGCGTTTACCGGTCTATACTTGCCATTACGTTGTACTAAATGCGTCTTAATTTGATTTTCGGGAGAACAATGAGGCTTGAGTTCGCAACAGCACGCACTTTGGGAAACGAGATAATTTAAAATTATTTGACTCGATAATGACGGTGAAGACTCTAGTTGGAGGAAAATAGTCTTAGTTTATAGCTGTTTATTGTTCTACAGTCGATCCAAATCTTTTGTTCAGGCCTTAGAAACGAAAACGAAATTTATAAAATTTTGCAATTGTTTTGTGATGCCTGTATTAAAAAAAGGAGAGAATTCTTTAGATACAAGAGACAATTTTTACAAGTTTCGACATTTTCTTTTCTTGGCTTTGCAAAATTTACAGTTAAAATAACCGCTGAATTGGTTCAATTCTACTCTTTTAAATACTGAGAATAAAGAACACCATATGTTAAGAGTAAAGATGTTAACCAAAATAATTATGGCAATATTTTTCAGTTTATTCAGTTGGCGGAAAATCAACATATTCTGATTAATTTCTATTTGTCTTTTTTGGGGATTCGCTAGGCATGCTCCTGCATGTGTAGAAAAATGTGAAAAACTAAATTCTCAGAATCGCAATTTCCGGCTTTCTGGGAATTGAATAAATTGATGTTAAGGTCAATTTTCATTAATATTTTTTCCGTGGGTAAATTCTCGCCTTATATATGGCTGGTATGAAAGTGCAATTGACTTTTTATATGTATTCTGCGTAATTCTACTTTGAGGGAAACTATCAAATATTCAAATCATTAAAAAAAATAATACCCTGTGTGAAACACACAAGCTTCGTATCATTAAAGACAACATAAGCAAGGAAAAAGCACGTTTTAAAAGACAAAAGGAAAAAACTTGAAATAACTAGAGGGAAGGGGATGTATGGTTATCGCCTCGTAGCGGAGTAAACTTGTAGTTTGTGGCATCACTCAAGGTGTTCAGGACTGAACGACAATATTTTGTGCTTCGATGCTAAAAATAAAAAGAATGTTTGAGAATGGTAAGGGGTCGAATAAAACCATACAGTGGCTGGTCTCCTGGCAGATGCTCTGAAAGTCCTCTGAAATCTCTCACTTTCCCATTTGGGTGAGTTGGACACGTGGCTTTCTCAGATTGATCAGTTTGTCTTGCTAAGGAATGTATTTTGCTTTTAATGGCCAACTAAAAGGGGAAAAGTTTCTCTGGACGGTGTTTTTCTTCTTCTATTTCTTCTTTTTTTGCTTGAATTTTTCAGGCAATTCAGCCTGTATAAAATGTTTTTGTTTTTTTTTCTAATCCCTCTCCATCCTTCCCTGACACAGTGTAAGCTTCACACGAGGATATTTACCCGGTATTTTTTCTTTCGCTTGCACCGGAGACCATTTTAACGGTGACTTAAGCGAAACGAGCAAACTACAAAAGAGAATACCTGCAAAAAGTAAACCTGGTCTGACAGGTTTAAGAGGATCACTGACCCCAGACTTGACATCACGTGTTTTAGAAATGAAAGACAAACTGTGGTTGGCGGGTAAATTCCCCGTCCTAGATCATTCTTCAAACCTGTGGGCTGCAGCAGCTTTTTCGTATCTGATCGGTTTTCAGTCACAGAGTTTCTTTGGAGTATGATTTCTATAAACCCATTTTACGTGTCTTGGACCAATGTCTTTTAAAGTTTAATTTAAAAAGTTCTCAGTGTTTGAAATATGCAGAGTAGGCGGTGCTATGTCAACTAATATGTAAACTTTGCTCGAGCGCGAAGCATTTTAAACACATGCAGGAAAAAAGTCACTTTGAATGTGCATTTTGTTGATCTAGTCTGAGTTTTCACAAAATGGTAAATAAAAACAAATGATCGAAATAAAATGAAAAACGCCTCAGCGCACAAATCCAGTCCATACCGTCCTTGCCTCGGCTGCGATTTTCAGTAGGATGAGAGCCTGGGGACGAGGTGCACTTCCAATAAACAAAATGGATTGGCTCAGTTGGGTCAGTCAGTTGGGCTATACACAGCTTTGTGTTGTACTTGGTACCGTCTCATTGCGCGGTAAGAAGGATGGAGAAGGAGAGCTACAACTTTGGTTTCGTGCGATGTTCAACGATTGCCGCATTTTATATGCCAGTAGGACAGCGGGGCATGACGAGATGGTATGTGAGTTATTGATGTTTTTCCTCTTTCACTTCCGAGATTGCACTGACAAAATCAGCAAAATCAAAACGTCATCAACAGAGAAGTCGAAATTTCATTTCGTCCAATACTGAAAACAAATGTTACCATCGTGAGAGTACTGATAGAGGGGTTTCGTCCAGGGGCTCAAGAGTTAGAACTAAATTTTATAGATCCATGACTCTAGGAGTGAAAGGGTTTTAAATATATAATTTAACAATACAATTATAATGAACTGGTTCAAGACTTCAGAGGTAGTGCATCGTTTTATTACTACAGCTCTGTTTCGTGTGGCCAAAAGATGACCACACTCATCGGGTAATATCAACGATTGACCGTTAGATTACAACAACTGGCAAAAAAGCGGAAATAAGGTTGCCATGCGATATAAAAACAGCGTTATGTTATCGTATAAATCATGTGATTTCTATCTATAATTTGGAAGATTGTGTTACTTTATCATAAAGTTCCGTGAGGAGGTAAGCCCCGGGAGGGAAGGGTTACTTCCTTATAAGAGGCTAATAGGAATGTGCCGCTGGATGGGGTCGCATTTTCACAACTGGACTGACTATAGAGGGGTCGAAATTTCAATAGAGTTACTCGAATGGGATGGCACATTTTGGGACTTTTTGGGGTAAGACAGTTCTTCATATTTACGGTTAGCAAACGTACCAGAATGTTTCCACTGTAGGTGAAAAGTAAAGTGCTCTTCATTGAGTGATTATTTGCCCAAAAGTGGCTAAGATGGGGTCTATAATTGGTCACAGAATAGACTATAATGGGGTAGGGGCTCTGAGAGGCCAGCGACACATACCCAGCAAAAATTTAGCCAAGTACCCCCCCTGGTATTAAGCGGACACCTTCGGGACCTTCCCAAGTGTCCGCTTTTTATAGAGGTTTGTAAAAATTGCGCAATGTTTGTTAACGATTAACATTCAATGGTTACTCTGTACTGTGATTAAGCCATGTTGTTGAGGAAACTAAGGAAGCTAAGGAAGCTGTGCTGTACTTTGCGCAACACTTTAGGTGAGCTTTGATCGCGGATGACGATTATACTGCCGGATATCGGTGTAATATGCAGTTAATTGACCTCTAAATGTACTGATTTATCTGTATTAATCGACTACAGTACGTATTTCAAGGAAGTAATCCAATACTACCTCTCCTTACTTTTTTAAGTTTGTAATTATGCCTGAAACTACAATGAAGGTCACCAAGGATACAGTTACAATTAAAGAGCTAAAAGACTGGTGGGGTCACGAAGGACAAACTGTTCAACTAAAAGATGCTGATCCAAATGAGCTTCAGCTTTTTATTGAAAAAATGCCCGTCCCAATCAAAGGTGAGAGTGTTCAAAGTAATTTCCAAAATTTTGTTTAAACTTTGGTTTTGGAATAAAGAGGTACATGGTTGAACCTCTGTACAAATGTATGGAAACAGGCAGATCTTTTTTTTTTTTGGTTTTAGTCTTTCAATAAAAAGACGAATACGGGTTAAACTTACTGTATTTACGAAGGTTTATAAAAACAGGTAGCTCAAGCTTATGGCTACAGTAGTTACTTTGGTGTTTTTGAATTGAGAAGCGTACGGTTAAACCCGTACATTTGTGTGGATAGCTGGGCTTAAATATTTATAATTGATGAGTGAAATATCCATATTTAGTATATACTAAAACAGTGGATAGTGTTTTTCGCGCGCTCTGATTGGCTACTCAATCAGTAAAAGTCCTTCACTATTCACGGATTCACCTCCAGTTCCTCCGAGCGAGCGACGCCAAACTCGCGTAAGTTGCGAGCAAAATGCCTTCCCGGTTTGCTGCCGTAACAAACAAAGAAATTTCACAACTAATCATGCAAGCTATTCCCAAAATACATGAAAAAGGTGACGAAGTTAGGTTTGGAAGTTTTAACAGGTAAATCTTTGTCTTTTTTACTTAAATTTATCGATAAAACCGGTGAAAAAGTTATTTGTTTACAAATGCAAATTAAGCTTAAGTCTTGCGGTACTTAATTTAGTTGACTTGTTCATAAATAAGCTTAAAACTAAATTTGATAATCTTTTTTACAGAATGATTTTAAATACAAAAAGAATTCACAACTCCTTTTGAAGAAACTTCCCCGCAAGGGCTATACAAACGCCTTCAAACGTTTTATTTGTCGCTAGAAAAAGCGATGACCGCGACCCTTCGGTCATCGTGCGCCCAAATTGTATTCGTTGGCAACAGTAAATGAGTTAAAAATCATCATTTTTGTCCTCAATTATCTCCCTGTTTTAGTATATACTAAAACAATTATTCACCTCAGTGTCGGTGGCTAGTAGTGGGAATTTACCTCGCCGCTTCGCGGCCTCGTTAAATACTCACTACTAGCCACCTCCACTTCGGTGAATAATTGTTATATAACAAGACAGAATATTAACGCTTATAAATTTTGTCGACCGGGAATCTTCGCGTCAAAACATTGTCGCTGTTAACAGTGTCAAGAGGGGTAGACTACTAGAACAACATTGATCTTTTTTTTAAAGCAACAAAGAAGAGCATGATATCCGGCCGGCCCCTATTCTTGTGATTTGGAGTAAAAAAAGAAATCAGATCATATTTAAGACTAAATGAAAGCTTTGAGTCAACTGCATTAGTCTGTAATTCACAAATCGATTGATGAAAATTGCTTCATCGCCTCATTTTTCTCGCGCGCTGGCGGTTCCGCCGCCAAAATTTCCCCACAGATCCTGAATCGTCCTCAGTAGTTTTCTTATCAAAAATGTAGTTTACGTCATAGAAAGTGCTTTGTACCGGGTTATATTCACGAGCTTGTTTGTGTCAAAACCCGAACGAGCGAGATACGAGCGAGTGAGGGCTTTTGACACAAACAACTCGTGAACAAAGCACTTTCTAAGACTTGAGCTGTTTATTACACATATTAGGAGAGTTTTCACTGAAATAGTTCTCTTAATGTAACACATAAGCTTATTACTATTAAAAGAGCAAATCACAAATGCT
Source organism: Porites lobata (assembly GCA_942486035.1). NCBI lineage: Eukaryota > Metazoa > Cnidaria > Anthozoa > Scleractinia > Poritidae > Porites > Porites lobata. The sequence continues at coordinate 445,307 of CALNXK010000261.1, forward strand.
GACATGCAAATGCAAATTTAATAGCAATGGCAAATCTCGCAGCACATCCTTAGTCCTCATCGTGCAGAACAGAAAATACACTTACAAAAGTTTAATCTAGTATGACGTTACAAAAGACGGACCTCAGCGATGTGGGCTCGTATAGAGGAGTTCACGCTCATAGTTGCATCATAGGTAATCAGGGCAAGATGAAGGGAAATTCAAAGATTTGTATTAGAATTCAAAGCCCGCTAATTCTTCCTGAATTCATATATTTGATGCTTGATTTTCCCATACATTTTCTGTAATTCCACGGTATCAAAATTACAGAAAATTTATATGGAAAAATTCAAGTTTTCTAAAAACTCATCACAGATGTCTTTCCACTCCAGATTTAGCGTATTGTTTTTTTAAACTCGTAAGTTACCCTTTTTAAAAGAAATAAAAGCTGAAGTATTTTGGCCAATGTAAAGAAATTAAGGCTTGGGAAAGATAGATGAGAAAAGGAGAGAGGAAGACCGATAAAGTAGAGGGGAGGGGACATGTCACTAACAGAATTAGGAATTAGGAATTTTTTTCTCTTTCCTGAAGCTTTCTCAACAACCGCTGCATATTTTGTCCACGATGTTGAAACTCCATCAGTTGCCTTTGAGAATTTTTTTCTCGTTCCTGAAGGTCTCTCAAGATTGGCAGTTGGTAAAAACTGTTTCCGCTGTGCAGTAAAAGATGCAACGTCCTATGGTATAAGCAGTTAGAGTAAAAATGCGGGCGTGATTTCAATTTCGCACTACTGATTTAAGGTTCATCTGAACGAAAAAATGAGAGCTCGTTCAAAGAAGGGGCTATTCTTGGACACACATTTCAATATTTTGTGTGAGTCTACAAGCAAGCCATAATTATTTAGTGACAATCGGAGCGAAACGAAATTCTGATTTTCATCTTCAATTCTTCATCAGTATCTCTTAAGCTAATGTGTCGCTCAGTTTAAAGAGAGGAACGCAGTACATTTAAAATTTTCTTTGAAGTCAAAATTTTTAATTTTTCTTTTTTAGGTGACACTTAATCGGGTTGCCCATGTTACTTGGGTGATTTTCATGATTATGATTGCCTTGTTTTATTTTTGATCATGAATTATCTTTTTAGAAAAAAAACAAAATCTACGCAAAGCAAATTCGCCAAGGCGAACCTCAGAAATAGAAAGTCAGTGGAGGGATTTTCAGCGACGTGAGGAAAACTTCCAGGGACAGAAACGGGAGATGTAGCAACGCGAGCAGGATTTACAAAGGAAACTCAGAGTGGTTAAAGAACGGTATCAGGACTCTCAAAGCCAGCTAACGGATATTGAGCAACATGAACAAAATATGCAGCGGCTGTTGAGAGAGCTTCAGGAACGAGAAAAAAATTCTCAAAGGCAACTGATGGAGTTTCAACAACGTGAACAAAATATGCAGCGGCTGTTGAGAGAGCTTCAGGAACGAGAAAAAAATTCTCAAAGGCAGCTGAGGGAGTTTCAACAACGTGAAGAAAATTCTCAGAGGCAGCTGACGGAGTTTCAACAACGTGAAGAAAATTCCCAGAGGCAGCTGGTGGAGTTGCAGCGGCAACTGAGGGAGATAGGACAGCAGTTGACCAATTGCCGAGGACAAGTTTCTGAACTACAGTTAAGTCTTTCAACAGCACAGGAAACAATAAATCAATTGCGGAACCAGGAAACACGTGACTGGGTTATTCCCCGGGACGAAATTCAAATCACAGAGAAATACCTTGGGAGGGGAGGATGGGGAATTGTCAATGAGGGAACGTATTGTGGCTGTACTGTAGCAGTGAAACAGATCCATGAGTTGATTCTTTCTCCTCATAACATAAATCCGTTTGAAAGAGAAATGAATATCGCTTCTAAATGCCGCCATCCTCACTTACTACAGTTCATCGGCGGCACGAAAGATGAGGGAACTCCTCTGTTTCTGACTGAGCTGATGGAGAAAAGTCTGCGCACTTTGTTGGAGCAGCGGCAACTCTCCGAGACAGAAATAGCCGTCATTTCTCTGGATGTAGCACGTGCCCTGAACTACCTTCATCGAAAGAAACCAGAGCCTATCATTCACCGTGACGTCAGCAGTGCTAATGTGTTGCTATGGCGACAGGGTGACCAATGGAGAGCCAAAGTGTCTGATTACGGCACTGCTAATTTTATACAGCAGACCATGACAGTGGCTCCTGGAGCTATGATTTACTGCGCACCTGAAGCACTTACATCAAACCAAACAGTCAAGGTTAGTTTAAGTGAATATTCAAGACTGTTTACTTACTAAAACTGTACAGCAAGGCTAACAGTGGCAGAAGTGATAAGTGATGTCCACTCCATAAACAATACATATGAAATGACTATATCTTTGTGAGGAGTCTTTGTACCTTGTTCTGCACTTTTTTTCACCCTTTTATACATATCTTCTTCTTGGATTTGGTCCACGTAATTGGATTCTTTAATTTATCCCTTCTTGTCTCTAAAGACAACAGTCACGGGATAGCAAAAGTTAATTAGTATTTTTAGAAACAAAACAATAAAGCCAAGAACGTACCATGAAGCCTTTTAAGGATCTTCTGTTTTCTAGGCTTTTCTTATCCATTTATCGATAATCATCTATTTTGAATTCTCGAGTTCCTCCCTCTCGTGTTACCTTAACTCCTTTTTTAATCAGTACACAACTAATAAGTAATGTCATGTATTATGATTGCTTTTAGGTTGATGTGTACAGCTTTGGTGTTCTTCTTTGTGAAATGTGCATCCGGGAACTTCCAGATCCTAGTAAGCGTGAAGAACAAGTCGTGCTTGTAACGAACGGTGTGTTTCGTGGCCTGGTGCGGCGATGCCTGCAGAGAGAGCCTGGGGCGAGACCAACCATGCAGGAGATAATCGATGAACTGAAAGATGCCGATGTGTCATCTTAATTGTAGAACCAACGGTACACCAAATCATTGATAATCTGCTGTTTGTTGGAAAGTTTTATAACTTACTGGCAAAGCTGTTCCCTCAGCCTGTTCCAGTAGTCGTTCAGATCGTGGGGAGTGGCGCGCACTTTTCTTTGCGCCTTTCACATTATCTGAATGCCTGTGATGGCTGTGATAGGAAAATTGAAGAGGGCCCGGTGCTTTGAGCCTGTGAAGATTGTGAAATTCAGGGTGCCTAGAATATGATGTTTAGGAAAAAAAAAAAATTTTTATGCCCAAGAGCAAGACTAAGGCGCCAGGTACCACCGGTCACTGGCTGAGCACAGCCCTTACTGGACATTTGGTAAAAAATAGCACTGAACAGTTCCTGAAGATTTAGTACGGCTGGATTTTCGGATATGAATTAAGTATCTCTATGATCGTTAGACTAACAACAATGAAAAATAATAGCTCTATTTTTACATATGTAATACGTTACTTACATAATATATTCTTACATTTTAATATTCAGTATTGCTTTCTTATGCCTGAACTTATGAAGGTCATACAGCCTAAGTAGACCGCAATATAAATCAAAGATAGGAGTAGATAATGTAGCCTGCGTCGCAGACGTAATCTTAATCCGGTTAGTAATGTCTGTGAAGCAAAGCCGAGATCCTTGTTCTGAGCCCTCAGCGGACGGAACGAATTACCGGAAATGCGTTTCGATTCAGTTCTCTTCCACCTGATTGACAAATTAGCAATGGCTTTTTTCAGTAGGTTACTGGCCAATCATAGCGCGTACTCAAATCATGGTACACAGGTGGGGCCCTGAACAAGGATTTCAGCGCTGTTTTGCAGACGAACTTAAGCAGAGGATTTAGTGGTTTCTGTTCGATTCTTATTTTTGTCCAAGGTTCAATCTTTTCTTTCTTTTGATGGTCGTTGTGCGTTGTGTTTTGGCAAGACTCGGCATAGTGCTGGTAAGTAAAAGCGGACGTGTTTTTGCCGAACGTTTTTTTTATTTCTCATTTCATCAAGAAAGAAAAAAATTGCCTTTTAGAATTTCTGAACAAAGTTAAAAGCAATACTTTGATCTTTGCAAACTAAGAAGCTGTTTTGAAACAGTCTAGCCCATCTCCCGCCTATGCAAAATACGTAGCCTTTGTTTATTAAGGAAATCCCGAAGACAATTAATGCGGAAGTTTACCCGTTCAAACAGTGAATTAAGGTTGAAGGTGGAAATATCACGTTGAGGATAAAAGCTACCGGTAGTATTCAGTGACTAAAACACTGCGAGTCTGCAGTTTATTAAAAGACTTGTAATTAATTGTTAAGAGACAAAACTGGTACATTTTAACTTGAGTTTTTTCAAATGAATGTCGCTTGGTTTAGCTTGATGTGGAGAGCGCATGTGTCGACAAAAACGAAGGGCGCTGCAGATTGCAAAGAGTTTTTACTGACGGAACCAACTAAACGATGCTAAGCATGTTACTGCAGCGTCTACTTGTACTTCTTCTTGTACTGCATCTCACATAAATCCAACCTAATGCTAATGAGAAAATACGTTTCATAACTTTTGACAGCGTATTAAAACCGTCTAAATCCGTGTTTATCATATATGAATATGGTCCCAAGTGTTTCGATTCAGACTTGTTTCTGAAAAGTAGTGGTTGTTCAAATGCCTATAAGGAGTGAGCTTTAAAAAACATTCGGACCTGTGTCTGATAAATAGTGGTATCGACTACATGTTGACTTGGGAGAGAACCTTGCAGGAATCGGTAACGATGAAAACTTTGCTATGCCTTTTTCGGAAAGCATGAAACACAATGTGAGACAGCTATTTGTCCTGAAGAGCTTCTTAGTGTAACGAACCAAGCTGGTGGAACTGTGAAGGGCAAATACTTTGACAACTGGTACGTCATTTGCACGAGTGAACAAACCCATTTCCCGACAAAGATTTAGATTTAGTGTTATTCTAGTGTAGCCCTTTGAGGGAAAATAAATTTTATGTCACTAGAATCCCACTGTACGGACACCCAACGTTAATTACGGACAGTTTTCTTTGTTCCCGAGGAAAGCCATTTCCTCTCTTAGATTAAATCCCTTGGGAGTTCAAATGGCCCCAAAAGAAACTGAAAACAATGCTTCTGCAAAACTTTGGGGTGACAAACAAAGAGCATTATTGGTATGTTATGGCATTTTCTGTGGTGGTCAATAGTCGTTATTGTGAAAAACCGACACGTTCATCTTTCCAGTTAACAAATATAAACTTCTCATAATTATATTAGGAGGGGGAAACCAACATTGAACATGCAGCTTAATCATCTGAGCTTACTCTTCTGTTTTAACTGGATTTTACTTTTACTATCATCATCATCATCAATATCGTGATCGTTATCATTACTTATTTTCTTTATTTTTGCTACATATTATTATACCTTTGAAGAGATTGAAAACGTTACGTTTTTCGCTAATGTGTTATATTTGTTACCTTACGCTTATTCAGGATAACGTTACGTAGATTCAAACAGACCCCAGTCCAGCTTAGGTTGCGTAGCAGGCGCCCATTGCCTCCAAGCGCCTTCTGTACAGGCTATATTTAGCTTGCATTTGTATGGTTTGTTTTATTAATTCAGGCCATGTGATGTTCTCCAGCGAATTTGCCTTTTGTCCTTTCATAAATTATGCATACTTAATATGCACGTGGATGCACGCGCACAGGACGAAATTAGAAAGAGACAGTTCTCTGAAGTACCAAAATGGGGAAACCGTCGACGCTGGGATTTGAACCTGGGTCAGTTTGGTGAGAATGGGGAAGGTGGGGGGTTGGGGGCTAGTGCTCTCAGCACTGTTCTCGCCCCTTGCTCCCCAATGTTAGAGAAGATTACATAAGACTAAGGCTGAGAATATTCGAAACAGGGAGCTAAGCTGGACATAGCAGAATAGAGTAGAGTAGAGTAGAATACAAGAGAAGTGCGTTTAGCGTTCAGTTAATAGAAAATACAGTGTATAGGGTACTGTTAACTCGACCCTGGATACTTTGAATTTGCGTCACCGTGGACTCCCCAAGTGTATCACTGAGATTTTACTTTGGATAGTTTGAATCCCTGCTATTTTGAGCATTCTACAATGTCCAACCAACTATGTGTCCCTTTGAATAATTTTAGCACAGTTCTATCAATATAACCTCCGTCGATACCCTTAAATTTCAGTACAGCATTTTATCCAATATGATAAAGAGAATGCGATTTGACATCAAAATTTTCGCTTCTCCTTTGGAGAGTCGAGATTACGAGACGCAAAGTCTTTAAAATCTTAGTTTTTTGCAACATTCGTTGTTTCATCTTGTTTATTGTTACCGCATTTTCTGTTCTATTTTTTAACTCTCTTGGTCTAGCAAGAGCTAGAGAATATAGCCCCGTTCTACTCTCTTGGTACACATGTATAGTCAATTTCGCTCAAAAGAGTGTCGATCAGGACTAGAATTGAATGGGTGTTTCTTGATGTCGCGGAAGTTTTGGTTGGTTTATAAAGCTGCATGTTCAATGTTGGATTCTTCCTCCTAATATACAATTATATGTATTTTTATCTGGTGATTGGGAAAGACAACAGTGTCCGTTGTCATCTGAGTTTGCTCTTTTGTTTTAACCAGACTTTACGTATACTTTTCCTATGATCATCATCATCAATATCGTGATCTTTATCATTACTTATTTTCTTTATTTTGTTGCATAATATACCTTTAAACAGATTGAACATTTTAAGTTTTTCCTAATGTGTGTAATATTCGTTATCTCGCGCTTATTCAGGATAACATTATATTCAAATAGACCTCTCCAGTTTAGGCTGCGTAGCTGCAGGAGCCCATTGCCTCCAAACGCCCGCTGCGCAGACTATTTTTAGCTTGCATGTACCACGTGATGTTCTCCGGGAAATTTTCTTTTTGTCCTTTCATAAATTATGCATAAATATGCGCGTGGATGCTCGCGCATAAGGCGAAAATTTCAAAGGGACAGTTCTCTAAAGAACCACTACGTGGTCTGAAATGGGAAAACACAACAAATCATGATTTGTAACATCGATCAGTGCCAATCGTATCATGAATCTTGTCCCACTGAAATATAACTTCAAATCATACGTGTTTCCCTTGTACATGTAACAGAACTGATCAGTGATCGAGATCGATCGAAACATGCCTTGCTCTCTAAAATCAGTAGTTGTTCGTTTGTTACGGATTGTTATTCCAAATATATTACAATTATATTAATTTATATTAATTTAGTACTTTGACTGTCCAATGAAGACTTCAGCAGTGCATGCTGGGATGCGGCTGTGTGAGTTGCTGATGTCATTGCTGCTAGTATGGCAGTTATTACTTGGTGACTGAAGATTATGAAGTGAAAAGGAAATAACGGAACGTAGAAAGAGTATAATAGACAAATATAATATTTAACAATTAATCGAGGTGAATAGTGGTTAAATATTTACCGAGCCAAGAAGTGGCGAGGTAAATATTTCTAAAGCCACTATTCACCGAGATTGAAAAGAATAATTGTTTTAGTATATACACACGAAGTGATCTCAGCAAAATCAGAGAGGAAACCATTAAAAAGTACGATTTGATTGACAGATCAAGTGAGCTAGACACGCGAAAGTTTAAAAATTGATCTTTGTAGAATTTTCAAACATGGCTATTCACAAGCTTATCACTTCGCAAACAACAGCGTAATGACTTAAATGGAACCGCTAAAAGTTTGAATTGTTTCCTTACCTGAAAAGAAAAGAAGAGCTTTGTTGTTTTCTGTTGACTGGCCAAGTTTATAGCCGAAAAGGTTTGTTGTGTCGTTCTTCGCATGAAGTGCTGACAAAAATGGCGATTCGGTTACCCGAGGTAAGACTTCGTCTTCATGCAGCATTCTTTCTCCTATTTAACTTGAAACGTAGAATTTATGCAAACATTTGCTTTCAAATTTGTTTGTCTTAAATAAACTTCGTTTTTGAGCCAAATTTTTCTTGTTAGGAAATGCTGAGCTCACGAAACGGTTTCTTCTAGGCGAATAAACGGGAGTTGTAAACAATCCATCGACCTCAAAACTCAACTACAGTAAATGGAAAAACGCCGTTTTGAATCCTTCGAAGTCTTTTCTTGCCTGAAAAAAAGTCAACCCTAGGATTTTGTCGACTTTTAAAAGATCTTCCTCTATAAAAATGGGGAAAAAACCGAGCTCAGACATCATCCACTCGCTAGGAGGTAAATATTGTTGAACAGTTCGAGATAGCGAACCAATCAGATTGCTTAATTCACCAAGATCACTGAGTGTGTATATACTAAAATATAATATAATATAATAGAGTTGAATGGGGCCTTAGTAAATAAATAAGTAAGTAAATAAGTAAATATTATAACGAAATAATTAGATGTAGCACTTTCACTAATCTGATCGAAATTTGGAAATGCTGGTTTTTGAAGAAAGGAGAAAACCGGAGTACCTGGAGGAAAACCTCTCAGAGCAAAGGAGAGAAACCAACAACAAACTCAACGCACATATGGCGTCGACGCCGGGATTTGAAACCGGGCCAAATTGGTGGGAGGCAAGCGCTCACATCATCTCGCCACCCTTTCCTTCCGAAGGGAAGTTTACATACAATGTAAGAGTAGGGTTGAGAATATTCAAAACAGAGAGTTAAGCTGAGCAGAGCAGAGACAGAGTATAACACGAGAAGAGCGCATTTATCGTTCAGTCAATCAAAAATACAGTGTAAAGGATTCTGTTATCTAGACCCTGGACTCCTCAAGTGTATCGCTGCGATTTTACTTTGGATATTTTGAATCCCTAACATTTTGAGCATCCTACAATGTCGAACCAACTGTATGTCCATTTAAATAGTTTAGCACTCGATACCCTTAACGGTCAATATGTGTATCGTGCAACCCTTCCTGTACTATCCAGTACAGCATTTCATCCAATATGAGAAAGAAAATGCGATTTGACATCAAATTTCGCTTCTCCTTTGTAGAGTCGACATTTTAATACGAGACTCCATTACAGCCTCAAATAGACTAGATCATTTAGACAAAACATAATTACTGGGGTACCTTAAGGATAGCATAGTTTACTGTCAAAGAGGAACTGAGTTTAAGCTCTTCTAATTTTCAGTACCTAACAACATAACGTGGCCTTTTTTTCTTTTTCTGAGGGGCAAATACAGGTCGTCTATTGGAATATTATCCGAACCGGCTAAACAATGAATTTTTGTTAAATGGATAAGCTTGAACTTACTTTTGGCACGTTTGTTTGTTAGTGTTTTGATATCTTTTAACCTATATGAAGTACATGAAGAATGGATAAGTTCTTATTACTCTTAGCGTGATGGCAAAGTGTTCAAGTAAATGATATCCCTAGAATAAATATGCCTTCAGTATTAGAATAAAAAAGAGATAGCTATAGAACGGTACAAAGAAAAATGATAATTAGTAGATTTAGTGACAAATGTCGTCGAATTCGCCTTTTTGTTCCATGTAAACTACTGGTTACGTATTTACCTTTATATACATCGTAAATCCTCTATTAACCCCTCCCTCTCCCACCGTGTGGTTATTTACTTCAAACACGTTTGAGGTGTAGCTTAATAGAGACCAGGGCTTATTGAGGGAGAGGGGTGGGGCTTTTTTAGTTAGCGAAGATGATGGTATCAGTTCTCTCTTTATAAAAAAAAAACTAGAATGCAAAGTGGATAAGCTCAGGTACAAGAAATTGGAGGTCATTAAGGGACTGTGCAATAATTGTCAGGAGGTGGGCTGAGAAATGAGTTTCAAAGGGGAAATTATTATGTCGTGCCCTCCCCCCGTTCGCAAAAGCAGAATTAGTTCAGCCCCTCTCCTGATCTCTTCAGAATTTTTACTACCAGCCCGCCTCCCCCCACACCAAATATAATGTAACTGTAGAAGGTGAAAAGCTTGAAAATCGTCTTCGCTATTTGTTGTCCGACAAGCCTGCTTGTGCTAAAAGGTTTCTCCGAGAGGAGTACAAGAAGCCCCATGATGACAGCAACAATAGGGCAGTCAAGATAATTGGATAAGCTTCATGCCATCACAGAAAACATAACTAAACATGATGACAGCCTATTTATGGAGGGTGGCAAACTTAAGACTGGCCTAAATTGCCTTCACAACTTCAACAATGAGAAACGACACTATATCAAGTCTGGCTTTGAAAAAGATGTGTTACATCTTGTTGAGGACTTGCACAGATTGATGGCTAAATATAAGGCGACATATTAAATTTGCACCAAGTCCACAACATCTGAAGAAAGAAAAAGGAAAGAGCACAGAAAAAAAGGGGAAGAGAGGAAGCTCGCAACTTGTGAAAACAGAAGAAAAAAAGCATGCCTTATTTATCGTTTCCTGGGAGGAGCCGCCCTTGCTGAGGACTTTGAGCCGGACATATTTGGTATTCCCCAACTGGAAAACAGTTGATTGTGAAACCCTACATTTGCATATGCTTACGCGACCTTTGCAGGGCAAACTTGTCTGGGCTTCTACACCTGAGGGTGAATAAAACTGTCTTATAAGGACAGTAACTAAGTACAAATGGTTTGTTTGGGACGATCCTGTTTTACAATGCATGTGGAATTGTTTTTACAATTTAATGCAAAAGCACATGATGTAAAATGAAAGTTAGGCCCCTCCTGTAATAAGAGTAATTTTAATTTGATACCACCCCTATCTTGGCATTATTCTTACTTATTATTTGGGGCCAAATAGCAGACATCTCTCCCTTCGAAACGTCTCTGGTGGCGAGCGGCGAGGGTAGTCAATCCAACTCTTTTTTTTTTTGTTCAGGCCTTATAAGGAACAAAAACGAAATTTAACAAAATTTGCAATTGTTTTGTGATGTTATTGAAAAAAAGAGAGAGTGTTTTTGGAAATTCAAGTTGTTGGGTAAAATCTAAGAGATGCATTCACGTTTTATTTAGACTTGCCTTGCGACATGTCCATAGATTTACCATTCAATTGTTTGGTCTTGACCCCCCGCGAAGATAAAGCTGTTTTTCTTCTACGGCCATGCATTTTAATTTACAAAGTTACAAAAAACTTTCGAGAAACTTTCTTTTGAGGCGTTGAATCAATTAGGGTTGAAGTGATTTAGTCACGTGAAACGTGACGTCATGATGATATTGAAAAATAAATTCAAAATGCGGTAGGAATGGTTGATTACAACTAAGTTTGAACCATGTGTAAATGTTTGTTTTACCGTACGAATTTTTTCCGTGGCCGGAACGGAGAGAATTTTTAGTTTCTTAAAAAGATATTAACAGATGAAAAGTGTCATGTGACCTATTTTGCTTAATTACTAATTGAAAAAAAACGTGAGTCAACCAAATCGGTCAGATTCAAGCGAGAAATGATGATACAATAAAAAAAATACTGTACTTAATATATACTGTGTGACATCTCGCCACCCCATTTTTAGTTTTCTTTCTTTCCTGGACTCGACCATAAGTAGTCACGTGACACAGATATCTGATTTCTTACAGTACAGGAAAATTAAGGTTACCGATTTTTTCGAGGTTGCCAAATTTTGGAAAGTTCTGATAAATTTTCACAAAGTTATGACCATAATAAGATTTTATGCAAATTACGCCTCAGGCCATGCCTTAACATGCTTGAGCACAACCCTGATGTCATTTCTTTGATAACTCTTTTTACCTGCTTCTGAGATACTTTTAGTTTACCATCCTCATCCAACTTGATACCAAAAAGGAAGACACTTTCCTTTGGAATCTCTGTTCCGTAGATGAACAGCAACGCAAATCGGTTCCCATTTTCGCTTAAAGCCACCCTTTAGCCACACAGCACAGTTATAACGGGTGTCTGTGATTTTTTTCTTCCACCCTTGTTACATTAGCTGAGGTTGGTCTTCTATATGCTCCATTGTACACCTAAATGCAAGAGAACAAAATAATATCTAATCTTTATAAAGGTTTTTGGATAATGATGAAGCAGAAATTGTCTCCGGTGAAATATGAAACAGCCTTTTTCCCCTCAAAATAAGAAAAACTAGCATCTCTTGAACACTCTAAGAAAACAGAGATATACAATAACATTTTCAACCAAAGAAGAAGTCAACTTTGCACTCCGGTTTGAAACTTTTGACCAGCCACCCTATGGCAAAGAGTCAAGCTGCAATTCTAAAAGTATCCTGAAAGGCTACGCCAGTACAAAGACCGGTTATCGTTTGCCGAATGTCCACATGTTCACATAGTCGTGGGTGGAGCCATGGGAGATGTATCTTTTGCGTCAAACGACTCCATATTTCCTCTTCATCGTTCCTTTGTAAATCGTATTTTTGAGAAATGGCTTCGCAAGTTCAACAGTGCACCCATCGGGCACAACAAAGATGACGTCATTGTACCAATTTATCCTGTGTATACTCATCAACAGATTCTTAAGAAGTCTTTCGAGTTCGGTTATGACCACGACGATGTCGACGAGAATGGTAAGTACACATGAAGCTTCAACATGACCTTCCTTTACTTCTTTCTTTACCTTGAATGCGATTTAGTGTAATTGTAGTGTAGCCCTTTGAGGGAAAATAAATTTTATATCACTCGAACCCCACTGTACGGACACCCAACGTTAATTACGGACAGTTTTCTTTGTTGCCGGGGAAAGCCATTTCCTCTCTTAGATTCAATCCTATGGGAGTTCAAATGGCCCCAAAAGAAACTGAAAACAATGCTTCTGCAAAACTTTGGGGTGACAAACAAAGAGCATTATGGGTATGTTATGGCATTTTCTGTGGTAGTCAATAGTCGTTATTGTGAAAAACCGACACGTTCGTCTTTTCAGTCAACAAATATAAATTTCTCATAATTATATTAGGAGGGAGAAACCAACATTGAACATGCAGCTTAATCATCTGAGCTTACTCTTCTGTTTTAACTGGATTTTACTTTTACTATCGTCATCATCATTAATATCGTGATCGTTATCATTGCTTATTTTCTTTATTTTTGCTACATATTATTATACCTTTGAAGAGACTGAAAACGTTACGTTTTACCTAATGTGTTATATTTGTTACCTTACGCTTATTCAGGATAACGTTATGTAGATTCAAACAGACCCCAGTCCAGCTTAGGTTGCGCAGCAGGCGCCCATTGCCTCCAAGCGCCTTCTGTACAGGCTATATTTAGCTTGCATTTGTATGGTTTGTTTTATTAATTCAGACCACGTGATGTTCTCTAGGGAATTTGCCTTTTGTCCTTTCATAAATTATGCATGCTTAATATGCATGTGGATGCACGCGCACACGGACGAAATTAGAAAGAGACAGTTCTCTGAAGTACTATCACGTAGATGGGGAAACAAAACATGCAAGCTGAAAAGGTCAATTGTTATCATGAGTTAATACATCGATCAGCGCCAATCGTATCATGCATCATGCACCATTTATTGTAACTTCAATCATAAGTGTATCACTTGTAACTGAACTGATCAGTGATCGATCGAAACTTGCCTTGCCCTCTAAAATCAGTAGTTGTTCATTTTTTACCTATTCTTTCTTCCCAAATCTTTAACAATATTTATATCGCGTCGACGCCGGGATTTGAACCTGGGTCACTTTGGTGAGGGGGGGGGTCTAGTGCTCTCAGCACTGTTCTGCCCCCCAGTGTTAGAGAAGATTACATAAGAATAGGGCTGAGAATATTCGAAACAGGGAGCTAAGCTGGGCATAGCAGAGTAGAATAGAGTAGAACACAAGTGAAGCGCGTTTAGCGTTTAGTTAATAAAAAATACAGTGTATAGGGTTCTGTTAACTCAACCCTGGATACCTTGAATTTGCGTCACCGTGGACTCCCCAAGTGTATCGCTGAGATTTTACTTTAGATAGTTTGAATCCCTGCTATTTTGAGCATTCTACAATGTCGAACCAACTATGTCTCCCTTTGAATAATTTTAGCACAGTTCTATCAATATAACCTCCGTCGATTAAAGATCAAAATGTGTATCGTGTTACCCTTCCTGTCCGGTTCAGTACAGCATTTTATCCAATATGATAAAGAGAATGCGATTTGATATCAAATTTTCGCTTCTTCTTTGGAGAGTCGAGATTACGACATATATATGCAACTGCAAAAAGGGAGTGCAGACATAAATGTTTAAAAGAAAACCTAACTGACGGACCAGTGGCCGGAAACAATGGCGGTCTTGACTCACCGTCCTAGCAAACTCTCTCTTCTTGCACAAAAACGTAGCCTTATATCGGCCATAAAAAGGCAGTGTTGCGCCATTATCATAGTCTATATGGACTTATGTAAGAAATCTAAATTATTTGCTATTTGGAACAGAGTTTTTCATTGCCATTTAAAAGCAAAAGTTTACATTTACAAACAAATTCATACACAAAAACTCCCAAACAACTATGGCTCGTATCCTTTAGCTTTATAAAGTCTCCAGGTAATTGGCCGATAGTGTAGTGCGACCTTTACTAAAAGGGAACGTAGAAATTTGGCAACTTTGCGGCAAACATTACAAACTCATCATGTGTTCTCTTACCTCCATTTTCGAATTAACATTCGAATTAATCAGGTAATGATGTTTATAGCGTGAGCCTGAGGAATGGCGAGGTACAAATTAAAGCCGTGCAACAATAATCGGTCAGCAGGATAATGGTCGTCAGATCAACGTGTCCTGCCAGGTCCAATTAATCATTGTGGTTGTAATTCTTGTCAAATAGATTAGAAAGAGATTGAGCGATAGTAAGAAATTTTCAATAAACATGCACAACCAATAAAACGCAAACACAGTACAAACGACCAACAGGTTTAAAAGATTACTCCATAAACTGTGCGGTCTACTCACTTCCTTTTATTCCTACAATAACTCCGTGACTTATGCAAAAGTTAATTTTACCGAGAAAAGTCAAGAAACACATTGCGAGAATCACGGACCGGTTAATCTAATGCGCATGCGATGACAAAATCTCTTTATCTTTTTTTTCGTATTTATCATCGTTCTCTCAGAAGTTCTTCCACTGTTATATAACAACTTTTGGAAGTATCTTATTTTAAAGTAGTAACAAAAATAGCTTCGTAATTAAGCAACAAACAAAGAACAAAGATTGACCAGTCACTTTCAAATCAGTTTCGTCCGTCACAAAATGATCGATTGATGCATATTTTCCAAAACGAAATATACTGGGAGAGATTTACTATTATTATTATTTTTTAGAATTAGGATTTGTAAACTGATCGTACTTTGTTAGATATAAAGGACAGTGCATCAAAGTACTTACAATTTGTGAGATTGCGAGTTTCATTTGATCTAATCAAGCGCATGGTTGCTAAGCCCTTGTTTCACAGCTTTGCAATAAGGGGTGGACCATTTGATTTTTGATGGGGGGGTTGCAGGATTTTTAGACTGCTAGATATTTTTTTTTATTGCTCCAGCCCTGCAGGATTTTTTTTTAATCTCCCTGTCCTTGCATGATATTTTTTTTAATGGAAATTTAAAACACAAATTTTGAAGTTTAATAACTTGACCATGACCAGCCACTCAAAATTCACCCTTTAGGCTATTAAAAACCACCTTTACACGCAATGCATTTTGAAGTTTACATCTTTCTTTCAAAGTAATAAAGAGTTTCATCTTTATTCAGTGTACAAAGAAATGCAACTCCACTAACCTGCGGCTAGTTGATTTCCCTGTAAGGCTAGTGGATGTTATATGCATCACTCTCTATACTTGCCCAACAAGTGAACGTTTTTTTCTTTCTAATTACGTAATGCTACTGAGAAAAGCTTTCAAACTTGCGTGTAATGGTTCCAACTTGTCCAAAGGGCGAGCTGGAAATTCCATCTTATTTGAATCCTGTTTTTTGCTTTCAAAACAAGAGAGAGGGACTTCAAAGAAGGAGAAATTGCACCGTAATCTGGCTTCTCAATATACGCATTTAGTATTTGGAGTTATCTAGAGTTTTAAAAATCAGATTGGTAGTTGACCCCTTTGAATCATCTTTTATATAGGTACATGATCTATAAAATTACAATATTTCAATGCCTAAATAATTAAAACAATATATACGTTTTATTTTATGTGCTACAGACTGTTTACTATTATTTTCTTGGCTTGAAAATAGGCAATTAACACAAAAGTAATAGAACTCTGCAAAAACACGAATGACCCAGAGGGAAAAAATGCTCTTCGATCTATTTGATCGTCTTTTGTCTCGTGCACATATCCAGCGCATCCGTTTCACATTCTTTGTATATTTTGAACCCTGCACCAATTCAATGTGGCCTGCCTTTACTCTTGTTTGTCCCATTTCCTTTTCTATAAAGTAAATCTTATTTTGTTACAAAAATACCTGCACGTGACAACTGTTACGGTGGGAATCTGAATGCATGAATATCTTTGAATCATAATATCCTTCTAGATCAGAGGGTTCACTTTAATAGGAAATCTAATTGGTAAATCATGCGTCGCGCTTGCAAAATACCAATTCACGCATCAAAAAATGTGATGCCCAGTCCTATATCATGTGACTCACAGCTACTTTTGGGGCCGTCACGCATCACGCAAAATCCTTTGCCACGCCCAGGTTTATGAGGCTGCTGGATTTTTTTTTCCTTCTTAAGAATTCTGCAAGAAATTTTTTTTAACCAGAAACATATGCTCGATATTTTTTTTAGGATTTGCACAACCCCCCCATCAAAAATCAAATGGTCCACCCCTAAACCTCTGTGATTCGATCAGCTAGGCGTCTGGCAGCTTTCTTTGTGCAAAATAATGTTTCGAAAGTTAAAAAAAAGGTTCCAATCTCAGTGTCCTTCTGCTGCAGTGAAAGCCTGTTCAGTTCTTTGGGATAATTTTTCTCATTAGCAGACCTTCCCAGTGTAGTAGAAATTTCATTCTCCTCACGGTCAAGCCTCGTAACGGTATTACGGTTTTCAGAAACTGTTTTATGTAAAGCCATACCATAGTATCCCATAGCAACAAACTCTAGGGGCGTATCAGGCCAAAATTTATCCAAAATGTCTACTGAAATAAACATATTGGTTAGTGTCGCCGAGAAACATAACGTTATCGTTTTCTTGTCTTTTTGATGAACGTATTTCAGGGTGGAAACCAAAAAAGGGGAATGAGTTAATGTAGTAAATTTTGGAAGTTCAGATTTATGTTTACTTAGTTTCTCACTGTCAGAATGACCCATATTAACGCGATTGGTTCACGGCGTTTAATTTCCATGTATCGTTCACCTCCCTTTCAGCCTTGCCAGAAGACGCGGTAACATTAATTTCTCTGTTCTCCAGGCTTGTAGCTGGCAGGGTTGTGTTATCTTTACCGTCCTCTGCTGTGACATTCTCAGACTTCTTGGACAAAGACTTGCTGTCAGGCTTGCTGCAAGTCAGTGTTATCAACTGAATACTTGAAGCCACGGGGCAAGTTGTCTGATCCTTATCATTAATGTCCAAAATGAACATGCTGTGATTCACAATCGAAAAGGACGATAAGAATGTGCAGAATATATCGTTAAGCCCTAATTGTCCACGTTAAGCTTTTATTTTCACTTAATTAGCCTGCGTGACAGGCGCCAATTTTTTTTAAAATGGATGCTGGGCCAAACCTTGGGAATGAACGAGCTTATTGCACCTTGTTTACCCCCACAACATTTTACATAATCATTGCTTCGAATTCCTCCTGGGTATTACAGTCGTCCCAAGAGAAATCGAAAACAATGGTCATGCAGTGAAAATGGCGTGTAAGCGAAAGTTTACATATATTATTAAAGCCCGAATTAAACTTTCTGCAGCGTCATGTTTAAAGTGTAAGCAAGTCCAACAAGTCTGAAAAGGCGATTAGAATTTCAAAAGTTTGGCTACATTTTTGCTACTTTAGCCTTAATCGGCCATTAGCAGCCTTGTTTTCAGCATCAATAGGAAACTAGCGCAATCCCAACGGTGAACGCTTACTGTCTAAAACAACTTGGTAGTGAATTTTTTTGTAAAATATAATATAAAAGGTATCTGGTATATTGTGAAGTCTATCCGATATGTAACTTACTCTCCACTCTAGGGATTGGCGCGGCGCAGTTTCTCTCCGTTACAGAAATGGCGCCGAAAAGAAATCACTCACCCCTGTTCTTATTTATGAACAGGAGCCCTATCCCGTATGGTTTTCGCGCCGGCGCAAAAGCTATCCGATATTAATAGTAATGTGGACATTAAAGCCAAACTTACACCGTCTGCCGGGCAAGTAGAATCCGATGCAGTGACTAGCTGTCCTGCGAGCAAATGCGTCTGAGTTTACGTCCTTCGGCCACTCGATGGATACCAATATATAGCCATTTCAAAACCAACTCCACGGCACTTAAGAGACTCTTCCATGCTGATGCGCATGCTAACCATGTGGAGTTGTTTCCTGCCGCATCTCGCTGATGATTTCTTGTTTGGCTGCGGTTGGATGTTTCCATGACTTGTTGATCACGATCGAGGAGTCAGTTTGTGGTTGGTTTGTATCAACTAAGTACATCTGTTCTTCCTCGTCGATTTCCGTCTGTAGAGAAGAGAGACAAACTGTCGTTCACTTAGTATTAGCCTAAAAAACAGCCTACCTTTGGCGGCGTTTCCCCTCGAAATATGGTTTCTGTTTTGAGAGGAACACAAATATTCTACCCAAACGCAAGGTCGCTTGCAACTTTTTAAAAAGCAATCGTTTACGTTGTGAAACACTAGCACCGTATCCTTTTGTGTTTATGTTGCATTTCTTTACTTTGCTATAAACTTAGTTCATTTGTAAAAGTTTTCCAGGCAAATGGGCTGTTGTGAAACTGCTGTTTTTGTCACGGAGACAAGAATATCAACCGACGACAGGTGGATTTTGATTAAAGCCCTCTTGCTTCCAAAGTCTTCAACAACAGTAAAGCGTCGATGGAACGGTTTTTCAGCGACGTCCATTCCTGCATTCTTTCTTGGTTTGAAGGCAATAAAAAGCGCATATATATTTTAAATTCATTTAAACCGCTTAAATGCAGCTGATCAGTATAAACTGTGTGAGAGTGTGTGCTAATACTTAAATTGAGCCTTAAAATTCCACGGCTACAACTAGATTACAACAAAGCTATTTAAAAATCTTTGAAACTTTGTGGAAACAAATAACAGAACTTGACTTCGTAAGTAACTTCAATTGCGCGCGCCAGAATCGCTTTCGATCCTTAGAAACAAGTAACCAAGGAAACAAAATCATCCAAACAAATAACAGTTTTTTCAAATGGTTGAGGCCAAGAAGAGAAAATTTCACGACAACCAGATATTCCTAAACAAATTAAAGAAGCTCTAACACTTTTGAATGAACAGTTGACGCAGTAGTTTGATAACTTAAAGTCAAAAGCAAAGTTAGTCTGGGAGTTTTCGCGCGTGCGCTGTACTTTTGCTACAAGCTTACGCCACCCTGGGCCCGGTTCCTGAAAGGACGATTAGCGTTAACCCAGGATTCAAATTTTGTTCCGTTTTTGTATTTTACATTCCAATGCATTGCTTATGGTAACATTTTGCGTTATCATTACTGTATCTGGTATTAAAGGCTCAACAGTATTTTTTAACCTCGAGTTACATGTTCTTAGACGAGAAAATCGTGCTTGAAATTTGGCTTAATCCTGGGTTAAACTTAAGCGTCTTTTGAGGAACCGGGCCCTGGAAAATAACGTGAAGAGAGCAGATGTGAAAATAACACAAGTTTTACCTTCCTCGCTGACATTTCCTGAAGCAGTCGAAGTTCCTAACATTGTTAGGGGGAAAATTATGTAGATTAAAAACGTTTTCATCTTGTCAAGAATGACTTTTCTCTTTCCAAAGCGCAACACGAATAAGCTTGTTTAGCGAAGAGGAACGATAAAAAACAGGACGTCATAAAGACAAAATAGAACGTTTTCCTGCGCGCGTTAAGTTTATGGAACACTTCTTTATCCTTCTATATATTGCAACTGTTCATTTTGTTAATAACAACGACACGTGAAACGTTACTCTAAAGGCTACATTTACGCTAGAGTCGATTTTTCCGGATTCGTCAAGAATTATATGGAAACTTCAGATACCGGATTCCTTTCATAGTTTACACGCAGATCCCGGCGCATGCGGGGCACTGCCTGGCCTTATTTGGCCTAAGTGGGTTTGTACGCTAACCAGGGTATGGTTTTCTTTCACAATCTTGAGTCTTAAACGGGGTATACAATTTCAGTATTTATAAATTAGTGTTTTTGAAGAGAGTGTCTTTTTGGACCTGAAGCCTTTCCAAAGAATTAATTCAACGGTTTGCGATGAGTAATCTCCATATGTGCTACCGACAATTTTTATCCAAAACATCTAATTCCATAATGTTATTTTGAAAAATATTTCGATTCTGTGTGCAAAAAATGAACGAATTAGGGTCATAAAATAGGCTCTCTTTTGTCAAACAGGGTTGCAAAATGAACGATTTTTTTCTTCAACCGGGGTCAAGGTTTGAAGGCGCGCCTCGAGCGGCGGCACTCCTCTACCAAAATGTCGCTTGAGTATATATCTCACGGAACAGAGGGTTTCAGTGGGGTGGTAGCATTGACGATTGACGGTTAATTTTTACTAGTTTTGATGGGTTACGGTCAAATTTTGAAATAAAAAATAAATAAATAAATAATAATTTGGAGGTAACACATCCACAAAATGGTTCTTTGTCAGGCCTGATTCCTAGTCGAATTGGAATTTGCAATTCATGGAATTTTTGGCTTTTGAGAAGAGGGGAAAACAGGAGTACCAGGAGAAAAACCCCTCAGAGGGAAGAAGAGAACCAACAACAAACTCAACCCACTCATGACGTCCAAGCCGGGATTTGAACTCGGGCCACATTGGTGGGAGGCAAGCGAGCACTATCACCACTGCGCCATCCCTTGCTTCCCAAAACCAAAAACTTCTCACGGTTGGCGATTATTGAAAATCGTTTTTGAGTTTAAAAGTTAAAGGAAATATCAACTTCTTTACAGATTAACTTCAGTTGACTGTTGTGTTTTGGAAGTTTTCTTGGCCATGCTCTTGCAGAAAAGTTCGAGATATTTTCATATATAAGCAGTTTTTGGAATTGTAATTTTGAGAACATGGGAACCGGTTTTTCCAGTTTATAGATTCTTCAGGAGCTAGAATCCCGTGAAGATCAGCTGAACTAATAGCGAAATTTGAATTACATTGAAACTTTTTTACCGTTAATCTTAATATGCATTTTGACAGTTGAAATTAAAAAAAATAACCTTTTTTGACGGTTGATGGTAAACCCACTGAGACCCTCTAGATAAGGGGTGAAAGGTCCCGTCTCACAACACTTTCACATAATTTGACTCTGTGGAACTTAGGTATGTGACAAACCTCTGACAGTGACCACCCTAACCTGCGATCAGACGGTCCTTCTTCCCTTTTTCTGATCGCCGGATCGCAGGTCACGACCACCCCACCAAATTTTTGTACTGGGAGGCTCCGCCCCGAGGTCCAACCCCTTACCCCTTTATATACCATTTTTCACGAAAAAAGTACCCGTTTCGTATACCTTCTATTGTATATATTCTATCGTATTCCTTGTTCAGAAGTTTGCATCCTTTTTAACTGCTGTAAATGCACTGTCGTTTAAATAGGAATTAATCACAAAAATTTCCTCGACTTTATAAAGCCATAAAATTCATCTGGTAGCCCTTTTGGCCCTTTCACAGACTTATATCACAGATTTTCCTACCCTTTCGTACACTTCAACGAGTAAAATCTCTACCCTTTTATATTCCTGAAGCCTGAAAAAGGTTCCTTTTTCGAGCGGAGCCTCCCCGTATAGGCCATTATGGGGAGTACCCGTCCCCCCCTCCCCCAGGTCTTTTAGACGACCAGACAGGCTGACCCAAGCCGCCCATTGCAGTTCATTGTCTTTGTTGGAAAAAACGATCTGCATTCTGAAAAAAAAAAATCGCCACCGCAGTAATTTATTTGAAATATTAAAAAAAACCGATAAGGGTGAAGTTGATAATACAATTAAGGAGTAATAAATATCTTTATCTATCACCGACAGTCATTTTTTTTGCTTCTGTTAACGATGTCATTTAACACCCTCCAACAAACTGCGAGGATCAACAGCAGTATATATTTGATAAAATATCATAAAAATTGTGCTGAACAGTTACACAAAAAAATAGTAATAAAACAATCTTTTATTTAGTGTACTCACCATCTGAACGATGTGTTCTGGTTCATAATGAACTCGAACTCGAACTCGAACTCGAATCCAAACTCGATGTTTCGGGATTCGAGGCTGCAGCTTGTAATGAATGGGTTTAAAATTGACTTTCCTGCGTCCTGACCACCTTAGTCCGAGTTTCACTGGTACCATGAACAAGTTTAGTCTAGTAACCTGTGCAGGCGTAAAGGCAGCCGTTATCTCTCCTCGCTCCACGTTGTCTTAACTAAGTCTATCCAAATATTTTCAATCTTTACCGAACAGGAGCTAGAGTTGCACGAGTTAGGTCTGCAGTTAATCCTGAACTCTCTTCGTCCACGATTAAAAGCACAGACGATCACTATAGCGAATAAAATCAAAAAGAATTATGTGGATAAAAGTTATATGAATACCCAATTCAGGTTCGGATATTTTCATCGCTTGGCTTTGCGAAAACTGAAAAATTACAGTTTAACAATTTTTATAATATCCAATGGTCTTTAAATAAGAATGAAAATGTCAAAATAAAAGGGATGAAACCTCCGAATGAACACCAAATGTCGAGAGCAAGCTTATTATGGTAATCTTTGTTCATTTTATTCGATGATTGCGGCGGGGAATCAATTGTACTCCAATTTACTCCTAGTTTTCTCTTTTCTTTTTTAATATTGCTTTTTGGACAAGGTTATTGAAACTATGTCTTCACGTCATTTGCTGTATTACTTCCCAAAATTTTTAATGATGGCATATTACATATTGTAAAGATCGCTATTTATGTGCAAATACATGTGATTTCACATGATAGACCTCAGGGATGTTAATAATTTATTTATCAAAAAAATAATAGCCTGGTTATTTGGCAAAAGCAGTAGTGAGGGGGTGGGGGGGTGGGGGGATGTAAGTCCTCCAGTAATTTGGGGGGTCAGTCTCGGAACATGTTTTCGTTCACAAATAAAAAATTGAAAACCAAATTTCCAGCATTCTAAGGAGTAAATAATAAAAGTGATAGTGTTAAGGACAGTTTTCAGTACGATTTTTTCTTTGAGTAAAGCGGTCTTGCCTTGGTTGTTCATTGATGTTGTTTCTTTTCATTACAAATAAAGAGCTGTGAAAAGACTGATGTATTCTACCAACAGCGTTTAATTGGCCTAAAATAACGTTTGGTGAAATGATTCTCATATTTTTCCAAAGCCGGGCCGGCTGAACTGACTGCAGGGCTAAATACATATTTCTGCTTTCAGGGAAACTAACAAATACTTCAATTATTGAAATTTTTTATACATTTTATTCCCGGCCTTTCAATAAAACAGCTTCTTAGCATGTATATGGAAGATGCGCGTTGAAGACAAAGGGAAAGGATTCGAAATAACTCAGGGGAGAGGATGAGCATCGTCTCGTAGCGGAGTAAACTTGTTGTTTATGGCATCACTCAATGTGTTCAGGACTGAACGCCAATATTTTGTGCTTCCGGGCTGGGAATAAAGTGAATGTTTAAGAATAGTATCTTTTAAAACAACCAAACCCGGAGGTTTTCCTATATTGGCCTATACTGGGAGGCTCCGCCTTTTTTAGGCTTTAGATACAGCTATTTCGAGAAAGATTGTCGGATAAAGTGCACGTGACAACCCCGAAATGTATCGTGGGTGGTCTTGAGTTCACTGTTTTTCAAAGAAATGTGAAACAATGATAGGAGATCAGAGGCCATGGACATATGTCTGCGAGTGCTAAAGGAAAGTAACAAAAGTAGGTTACAGTAGGTTACAGTGTCAGGAACAGTGTATTGATGATATCCCATATTACCCTTCGGGATTGTCGCGTGAACATTTTTTCCGACAACCTTTCTCGAAATAGCTGCATAAGAAAGGGTAGTGATTTCACTAGTTGAAGTATATTAAAGAGTAGGGAAACCTGTCATTTGGGTCTGTTAAAGGGCCCAATAGGGCTAATAGATGAATGATGTGGCTTTGAAAAGTCGAGAAAACGTTCTGTTTTTAAGATAGCCTGTTCACAGACCCTCTATTTCCTCTTCAAAGTCCGTCGAGCGCGGGTGATAAAATATAAACCGCAGGGGATTTATTGACCACCAGTGCAAGGGGGTAGGAACGAAAAGAAAAATAAAGCAACCTCTGTGTACAGGCTATTTTTGAGATTGATTTCTATGTAAAAAAAACAGTGCATTCATTTGATTTACAGCAGTCAAAAGGAATACGAAGTTCTAAACAACGTATGTGGAAGGGGCACCATTTGTCACTGATAGAAGGTATATGAAAGGGGTACCTTTTTCGTGAAAAATGGTATATAAAAGGGTAAGGGTTGGATTTTCTGGAGTTTTTTTTGTTTTAATTCTGGTTTGCATGAATTTTTTCAAGCGTTTTGGCCTGTATGAAATGTTTTTGCTTTCCCCATTCCTTCTCCATCATTTAATTGTTTTAACTGTCCGTTCCTGAAACAGGAAACATCGGATGAGAACATAACCTACACTTAGCCAGTATTTTTCGTTTCGCTTACGCCGTAGACCATTTTCGCCTGGGTAAGGCGAAACGAACGAACTACAAAAGAGAAAATCTGCAAAAAGCGGACCTGGTCCGACAGGTTAAAGAGAGAGTAGTAATCCCGGTGGCGACATCACACTCATAAAAAATGAAAAGAGAAAACCGTGGCTGGGAAAATTCCCGGTGACATATTTTTATGTGCCGGGTTTACACTTTTTTTTAAATGTTTGCCTCCGCATTCAGTCACACTGGGAACTTTCTCTATTTGGCTGTATTTGTCAGCATAATTTTACTTGAGCACAGAGCATCCTTTTCAAACATTACTAATCATTTTGAGGAAAATGAAAAACGTCACCTTGAATGTGCATTTTGTTGATCTTGTCTGAGTTTTCTTTCCACCGCGTGGCAAATAAAAACAAACAAAAGAAGATAATAAAACGCCTCAGAGCACAAATGCAACCCATAAGTCCTTGCGGCAGGTGCGATTTCAGTAGGATGAGAGCCTGGGGTCGAGGTGCTCTTCGGGTAAGCAAAATGGCCTTCTGGATCAGTCTGCTCAGTGAGTGGGGCTATACACAAATTTGTGTGGCACGTGGAAGCGTGTCATGGGGGAGTAAGGATAATGACGGGGCAGGAGAGCTTCAACTTTGGTATCATGAGAGGGATAACGATTACTGCATTAATGCCAGCAATGCAGCGGGAGATGACATACTGGTATGTAAAGTTATTGATGTTTTTACTCTTCACTTCAAAAAGTGCACTGACAAAATCAAAACGTTGTTAACGAAGAAGTCGAAATTTCATTTCGTCCAATACTGAAAACAAATACTACCATGTGAGAGTACTGATAAAGGGGTTTCGTCCAGGGGCTCAAGAGTAAGAACTAAATTTTATGGATTCATAATTGACTCTGGGAGTGATAGGGTTTTAACTATACACAATTTAACAATTATTTATACTAAACCCTTTTTATTTAAAAAAATAAGCTTATTTATGTGTTTATGTAGTCACCTTAATGTATCTGTTGTAATTTTCTACCTCATGTAATTTTTTGTTTTTCTTTTGTTTTTGGGTATGGTAATGTATGCTAATGAAGTTGAAACAAAAGAAAAATAAAAATTACCTGAGATAAAAACTTAACTACAACATATCCATTTGTTATTTTATATGCTTTGTTCTTCATTAAACATTTAAATACAGGAAACACCCACCAATAAGAACCTGTGGATTAAGAACCTTCTGGCAGAAATTTGCCACTTTAATACCCATGCAAAAATACAAGAACCTGTTTAGCCTAGCCCATGTTGCAGCCAGCCCACACACTCGTCTAAACCATTTGTATATAGTCCATTTGTGAACTAGTGCGCAAAAGCTCGTTTTCTAACAGCGTGCAAAGAAAGTAGTGTCCTATAGCCTGGGGCTAGTGGATTTTGCTATCGGGCTAGTGAATTCTGTTTTTAACTTGCCCGACGGGCAAGTGATGTTTTATGAGGAATTTGAATAACAGAAGAACAAAAAGTTTTGGGGGCTAGTTGAAATGACGTCTGGGCTAGTAAATGCTAGCTTCAGCTTGCCCAAATGGCAAGCTGTAAAAGTCATTTTCTTTGCACCCTGTCTAATATCCTGCAGAGTCGCAAAGACATATGTGAGCAATTCTGATAGCCAGGGCAGGTTTCTTGCAGGTTCACAATTGTTATGCGCCTCGTGATTGGCCTAATTCTTAAGTGTACGTGATGGTAAGGGCACAGTGACATGTTAAAATTACAGAAAGGAGTTGGCAATGATCGTTTGCAGTTTACAGCGAACAATGAAAGGGCAGTTCAAACTTTAAAGCCTTCTTCTGCACAAAAAAAATGTTTTGAGAAAATTCCTTGTGATTTTTTTCTTTTAAAGAGATATGCTTTTAAATTTGCCCACTGGTTTTCCAGTGTCTTCCAATCACTGGAGATGCACTCTCACGTATCCTGCAATCTAGCCGACAGTTCTAGGCTTCTAGCGTCCGAAAAAAAATCAGAAAATCATGATCTCCACAGCCAAAAATTAAACCTACTACTTGTGGCTATTCAGGTCCAGGCATTTCAGAGAAACCAAAGACGCTAAGGTTATTTAGTCACAAGAAAAAAGCTTAAGGCTTAAACAGAGGTAAAAGAAAATCATTTCATGGTAAACTGCATGTGGCCAAATCCTGTCAGAAAACATCTGCAGAAACATAAACCATAGGAACTTATTGCTCAATATTCATGGAACAGACCAGCTTCCTCAACCACTAAATGTGAGACTCAAAGTGGTAAAGTAAAATTTGCTCAGTGTAGAATACTCCATGCACTGCATAAACTACACAAAAAGAGAGCAAGAAAAACCACTGTTGTTCAAGCTGACTGTTCGGTCATGTTAATTGCACTGTTGAAAGCCAGCGTTGCTAAAACGAGGGTAAGGGTAACACCAAGGGTGAGGGTGGGGGTGGGATGGGGGTTAGGGTGAGTTTAAGGACAGGGTGAAAGCGTATGGAAACATAACTGTAGCGATGATCATGCAGCTATCATTCATCCGTCACTCTTACTGGTTTTGTTAAGCACAAAAGGAAATTTTCTCACAGAAATTGCGTTCTTTTGCGATCAAAGGCTATCATTTTTAAATGGGCTTGATAGCGCATCACATCAGTTTTTTGAGCAATGGAACCTTGAGCTATTTAAAATTTACTTTTGTTCAGAAATGTAGTAAGCCCGATGCTTAAAAGAATTGAGTTCCCAGTTTCGAGAGGGGCACGCAAAGTTACTGAGACAGTGTTAAATTGCATTGCACAATATCATACTCTTTTGGAAGGTTAACCCTTAGAAAAAATTCTACCCTGCAAAAACCCTGTGAGAGCCCTGTAAAATCCTGTTTCCAGCCCTGTTTACGTTATTTCAGGACTGTAAACTGGCTGTAACAGGGCTGTGACACAGCTGCAACTTACTTGAGTTAAAACAAGTGGAGCTGTGACAGGGCTGTAAAAGTGTACATAGTTAAGTATAACAAGCCTGTTACATGGCTGTGAAAATATCCAGTTACCGTAACAGGGTTAAGACAGGGCTACCTAGTAATGCAGAAGAACTAGGACAGGGATGCAGAATGGCTGTGTTAGGTACATTTGACAGTAACCGGGTTCCTGCAGAACTGTGAGATGTCTATTTCTGTTCACACAATGGATAATAATCAAAAGGCAGTAACAATGTAGCCAAGTACGGTAAACTCCATAAATCATGAAAGATGGCAATATTTTTCAAAGTCTAAAAGTGTTAAAAGGAGCGAGGGTCGGCTAGATCATTAATAACAAATAAAACGAAAAAGAACTTGGTGAAAATGGTATCGCTAAATCATCAAACACGATTATTGTACGCCTTTTAATATGCTGTTTTTGGTTTTGTTTGGATTTGCTTCGTTTTTTCTTTTTTTTTTCATTGAAACTTACTTTAATTAATTACCGATTTTGTGGCTACCTTTGTATTTTTAGGTTGGTTTCTTTATAAGACTTTTAGCTCATGTTAAAAACGAAGACCTTCTTATGATCAGCTTACCATTTTTACAAACACCTATTTCATCAGCTTCTGTTCTTCCTGTTCTTTTAAATGAAAAAAAAACCACTGTAACTTAATTAATTTTTTACAGCAATGTACTAAAAATGAAAGACTTTCAGATCACTTCAATTTGTTTTCCTCGTGAGAGACCTCTGCAAGCATGGAATTAAATTCTTTCCTTAGAGATCGAGGGGACTTCAATATTTTCATTCCGTGACAGACACGCCATTGGTAATTCCCTGGAGAAATCCAAGACTTTAATCTTATTGGTCAGCACTTTTACCGGAAGATCGCATTACACATCGCCATTCCTGAAACGACTCACGATCATTTGAATGAAAGGCGAAAATATTCAAACGCTTTCTGCATCCAGTTTAGATTTAGAAAGGCTGTAGAGCGTTTTTTGCTGCTTTTGAAGCAGAGAGTGAAAAGTATTAGCAAAAAAATAACTGTGCTTTGACCAGCTCTCAACGAATGGGAAACAGATCGATCTGGTGGACAGAAAACATTCCGCGGCACTTGCAAGATTCAAGTATTGTTTGCCCTGCCTAGTAATTCGTACACCATTAAACAGTTCAGCAACAACTGAAACACAAATGGATTGGCTCTTTTCATGAGGAAATGTAACACATTGTGGATCATGAAGGAAAGACGATCGAGGTGAGCGATTTCAAATTAAGCTTGTTACAACGAACAAAACAACCATAAACAGTCAACCTCGGAACCGTTGTTACAATGGAACAATTCCGTGTTTCATCTCTTATCATTGCGGACAAAAATCGTCCTTTTTTTGTTTTTTGGGACAGTTATTGTAAAGTCGGCATTTTGACGTGCTAGTTGTACCTTAAATCGAGCAAAGCAAGCAAGTGTTTACAAGCCAGATCAGACTGTTGCATGCAGTTTAAATTTTGTTCTGTCTATATTTTTACACACTGTAAAGTCGGCATGTGAAAAATAAAGTAACGTTAAGTTCTTAATTGACTGTATTTACTGTTTTCCTTTATCGAAAGTGTCCTTTCAATGTATGTTTGTTGAAATGCATTGCTTTTGTTACTTAAGTGACTAAACGGACTAAACCAGCCGTTGGTGGTTCAACTTTGAAGCTTTTTGTGGCGCAAATTGTTCCTTTGCTTCAGGAATTTTCATGAGTTCAAAGATGCCAAAAAAGATTAAGTTTCATCTTTAATAGATGTGAAGTTATAAAAAATTATGTTCCGATAGTACTATAATTCTAATGTATAGAAGTTAAACGGTTGCTGTCTAAAGTGTATATTGTGTGAGAGGGAGTATCACAACATTGGCACCTGGTAAAAAAAACAGCCTTGTTAACTGCCAATTAACAAGTTGTAACAGGGTTGTGATGCATGAAACCTGTACCAAGGCTGTTAAAGGAATGCCACAGTGTAAAAACAGCCCTGCTAACTGTGCCAATTCACGAGCTGTGGCAGGGATGTCCATCACAGGGTGGAAACAGGGTTGTAACATGGCTGTTACAGGGTGTCTACCAAGAAATTTTGAGTTAAACGTGACAGGGCTGTTCCAAGGCTGCTACAGTGTAGAAACAGCCTTGCTAACTGTGCCAAATGACAAGCTGTAACAGGGTTGTTACAGGTTAGTTTTTCAACCCTGTTCCAGTGATGCTACAGAGCTGTTACAGGGTAGAAATTGTTAAGGGTTGCTGTTTCATCGCCTTCAGATTAAGGACCCGTTGACATTTATCAATTTTTATAAGTTTGTTCCAGTTTGTGAGGTTTGGTACTTTTGACCGATCAGTTGTTGTTCATGGGAGTGGCCTAAATTAGGCTGACAATGTCTCTTACTTTACAATATTTTTATATCGTTGATTATTCGGTGTCTTTGCTTTCAAAATTAAACGTTGTTTCGTCTGTACATATAGATCAAATGTAGGTCGGCGTAACCTTTAATAAGTTAACATTGATCGGTAAGATTACGGATTAAGGATATAAGTGAACACTTTAGTGATTATTGTAAGTCATGATTATCATATTGGAGCATAGCCGGTTGAAACTGGATTTCCCCATGTGAAAAAATGGAAAACACCCTTTCTAACTTGAGAAAGGCTGGTTATAATTCGCATTAACTGTTTCGTTTTCTTATTACACCAAACGTACATTAGTTATAATCTACATTAGTACTAACTTGTTTATTAAATTTGATATTGTTTATTGATACTGATGACGTAAAATCTGCCCGGAGTCCGGTCAGAAGCGCTGATTGGTCGGTGGAGTAATTAGATTGTTTTAGTTATTGTTTACAAATGACAGACAAAAGACAAAAGGCCACAAAGGTCAAATGTAAACGCGATGAATCTCTAACAAAACAGTCAATATTTGAGGAATATAGTCTTCTCTAGAAGAAGCATTTGAGTTTTGCTGGAGCTCGTTGGCAGATGAACACAACACTTTTCCAAAATCGACCATAAGACAAGTAAAACTGGGCAAATTTTTATTTGGGACCCCATGACTGCTGGATTTATTATGTAAACATTGATTTGCATCATCAGTATGGAATTTCTGTCACTTAGTCGCAGACGTTCCTCCACGCGAAACAACCCCGGCGAAGAGCGAGGAGAAACGGATGTTTTCGCAGGCTACGCCAAGTCCAAGGCGTACGAATTTTAAAATTCAAAGAAATGTTGGTAATCAACATAATGATTGTTTCAGTATAAAGGAGACAAATTTTTTTTGGAGTAATTTTGGATTAAAATAATTGTGGAATTCCCACAACTCGCACTTCTCGCAATTGAAATTTTGCCATTCGATTAGTTATATTTTCCTTGTTTTTTCTTATATTAGCAATCCCTCACCCTTACCCTCACCCTAACCCTCACCCTATTCAATTTCGTGGAAGATCATCGCAAAGGCCAAGGCATACTCTAATACCACTAAATGCTGTAACTTATGTATCACTGAGAAGTTTTTCATCTTGTCTAATCCACAGATGGCCACTCTGAACAAACGAACGAACTCATATCAAATTGTAGACATCGAAGAAAATATATTCTCAAGTATTCCTTAAATTTTGTTTATTGTATCATAAGCGTGCGTTAGGTTTTTTGTATTTATAAATTAGTATTTTTTGAATAACGCCTCTGTCATGACAACTGCAAAAATATGTCACGCGATCGTGTTGCTGTGTTAACCGTTGTGATGCTTCAGTGTGTATGGAGTTTAACTGATGAGTGGATCCACTTTTTGTTGGTCTACGAAACAGACCTGTATTAAAATCCATATGTGCTCATATTGAGTAGTCTATTTACTGTTAAACCGCTCGTTAATTGTTGAGCACTGTTCTGGATCCAATGGTGAATTACACCTGGATTTGTTTATATATATATATATATATATAGTCGTGTTTGGCCTAGCCTGCGTGCAGACGATAACTAAACTCTGATTAGTACCGTCTGCGAAGCAGCGCAGAGATCCTTGTTCTGGACCCCCAACGGACTCAACGAATTACTGGAAGTGCGTTTCAAATTCCCCTTCAACCTGATTGGCGATCACGACAAACAAAACAAAGGCCTTTTTTAACTGGCCAATCGTGGCGCGTACTCAAATCTGGGTACGCAGCTGGAAGTCCAGAACAAGGATTTCGGCGCTGTTTCGCAGACGGAGTTAACCAGAGTTTAATTTCGTCTACGCGCAGGCTGTGTTTGACCTGACAACGCTTACTTCAAATCAGACTAATCACATTAAACTGTGTAACAAACTAACCAATCCAAAATGCTCACATATGTCCTTGCGACTGCGAGATTCAAACATGATATTGTGCACTAATTCCCAGACACTCTATACAGAAGGTTTAGAGCATCTGCGATGCAAGCAAGTTTAGCCAAGCAAGATCATCATTGCAAGTTAAGCTTAAATTATGATAAACAATTTAACAAAGGGGGGTAACTATGAGTTATTATTTAAGTATATTCACAAGTCTTGCTAATGCTTAAGAAATGAGGAGGCAATTACATCTACATGAATCAGGATTCCCTCATGACAAGTTTTTAACTTCCTACTTTATCGACAGTCAAGTATTCTTCAGGATATTTTATTAATTTTTATATATGGTATTTGACAATTTGTTTCTGAATTAATTGATTACATGTGTATAAATACACAAAAATTAAGGGCCTAGATTTGAGAGAAATTACATCATTGCCAGAGAGCCAAAAAAGTGATAAACATGGCATGTCATTTCGGTCATCGCTGAAAATGAAACAATGAAAGTTTACAACACCGACCAGCTAGCCACACCATCTGCACCATTGATCGAAGTTTTGCTCTTTAAGATTCTTCTTTTTCTCGACCACTGGTTCCATGGTCTCCGCTATGTTCAACCCTGCAGGGACCATGTCTTCTCTATTGTGGACTAATACAAGGAACAAAACATGGCTTACAGATTCTGAATCTGCAATTGAGACTAACAAGAAATTTGGTCATCAGTTTTGTTAGGGTTATATGACATAATACAATTATTATGAATAACTTAAAAAGTTAATTTATTTTTCTGATTTTAAATCAACAATCTATCTCCTTCATATGTAAAAACTAAGAACCTAATTAAGAACCTACATAGCCTAAATTGCCATTAAGTACCCCAAAATACAAGAAGCTATTTTGCCAGACTTTAAAAAAAGTAGGTTCTTATTTGCTGGTGTTACTGTTAGTACCTCATTTACCAGTTTTATGTAAATGATTGGCCACCATGGTAGCTTTATGCACCACAACAATAGGTTCATGAGGAATTGAAGTGAGTGAGAACATTAGACACTGTTTTAAGATGAATAAAAAGATTTTTCCTCTCTTTATCACAGAAAACAAAAAATTATCTTCTGCATAAAAGTATTAGTGCAACAGCATTTTTAATGAAAATATTCTCTTCAGGGGGGTCCCAACCAAGTTAGATAACAGAAAATTTTGTGGCATGGGGTGTATGACAAGCACCCCCTGGAATGGAAAGTATAGGGGTGTGGGTGGTCTAAAGTAAAGGTGCCCTCCATAGGGGTGGGGGGGAATATTATGGATGGTTTCTGGAACTACACGTTACAGTTTACTTAATTATATCACAGTCAACTGTAAGTTGTGAGTCAGGCAACAAATAACTCTTGTTTTGAATATGTTTTTGTGGTAAAAGTAGTACATGTAGTGTTAAGAAGTCTTCGCATTTTAAATTTTAAACTTTTTTTGCAATGTTACCGTAAAATTCTGATAATAAGCCCCTCCATGTATAAGCCCCTCCGGTAACGCAAAAAACCCTCCGTTAAATCGCCCCTCCAAATATAACCCCATGGGGGCTTGTACTTGGAAAATTGCCCTCAGATACTAAGTAAAGCAAAGCAAAAACAGTAAATTTACTTCCAACTATATGGCTAGCCCAATCGATTTTGAAACACAAATTTCCCCGTAGATAAGCCCCTCCGAATATAAGCCCCTCCAAAAATAAGCCCCTCTAAAAGGGCCTTTGAAAAATATAAGCCCTGGGGCTTATGTTCGGAATTTTATGGTATTTCAACTCAGTTGCTTTAAATGTCAGAAAGTAGGTTAAGTTCCCTGAAATTGATTTCTTGGAATCGAACCCATTACAGTCAGACCTCTCTAATACGGACACCGAAGAGCGAGGTGTCCGTATGGGCGACTGGGCTTTTGAAGTCACCTTGCATAGCTCATCAGCCAGATCGACTAGATGGGATTTACCATGTGCAAATTCACTTGATCGGGATTCCCTATTCACCTGATCACTACAGCGTCCGTAATAAAGAGGTTACATTTACATGAATTTACTCTCTAGGGCCAAGATTTAGTGTCCGTTGTCCGCATTAGAGAGAGTCCGTATTATAAGGGTATTTTTTAAAGAAAATGTGTGAGAATTTTGTCGGGACATTGGAAACTGTCCATAATATAGAGGTGTCTGTATTAGAGAAGTGTCCGTACTGAGAGGTTGGACTGTAGTTTAGTAGGAGAAAGAGAAATCCATTTGTGGTGTGTTTACGTCCTCCATAAAATGTCCGGTGACATTTGAAAACTCAGTGAGGCTAATTATTATCATCAGCTTGAATCATTATTGCATCTTGGACATATTGCTGAAAATATTTTGTTCTTTTCTTTTTTTCCGATTTAAACCTGGGACTTGGGAGTCAGGAATTTGCATTTGGGAGGGTACAGCATTACATAATCCATCCATAAAAGTCTATTCTTGTCAATTTATGTGATTTTTCTAGAATGAGATTTTAACAGACCAGTTGAAAATTTATGGTATAAAGTTTTAAAACAAGTTTAGAAAGTTAGAAAGAATTGTACATGATATTTCAAAAGCTGAGTAGCAGACACATTTAACATTCAAGTTTCTTTTATAGATGTTTTTGAATAATTGTTGTGACTTAACCTTATGGATTAAGTTGGCCAATGGCATATTTTTATTTTTATTGAGTTTACAGATTTTGTAGTAGTTTTTTTTTAAAGTTAGTATGCAAATTCATCAAAACACAATTTTTCACAAATTTTTTCATCACTATAATCTGTCACCAATTTGGCACACAATTGACAGGGTGCAACAAAAGTGCTGTCTGATAGTCCAGGGCTAGTGAAGCAACTCATGGGGTGTCCAGTGAGTAAGCAGCATTTGCCAAGATAAAGAGTAATCTGAAATGCTACAGAAAAAGGGTTGGTTGACCAGCATGAATGCTGTACTGTGGCTACTAAACTTCAGCAACAGTTTGCCCAAAGGAGCTGTGACATTAAGCAACAGTAAGGGTGGATTTAGGGATGGGCCAAAGGGGGTCTTTTTTCCTTGAAATTATTTTGTATTATTTTTATAGAATTCTCAGAACAATAAAACGTTTCTATGGAGCTGGCAAGTGTCCAAGCCACCCTTTTCTGAATTTTCTGGATCCACTCTTTGCAGATGCTGGTAAGATGAGTTCATGAGAGATTTCTCCATTTTGATAATTTATTTAGAGACCAAACACCAATTTCAGCATACAGCAAATAATACAAAATGTACATACATGTATTGCATTCCATTGTCAAAATGGAATAAATTATGCAAAAGATTTCATTTAAAACCCCACTAACCCAGAAGCCCAGAGAAGACAGAAAAAATAACTCAGGTTTATGGAGATGGACCAGATGGTGAGATCTAGGTTGGAAGGTACTTGGGAAAGAACTAATAATTTTTGTTGTCAGGGACTTGACTGACAGCCTTCTTGTGTATTTTCATGCACTAATAACAGTTGCTTATGCTTGTCAGTAGATCGATGACAAGTGATGACGGTGTTTTCATCCCTTTTTCTAATAATTTATTTTTTGCTCCTATTTTTCGTTGAATTACCTAAGTATGTTGTTTTTCCAGATGTAAATCTGCCAAGGGCTGGTCCACAGGATGTAAGATTTTTTGATTGTTTTTCTTCCTGTGGTGCTGATACTGTGTAAGCTTTCCTTGGGTTTCTGAGGTTGAAATTGAAATAGCACGTACAGAAACAAACTGCATGTATACTGCTAGTTCAAAGGTAGTTCAACAAACTTCATCTTCTTGGCTTGCTATTTTCCCTTTCTAAGCCACTACATGTATGACTTTGTCATTATTTGTCTTTTTTCAAAATTTGGGTATGATTGTAGGTCATGTGTATACTGTAAATTCCTATCTCATTATACAGTACCAGTATGAAAATCAACTCTAAACTCTTTTAGTTATTGGGATCTGAAATATTATTTATTGAGGTGCCCAAAGTCAGCAGCCTATGTTATTTGTGATATACCATTTATAGGTACTTTAATTTTGGTTTTGGTTCATGATTGGTATAGTTGCCTTGCCCTGCTTGTTCGGTGAAGCTAAGCCCTGTTAGGCGGGGTTAGTACTGGGATAGCGGGACACCTTTTGGGAGAGTAATATCCTTTGACTTTAAGTTTATTTTTCAACAAGAACGCTCTTAGTAGCGTTGATTCTCGCTTGCTTGGAGATGAGACCAGATGAGTTTTGTTGTCAAAGGCCCCGGTGCTGTTATACTACTTATCATCACCTGTACAGTAATATTAATGATGTACGAAATATCAAGTTGTTCGTTACAAGTATCCAGCATCATGAAAAAAAGGAAAAGAATCAGGCTGTTGAACAGGAGAGGTAAATTAACGACGATTTGCTTGCTGTTTTTTACCTCATCATCGAAGTTCTGCTCATGAACATTCTTCCTTGTTTCAACATCTGATGTATTCACTTCTTTCAAAGTTATCAACGCTTTCAAACGACAGAATTCGTGGAACGACCCATTCCGAAAACGCTCGACATCTTTTAGTATGGGTCTACCACGAATGGTGTGTGGATTTGTAAGCGACATCACCGTATTCCATTAATCTTTGCAAATTTTTCGTCTCAAAACATAACATTCGGACAATGGTACGTTGTTTTTACAACTCAAAGTTACACGCCTTTGTTAAATTGTTTATCCTAATTTAACTGTAACCCACATATAAGAACCTGCTTGATTTTGCTTGCCTAAACATGTTCTTGTATTTTTAGGTATTAACGTGCAGATTTCTGCCAGGAAGTTCTTAACCACAGGTTCTTATTAGCGGGTGTTTACTGTAACTGCCTCTATAGTCAAACCAGTCAAGCCTGTATTAAGCCGACCTCTATAAGCGGTCACATTAAAGTCCTGGAAATAGCTTCCCTTAATTATTGCAAACACTGATCTGTATTTAGCAGTTACCTCTATTAAGTAGCCGTGGTCACCTTTTTTCGAGGTCGCAATGAGTAATTTGTTAGTGTCTTTACGTCTATTAAACTGTCCCTTTGACAAGATGTGTCACACTAGTGCAAAATGATACACTGTGTAGGGTGTTTGGAGGTTTTTACAGACTTGCCAACCCCCAAAAGGTAAAAAATGTGAGATTCTGAACCTAGAGCTAGGAAGAGTATTGCAGAGTAATGGGTATATAGCAGCGGGCCAAAAATTAAGGGACAAAAAAGATAACAACTAAACTACATTTTGGTACCTTATGGGTGAAAAAATGCACTTGAAACGAAAAAACTTAAAGGCAAAGGAAAGATCTTTTCCTTTTTTTTGTTCGTACAGTAAGTTGAGGAGCGAAAATTTACCAGTCGTTAAAGAACAAGAAATAAGTTATGTGATGAAAAAAAAAAATAGACACGAAAATATAAATAAGAACAATCTTGACAAATGATTTTGAGAGGAACATATTGAACACATTTTGCTGTAACTGAGGGCATAGCTGTTTGTCCTGTAGCAAGTGAGATCCCAATGAAATGGGCTGTGAATAGTTGTTATTTAGATGTTATTTTACAGAAACTGCCACTATAGTCAGTATAAATTACATATAAATTAAATCATTATCTTTCCTTACCGTTTCAGTTTTCCATTATCCCGAAAACTACAGTGAAGGTCACCAAGGATACACTTACGGTTAGTGAACTAAGCGATGGGTACTATTCAAAAGGAGAAACTGTTCAACTAAAAGATGCTGATCCAAAAGAACTTCAGCTTTTTATTGACAAGATGCCCGCCTCTGTCAAAGGTAAGAGTGCAAATTATAATTTTTCAAAACTTTGTTTGGTTTTGGTTTTGGAATAAAGAGGTACATGTTTGAACCTCTGTACAGTATGGAAACAGGCAGATCAAGATTGATATGGTGAGAGTAGCTATAGTTATTTTGGTTTTGGTTTTTAAATAAAAGGAGGAATAAGGTTAAACTTACTGTATGTACGTAGGTTTAGAAACAGGTAGCTCAAGCTTATGGCGAGAGTCATTTTTTTTTTTTTAATTTTATTTATAAAACAAAAGTACGTTACAATACTTACAATTGTGCACTTAGATAAATGTTCCTGTATTGGCCATTAAAATACTTCTATCGATTACACATATTAAAGCTAATGTATTACATTAATATACATATAAAGCTGAGAGGAGGGTGGCACTATCATGTCAAACTTCTGTTTCAAGCTGCATAATAAATTTAGATATGAATTCAGAGGTGTCTGTTTTCTTTTGGATTGATTTACATCCATAGTGGTACTGCTTTACATAGAACAGAAGAAGACACAAATCCTTGGTTTGTTTATTGGAAAGATTGAAAGCTGGGGTTGGTAAATTGAGAAAAACTTGAAGCGGCGTGAGTTTAATATTGGTTTTGTGAGATATATTGAACCACTGAAGGGATTCGTCACATAATTTCAGAAAAGAGCGACAGTCAAAGAAATTATGTTCTATAGAATCGTTTTCGCCACACATAACACACATAGTACAATCAGTTATCCCAGAGCGTGTCAGTTCCTTGTTAGTAACTAGTATTCTGTGTAACAATTTAAAATAAAATTGTCTTAGCTTATTATCTCGAGTGATTTTATAATTGTTTTCAATGCATTGCTCCCACTTGTCAGCGACCACAGTACAATGTTTTCGCCATGTTGTAACCGCAGTAGGTTCAATACTAAAGTTCTCTGTAAACAATTTGTAAAACTGTTTGCACGAAGTTTTCTTTAAGTTTAAACTAACATCTTTAGATATCTGGAAGTCGACATTTTCAGAAATCGAGTTCAGTTTTCCAAGATCTAAATGAATGAAGGCGTAACTTTTGAGAGACGCTGGAATGGCTGTAATGATTTGGTAGTATTGCAGAAAATTAACCTTGATGTTATATTTATTACTGAATTCTTGTGGGGATAGATAATTACCTTGATTGTTCAGCAGATCTTGCACAAACAAGACATTTTTATCACGCCAAGACTTCCAAAACACCGATTTGTTTTCAACGTTGATATCTTTATTATTCCATAATATAAATTCGCGCTGTAGTGGATCTTCGCAGTTGCTACGCAATTCTTGAAAGTATTCAAGTAGTTCCCTATAAAATAAGGGAATTTTCTTATCTAACTTTTCGACACTGTAATTGCAATTAAGTAGAAACAAGAGTCCACCATGTTTTTCAAAGTGAAAGTTGGGAATTGCTGTCCAAGTGTCATGTGGATTACTTAAAAGTCTCCCTATTCAGCAGAGGCGTAGCGCTTTAATGACAGCCCTTAGATAAGGGACGGAACAAAACCTGTCTCTTTACCTTATCGGTCTTATTCTTCCACAAAAACGCAAATAGTTTCCTCTGAGTCTGTTGAATCGCTGCTTCTGGGGCAGAGAGCATTGAAGCAGCGTAAACTAGTTGACACAAACCTAGAGATTTTGCAAGCATTGTTCTTCCAAAGAGAGTCAGATCACGCGACAACCATATATTGAGCTTGGTTTCCACTTTCCTTATTTTAGTAAAGAAATTATTTTTATTATTGCTAACTGCGTCGTGGGAGAGGAAGGTATCCAAAAATTTAATAGGTTCTTTTGGGCACTCGAATTCTAAAGGCATTGACTTGTTTTTGCTTGACGAACCAATCCACATGGCTTTAGTTCTCTTTTTATTTAATTGCAACCCAGACAGTGCTCCAAAAGAATTAGCAATATTCATAGCCCTTCTTAGAGATATGGTATCTTCAAGAATTAG